>JARBWK010000001.1:184170425-184584283 GCA_030556195.1 Anolis apletophallus | reverse complement strand
TTGATTTTACCATGAAGGAGGGGTGGGTTTAACTGGATGGACTCCATTGAGGTATAAATATCCTTGTATGAAATGTATCGGGGTCCTTTGCCCCTACCTGCAGCTGCGTTCTGCTGGCAAAACACCCACCAGCTGGTGATAGCAAATAAACCTTTTTGTTTTCATCCTACTTCACAGTTGTCACGTGTTCTCCCTCATCCTTGTATCCGCACGTTCGGGCAGCGTTGGTAAGATTAATTTGGTACTTGGAGTTCTAGAACTCCCGGTTCTGCTACAACGGCATAATTATATATTACTATATTTTACTATACCGTTATATTGTAATATTGTTAGTAATATTACATGTGTAAAATATATAATTATATTGTATTATTATAATGTATTACATTATAACATATGAATAAACAATATATTATTTAATATAAAAATTTATCTTATTTATCTGTACATTGCCAATACATATCTTCATCGCCAGTGGAGCAGCTTTCCATCACCTCCGACAGGTGAGGAAGCTGGCACCCTACCTGTCCCGTCATGACCTAGCCACAGTGGTCCAAGCCACGGTCATCTCAAGATTGGACTACTGTAATGCTCTCTACATTGGCCTTCCTTTGTCAGTGATCCGGAAGCTTAAGCTGGTGCAGAACGCTGCAGCTCGGCTGTTGGCAGGCTTACCATCTTGCTGCCACATTACGCCCGTTCTGCGTGAACTGCACTGGCTTCCAATCGAGCACCGGATCACCTTCAAAGTGCTGGTTTTAACCTTTAAGGCCTTGAATGGTCTGGGGCCAGTGTACCTAAAGGACCGCCTCTCCCTTTATTGTCCCGTAAGACCACTGTGATCAGAGTCCCTGAACCTTCTTGCAGTGCCAAGCTGTAAAACTCTTCACCTGACTTCAACGCGGAGGAGAGCCTTCAGTGCCATCGCTCCAGTACTTTGGAACGCTCTTCCTCCCGCAATTCGTGCGTTGTCTGACTTACTAGCCTTCTGGAAGGCTTGTAAGACCTTTCTGTTCGTACAGGCATTCGGTCAGTAAATAATCCCAGGCCTTTACTATGTATCCATAGGCCATGGGAGTAATTTCTGGTGCCCTGCACTATTGTATAATTTTAATTGTATAGTTTTAATTTTGTGTTTTTATCTGTATTTTATGGTCTTTTTAACACTTGTAAGTCGCCCCGAGCCTGACGGGAGTGGCGCCGAATAAATCGGAATAAATAAATACAGACAGACACGAGTAGAGCCTGCAAGCCTCACCATTAACACACTGTATATATTGATAAAAGGAGTTTAACCAGCAGTGCTCAATTAAATAGGTTATATCTTCAATTTATTTAAAGTTGCTTTGGCAGGACTCGGGAGTTAAGATTTGGATTTCCTTTCACATTGGCCCCATCCAGCATAGCCAGTAATTAGAAGCATAGAAGCATAGGGTGCATCTCTACACAGTGATTCTCAACATATGATTCGCCAGATGTTTTAACCTTCAGCTTCCAGAAATCCTAACAGCAGGTAAACTGGCTGGGATTTATGGCAGTTGTAGGCCAAAGCACCAGGGGACCCACAGGTTGAGAACCACTGCTGTAGAATTAATGAAGTTTGATACTGCTTTAACTGCCATGCTTCAGTGCTATGGAACCCTGGGAGCTGTAGTTTGGTGAAGCACCAGAAGTTTTGGGCAGAGGAGGCCAAGGACCTTGTAAAACTAGCTCATGATTTCATAGTGTTGAGCCATTGCAGTTAAAGTGGTGTAAAACAGCATTCATAGCCCCTCGCTTATGGAATGCACTCCCAAACGAGATAAGATCGACTCCATCTCTCTTGGCTTTCAGGAAAAAGCTAAAGTCGTGGTTCTGGGACCAGGCCTTTGGGCAGCAGACGTAATTTGCACTTTTGGACATTGACTGGATTGGCGTAGCGGTAGATGACACTGTTTCGTGGTTTTAACTATTGATGTACATATTGATTTTAATGACTATGTAATGGTTTTAATGTTTTATATGTGATGTTGATTATTTTGTTGTATTTGATCATATTTCTGTAGTGTGGTGTAGCGGCCTGTAGTGCTGCGAATGTAAGCTGTGCTGAGTCCCCCTTTGGGGATGAGAAGCGACGGGGTACAAATACTATAAATAAATAAATAAATAAATAAATTCATTCTGCAGTGTAGATACAACTTTAATTTAGCAAACAAGCTGAAGACAAAGGGAGAAAGTGAAAGGAAAACAGAGAAACTGGGACAACAGAATAAATTAGGCCAGCTGTGACAAATAAAGCAAAATTTGCTGGATGTAATCTATATATATAAAAAGAGAGCGTCCGTTTTTGACGCTCATAGACAAAGAAACTATAAGACCCAGAACCACGATACTTGACAACAGTCACAAACATACTTGCAGGAACATACGTGGGCGCAAAAACCGGACCTAGATCCTCACAACACCCCCAAACACGACCCCTCAAAACCGCAAGCCCCTCCCACCCCGCCCTCTCCGCTGCCAGCGCGACCGTTTCGAACGTTCGCACATGCCAGCCAAGGTGCCTCAGCCCAAACAACAATACCTCCGCAGGGAGCCACGCGCCACGCTCAAAACCTACGATCCCCTCATCCCCTTCCCACCATCCTAAACAACACACACACACACACACACCACTCTCAACCCTACCCACGACCCCAAAACAAACTGGCCACAACAAACACTCCCCCCCCTCCCCACGCACATGGCGGCAGAACAGCCGATGCACTGCACAGAGACGCCCGCCGCAAACAAAGACGCCTCGCAACAAACGCCCCAACCTTCCCACCAGCATGAAACAACATGTACACAACAATCCCTCCCCCCGTCCCACGGCCGCGACACCACAGAACACCCACACACACTCACCCCCGCCCCACGCACATGGCGCCCCCGAACAGCCGATCCGCGCCACACACACCCGCCGCAAAAAAGCCTTCCCGGAACAAACGCCCCAACCTTCCCAGCAGCATCTATCCACATGTGCACCACACTCCCTCACCCCTTCCCACGGCCCCCACACAACAACATACCAACGCACACTCCCCCCCTCCCCAAGCACATGGCGCCCGAACAGCCGATCCGCGCCACACACACACCCGCCGCAAAAAAAACCTTCCCGGAACAAAGGCCCCCAAACCCCAGCCCTCACCAACAACCCTCCCTCACCACTACCTCCTCCTTAGACCGCAGCCTCATCGCCCTCCTTCGCCTGTCCCATGCCCCGGCCGAAGGGCACCTTCGCCAGGAGGACGAGTGCGGCGGGCTGGGAACGTTGGAAAGTGACCCAGCCCCTCGCCCTCAGTGCGGAGGAGGCGAGGGCGCGGACTGGCTCCGGTAGTGGATGGGAGCCGGCAAGAAAGGCCGTGCACACGGCAGAGGAGGCGCCGAGGCCAACGTCCACAAGATCCGGCTTGAAGAAGGGCTGGGAGACGGTGCAGGAGGCGGGCCTGCCCATGGGACTACGCTTCCCAGAAGGCCCGGCGCCAATCACTGAGATGAAAGGTGACCGTGCAGGGCCTTCTGGGAAGCGTAGTCCCATGGGCAGGCCCGCCTCCTGCACAGTCTCCCAGCCGTTCTAGCAGCCGGATCTTGCGGGCGATGGCCTCGGCGCCTCCTCCGCCGTGTGCACGGCCTTTCGCCGGCTCCCATCCACTACCGGAGCCGGCCCGCGCCCTCGCCTCCTCCGCACTGAGGGCGAGGGGCTGGGTCGCTTCCCAAACGTTCCCAGCCCCGCCGCACCCGTCCTCCTGGCGAAGGTGCCCCTTCGGCTGGGGCATGGGACAGGCGAAAGAGGTTGATGAGGCTCCGGAAGAGGAGGGCGAAGGGAGAAACAACCGACCAAAGACTACGAGGACGCCCGGACAGGACGGTAACGCCACAGCCGTCCTCAACCTAACGCCCCTCATCGCCACCCCCAGTGCAGGGAGAGGGCAAGGAAGGGTAAGCAGGCACCACAAGAGACAGACATGGAAAAGGCAAACAAGCTTACAAAACACATAATAATAACACCCATAATACAAACAAAACAACACATTACAACTTAGACACAAAACAACACTAACACACACACACACATACACACACACACATATACACACATACACACATAAACACACACATACATATACGCACACATACACACTTATACACACATACACATATATACACACATAAATACACACATACACAAACATAATACACATAATCACATACATATGTATAAACACATACACATACACATATACACACACATATACATACACACACACATATATTTATACACAAATACAAACACACACACAACACATAATCACACACACAACACATAATCACATCATTTGTAACCCTTACATACCCAGACTTACTCACATCTCCTAAATAGGGCACAGCAACGCGTGCCGGGTTCAGCTAGTTATACCTAAAAATTGAGATGGATCTTTGCTGCTTTCTCTGGTCAGAGTGTTTGGCCCAACAACTGAAGTAACAGTCGGAATCAGCCAGGCTTTGAAGCTGGAAGGCCATTAAAAGCTAATAATGGTATCCAATTGCAACATTCACACTTGCCTCAAGCAGACAAGAGTTTTTTCTTCAACCCTGGACATGCCACAGATATATAAACCCCATTTTCCTATTTTTCCAACAGATGCTAAATGATCAGCATTTAATGGCCTAGCAGTTTCAAGGTGTGGCTTCTTACTGCCTAGGGGCAGCTAGCTACCAGTATTAAAAAATCTTGCTACCGGTATTTTAAAAAACCTCTAAAATCATAATCATAATCTGTATACCTTAATAAAGCGGGATGTTTGTATGTGTCCGGAGGGCGGTGTGTCCGGAGGGCGGAGGGGCGGAAGGAAATGTGGCAGCTTTCGGATTGGCTCCCACTGTGGGGTTATTTGCATAAACAACTCCCATTGGCTAGCCAACGCGAACATTCCGAGACTCAAAAGTGCCAGAGGGAGGTAAGGAAAAGGCCTGAGCCAGTCAGGCATGGTGGGAGTTTAAGTCCAAAACACTTTGCAGCCCCCAACAATGAGACAACAAAACCAAACTTGGCACACAGAACCCCCAAGACCCACTTTACGTCTTGGTGCAGTTTGAGGGAGGCTGGGCCATGGATAGGCCAGCATCCCAACATCCCAAATCTCAAAGGTGCCAGACAGAGTTCTTTACAAAAGGCTTCCTTCAGCTGATTTTAAAAATTAGCCCTCAGCCTGAATTGACAGTAAGGCTCCCTCAACTTGATTCTCCTGACTAGGCCTCAGCCGGACCTGAACCAAGCTTGGCACACATAACCCCCATGATGCCCTTTACGTCCTGGTGCAGTTTGGGAAAGATGGACCACGGATTATGGAATTTGTAGTACTTCCAAGCGCTTTGCTTCCCAAAGACCATCGTGGCCCCTAACAAAGACCGATAAATATCAAGCTTGGCACACAGAGCCCCCATGACCCACTCTACATCCTACTGCAGTTTGGAGGAGGGCAGTCCATGGATGATGGGACTTGCAGTACCTTCCCTCACTTTCCAAGACTGCTGCAAACCTAATCCAATCACTCATCAACACCAAACCCGGCACACAGAGCCCTCATGGCCCACTCAACATCCTGGTGCAGTTTTGTGTGAGATGGACCACGGATGATGGGACTTGAAGTACCTTCATTCACTTCCTAAAAACAATACAACCCTCATCCATTCACCAATACAGATCAAACTTGGCGCACAGAGCCCCCATGACCCAATATACATCCTACTGCAATTTGGGGGAGGTTTGACCACAGATGATGGGACTTCCAGTACCTTCAGTAATTTCATGATACCACTGTAACTCCCAATACTGATGGATCAAGACCAAACTTGGCATACAGGACCCCCCCCCCCCCCAAAATGACCCACTCTACATCCTGCTCCATTTCTCAAATGACCCGGGCACCGCCGGGTCCCCAAGCTAGTAGTAAATAAAGAACAGAAGTTAAAAAAACCATGGGAATTCCAGACAAGAAACATTCAGGGCTAGCTTATCACCTCCCAACAAAGGATTCCCCCAGGAGTATGAAGCCATACCTTGAAACTGCTAGGCCATTAAATGCTGGTCAAGGTGGCTAATTGAAACACTCACACCTCAAACAGACAAGAGTTCTTTCTCCCACAGATAGATAAACCCTATTTTCCAAGTTTCTAACAGACCTCTCAACCTCAGAAGATGCCTGCCATAGATGAAGGCAAAATGTTAGGAGAGAATGCTCCTGGAACATGGCCATACAGCCCGGAAAACTCACAACCCAGTGATTCCAGCCATGAAAGCCTTCGACAATACATGCATATAGTTTCTATTTCTCAAATATAATTTTAAATAGACCATTCTTCCCATCTTAATGTATTTAAACCCATTATGTACTAATGGTAAACCTACTCAGGAAAAAAAAACAGCACACAATTTCATCCAGAAAAATGAATTCTATTTTTAAATAAATTTAAATAGATATTTTATTTTATTTAGGCCTGTTTTCATAATTTGTTTATTTAGAATGGATTACTACAATAATTCATAATTCACTACAATAACTCACAATTGACAATCTATATAATAATTTCATAATAGTTATATTTACATCTTTCTGACAACACAGAAAGAACTGCAACTTGGAAACAACATCACCCAAGGAGACTTTCTGCTGTGCTTTCTGCAACCGGACTTGCCTATCTCAGATTGGCCTTTATAGTAATCAACGCACTCGTAAAAAGCGTGGGATGAGTCCTTCTTAAAGAATCTTCGTTCGCGAAGTAATGCCGAGAGATATTTACATAATTTCTAATTGTTCAAAAATAATTTTTTATTGACAAGTTCCAATTTTAATTTAGATCTGTGTTACTAATGTACTATGGTAATTCACAATTATTATATAACTAGCTTGGGGACCCGGCCCTGCCCGGGTTATTTGAGAAAGGGTATTGTTTGTTTTTTGATATTAGGTAATATCAGTTTGGTCATATATTATGCTATGTCTTAATAAAACTCAAGTTTGGTCCAGATCTCTCATTGGTGGGGGTCACAGTGGTGTCTGAGAACGGGTGAAGGTGCTGTAAATCTTATCATCTGCTTTCCATCCTCCCCCAAACTGTACCAGGACATCAGTTGGATTACCAGGTTTCTGTGTGTCAAGTTTGGTCCTGGTTATTTGAAATAATTTTTTTTAAAAACTGAATGGTTTCAATAGTAAAATGGGTAAGGTTGTAGATGGACTCGTATCATACTAAGTCATCCCCATCAAACTTCATCATGTTGCTTAGGTACCAGATGTTGGCCAGGTTAATTTGGTAAGGATAAACATTAGAAATAGTCCTTAGATTTTTGATTTTAAGAATATACCTATTAGAAAATGCATAATTGTATAAATAGGGCCATTTATAAATTTGTACAGCTGATGTGGTGCAACTTCCATCAGTGCAAGACCAACCTAGTTATCTACTTACCAAGTAATGCATTTTTAATGGTATGTATTAGTATATCTTTTCAATTTACAGCTGTAGAAATTAGTCAGAGAGGTGAAAAAGAAAATTTTTATTGTTTATACTTTTTTATATTATTAATTTTATTAATCTTAATTTTCTCCCTCACAGGACCCAAAACAGCTTACAACATATTAAAATCATGTAAACAACAGTTCAAATACATCAATAGTAGCCAAGGTATGGACCATTATGGCCAAGTCTGGCTTCTCAAGGTACAGGAGCAGTTGGTGCTCAAGTAGTATTGTAATTTATTGTTGTCATAGAAAACTTCAGGAACAATAAAAATACATTTTTAAAAAAATGTCAGCATGACAGATAAGTGAATTTATTGTAAAACCTGTTTGTAAACAACATTTTTGGTTTTTCCACCTGGAGCATAAACAAACAAATTATTTGGAGAACCTACTCTTGAACATGCAACATATACTGTAACTGTCCATGGGAAAAACATGGTGACTTCAAGTTAATACCACAGTATTTTATTGACTGACCCTGTGCCTTGTTGATGGTTATCCCGAATGCCAGCCTTACTGGAAACTGCAATCGCTTAAAACGAAATGGCAAATCTGATGGAATTAGTGGGATGCGAGGAATGAATACATCTTCACCCTGCCCCTTCCCAGTCAGTATTGTAGCTTCTATGATGTTTGGCAGCAATGTTTTGATACACAGTCTTGTGCCATTACATAACCTTGGTGGTTCAAGGTTTCGAAGCAGCATGATGGGCGTTCCCACTTTAAGTGGCAAGCGGTGAGATGGCATCCCAGGTAGATCAAGGGAGTTGAGGAACTCAGTCGTATAATTTACAGCTTCATCAGCATCTACTACTGTATCAATGGATTTGTATTCTGTTACGGAGCCTGGAATCATGTCTTGAACGTGCATGTTGATTTCATTGAGGTGAGGATGGCTCTTTCACACAACCAGGTGTGTTGTTTGTAATTTTCTGAAATGTTTGGATAGACTTTATCTATAAGTTTGCCAACCGATTTCACAATGGTACAGAAGTCATTTGGAAAGTGGATTTCATCTAGTGTCAAGTCAGTGGGGAAAGTACCTTCACCAATTTGAAGGAGCTTCTCTGCAAAAGGTTGAGCATTTGGATCTCCTTGAAGTTGGACCCTCAGATTTGTTTGTAATGTCATTTTTTTCACATGTCTCCAAAGAACAGAAGCCTTAAGGCAAGCATTAAGCTCATCTGCTGGCGTTGACTTTGGAATGACAGGAAGAGTTTGACGAAAATCTCCAGCTAAAACTACCAGAGCTTCTCCCATCACTTCATCATTTCCTCTCAGCTCTTGTAAAGTTCTATCAAGGGCTTCAAGTGATTTCTTATGTGCCATGGTACATTCATCCCACACTATGACTTTGCACATTTTTAACACTTTTGCCTGCCCAGATGTTTTGCTGATATTACAGATTGGATGCTATTCATTGGCAATATTTAGTGGCAATTTTAATGCTGCGTGTGCTGTTCGTCCTCCATCCATCAGTGTTGATGCAATCCCAGAAGAAGCCAGTGCAAGTGCCACATGCACGAATTTCAGCAAGTAGTAAATTAATTAGAAATGTTTTTCCTGCTCCTCCAGGTGCATTAAGGAAAAGTATGCCACCTTTTTGGCTTCTGATGTTATCCATTATGGTGTCATATACTTTTATTTGATCGTGATTTAATAAAGGTTTTCTTGATTGTACAAATATTAGTAGTTCTTCAGTATTATAATTCTTTTCCCTCAAAAGTTCATTGTTGAAGACATCATGGTTATTCCGTTCTGGAGGCTGTACACCTAACTGTTGTAAAGTTTTGTTAGTGATGGCCAGACATTTGTTTTCTAACAGTATGAGTCCCTTAAAAATTTCTACAGAAAATTTTAAGTCAATATTTGGATTGTCTCTTTGGAGTTTTGCAAGTATGTCTTCACTCATGCTTTCTTTGTGTTTCTCCCATAATCCATTAGGCTTTGATGTATAACAAGTTGTCAGGATGATGGCAAAAAGGTTTCTTATTTGACCTGGTGAAGATTGTAATGCTGCTTCCGATAAAGTAAAATTCCAATGTTGATCATCCTCTAGTAATCCAAGCTTTTGGCACGCCTCTCTAAAAGTATTATACACCTCTCCATTGACAGTTTTTAAAAATGTGAAAGATGTTGGTCCTCGAACAGTGTGAAGTAGTATTCGTAGAAAAAAGCATTCAGCATTGTTAGGATGAACAGTGTACACACGACCCAAGGCTTCGGTGGCAACTGCATCCTGTCCTGAAACTGATACTCCTTGTTTTCTTTTGGAGAAGATCTTTCTGGATGCATTCCATGTGTAATATTTTGGAACTTCGGGATATAGTAGTGTCCTTGCAAACAAATCCTGTTCACACAGTTGAAAGAATGCTGTCAACGTTGTATTTGGTGGTTCAGCAGCAACTGTTTCAGCATTATCTGTAGTAAAGTAGACTCTTTGACCATTTTCTAAATGGACACTAAGGTGAACAACAGTTGGATGGCGTTCATGGATTGGAAAACTGAAAATCCGCCAAACTGCTTCGTTACTGCTGATATATCTTCCCAGCTGGTATTTAGATACTTCATCATTTCTGTTTTCATTAGTAAGTCCAAAAACAGCCATGTCACTTCCCTTGTTCACATATTTACAAATGTATTTAATGGATTTTATTGAGTTACAGTATTCAACATTAATGTGTGCTTGAAACATTTTAGAAAGAAGTGGAGAATACGGAACAACCCATCTGTTGTCCACTTCTATTTCTGTGTTGCCTCTAATCTTGTGTTTTGCCATGAACCCACCATCTGATGGTGCTCGTCTTCTATAGAGAGGATAACCATCATGTCCAATTTGTGTGTCTGTAACCAATTGTCTGGGATACTTCTTACTGCACTTTCCTTCCTTCATACATGGTGCATTCATGTTAAGGTTTCCACATGGTCCGTGAATCATATTTTTGGTCACCACTGCATAGAGGCTAGAGTCTTCAAATGGATTTGGGAATTCAGCAGATATAACATTGTTTATATCAGTTGGATGATTTTTTTCTTTCAGCCAAATTAGATTATGGGAATGTGGAAGTCCTCGTTTCTGCCATTCGATTGAGTACAGCCAGCATCGTGTTTCTCCAAATACATGGCTCTTGTTTATTACATGGATTAACTTCGTTTGTTTTTGTTTGAACAGTCTTGCTATTAAATCATGGCGATCACTGGGTGTCTGTCCAAATAAAAGTTCTTCCTTTATCTCTGGCCAAGATGGATTACACGTGAAAGTAATAAATAAGTCAGGGCGTCCATAAGATCTGACGTATGTCATGCCATCTTGAGCGTATTCATGCATGTGTCTTGGACTTCCTGTGAATGTAGCAGGTAGAATTACCATTTTCCCAATGTTTTCAACACTGGTATCATTGGAGACAGCATCCTTTAGGTGGATGTATTCATCCACTCGAAGTTTCTTTTGATTTAGGCGTATGAAGAGAAGACGCTCAGTTTCAATTTTTGCATACATATCAACAATAAATTGATGAAATAGTTGCCGACAATTTAAAATATGATTAGAAACATGATTTCTAATCATTATTCTGTAGTCCATTGCTGACACTTTTTTCTTAGTTGGTGCACCTGTAGTTGGGTTGATTTGCATGATGTTGAAGTGATACCCATCTTCACTTTGCCAAGATATTAGTGGGTATTGAAGGGCATCATACCATTGATGCGTTTCTGCTATGCGCTGTAGTGAATTACTGCGCCTTTGGATGATGATGTCACATTGATCAAATTCATTACCTGACATAACGATTGCAACTTCGTTTGTCTGAGGAGCATTGAAGCGGCGTTCATGTTCTCCCACTGGATTTTTATCAGCTCTAATAAGTACTCTGTATTCGTCTGTTGGCATGCGTTCTAGGGCTGTTTTGAATGTGTTAATGATTTGGTTGTGTTGGTGAAACATGCGCTGCAGGTTCAACACAATATCACGTCTCACATCAGGAATGTAGTGGCATCGTTGATCTGCTTCTAGTTGGTCGTCCCCCATAAAGAAAATTTGTAAAAACTTGGGGCTTTGATCGGGCAAAGGCATCATAGATCCTGCCTTGTGGTAGACTTGACTTTGCACTCTGAAAGTTGTTGGGAAGCTCCTTTGTTGAACTACAGATGTGGTACCAAATGACCTCATTTGAAAACATGAATTGTATCTTCTTATGTTCTGCAATAAATGTTTTGATTCTGAAGTACTTCCAGACATATAAGAAAGAAGGCTATCTGGTGGTGGTTGTAGAGGTGGTAGTGTAACTTTTCCATTCTTACAACGCAACCCAGGTGGTTCCATTTTAAATTTCTTGGCATCACAGTAATTACATATTTGGTCCATTTGTCCAATAATAACATTTGAATATTGATCATAGTCTTTATGAGGATCAAAGTGAAAACCTTCAAGAAACAAATTGGAATGCTTTCCTTTTCTAGTTATAGTGATTTTCCTCCTGATTTCTTGTAGTCGGGCATTGTGCTGTTCTGGAGTCTCTGCTGCTCTTGACGTAGAGGCTCTTTCTTGCATTGCTCCAAGTCTGGCCTGATGCTGTTCTGCAGTCTCTGCTGCTCTGGATGCCCTGGCCTTTTCTCGCTTTTGTTGAAGCCTGGCCTGATTCTGTTCTGCAGTCTCTTCTGCTCTGGATGCCCTGGCCTTTTGTTGCTTTTGTTGAAGCCTGGCACAACGCTGTTCTGGGGTCTCTGCTGCTTTTAACATAGAGGCTCTTTCTTGCATTGCTCTGAGTCTGGCCTGACGTTGTTCTTGAGTTTCTGCTGCTCTGGAAGCCCTGGCCTTTTCTCGCTTTTGTTGAAGCCTGGCCTGTAGCTGTTCTGGAGTCTTTGCTGGTATTGACTTAGTGGCTCTTTCTTGTTGTACTTTGAGTCTGGCCTGACGCTGCTCTGGAGCCTTTGCAATCCCTGATGCATTAGGTGTTTCTTGGTTATCAGTTGATTCACATGTTTGCTGTTGGAATTTTCCCTTTTTTGCTGTTGGTGGGATGGTTCCAATGGTAGTTTTCCTTTTTTGAGACATTTTGAAGCTGCCACACCTGATTAAAAAAACAATAATTTACCAGTGTAAAACAGAAAAGAGTGAAAAAATTGTATTGGGGGTTAAGGGAATAACTTATTACAATGGACACTTCTGAAAATGTCCCTAATAAGTATTGTCTCTGTTGTTTTACCTTGGTGAGGGACAATGCTGTTCCCAAATGATCCTGGCAGAAGCTGCCTTTCTCTGACACAGTGTTGAAGATGTATGCCTCTTTTGGGCCTATCTGGGAGAAGCCGGCCCTGAAGCCCTGCATGGAATTAGCACAAAGGTCAAAGGAGGCCGGGGTGAGGGGGCTTTGGGGGCAGGAAGTATTTATAAGCCTTAAAAGGCATTATAAAAAGGTAATAATTGTTTTCTCCTGCGTCTTTTGAGTAAAGTAGGGCCTTACCTTGTAGAATGACAGTGCGTGTTCAAAAGATCCTGTCAGAAGCTGTCTTTCTCTGACACAGTGTTGAAGAGGGAAGATGGATGCATCTTTTGGGCCTATCTGGGAGAAGGGGATTTGTAGGGGCTACAGTGTTTTCTGGGAAGTGAATTGGGATGCAAATCCCATCATTAGTGGCCCATCCTGCCCTAAACTCTCTTTTGGGGCCTGTAATGTTCTGGCCTGCTCTGCTGGTAATTCGTAACTTTAAAAGGCGGAATGGCAGGCAGCCGTTTTCTAAAAGCTGAGGGGGAGGAGAAAACAGGAATCCATTTTGTTTTCACAGAGCCAAGTGGGGAGGGAATGTTGATGGTGCATTTTTCCCCTCAGTGGGAAGAAATCCTGTTGTTTGAATGTAGAGGCCTGGATTCTGGGATGCTGGCTAATCAGTGGCAATCAATGCCCTCTGTCTGGTGCCTTAGAATTTTGGAGTGGCGAGGCTGGCCAATCAAAAAAATCCTGGACTTTATGCAAAATAGCTGCCACATTTTGGAGTCCCAATCAGTGGGAAAAAAAATGTTGTTTGAATGTAGAGGCCTGGATTCTGGGATGCTGGCTAATCAGTGGCAATCAATGCCCTCTGTCTGGTGCCTTAGAATTTTGGAGTGGCGAGGCTGGCCAATCAAAGGACTTTATGCAAATAGCTGCCACATTTTTCCCCTCAGTGGGAAAAAATCCTGTTGTTTGAATGTAGAGGCCTGGATTCTGGGATGCTGGCTAATCAGTGGCAATCAATGCCCTCTGTCTGGTGCCTTAGAATTTTGGAGTGGCGAGGCTGGCCAATCAAAGGACTTTATGCAAATAGCTGCCACATATTACCCTCAGTGGAAATCCTGTTGTTTGAATGTAGAGGCCTGGATTCTGGGATGCTGGCTAATCAGTGGCAATCAATGCCCTCTGTCTGGTGCCTTAGAATTTTGGAGTGGCGAGGCTGGCCAATCAAAGGACTTTATGCAAATAGCTGCCACATTTTTTCCCCTCAGTGGGAAAAAATCCTGTTGTTTGAATGTAGAGGCCTGGATTCTGGGATGCTGGCTAATCAGTGGCAATCAATGCCCTCTGTCTGGTGCCTTAGAATTTTGGAGTGGCGAGGCTGGCCAATCAAAGGACTTTATGCAAATAGCTGCCACATTTTTCCCCTCAGTCCAAAAAATCCTGTTGTTTGAATGTAGAGGCCTGGATTCTGGGATGCTGGCTAATCAGTGGCAATCAATGCCCTCTGTCTGGTGCCTTAGAATCTTGGAGTGGCGAGGCTGGCCAAAGGACTTTATGCAAATAGCTGCCACATTTTTTTCCCCTCAGTGGGAAGAAATCCTGTTGTTTGAATGTAGAGGCCTGGATTCTGGGATGCTGGCTAATCAGTGGCAATCAATGCCCTCTGTCTGGTGCCTTAGAATTTGGAGTGGCGAGGCTGGCCAATCAAAGGACTTTATGCAAATAGCTGCCACATTTTTTCCAAATCCTGTTGTTTGAATGTAGAGGCCTGGATTCGGGGATGTTGGCTAATCAGTGGGACTCTATGCCATGTGTCTGGGGCCTTTGAATTTTGGAGTGGCGAGGCTGGCCAATCAAAGGACTTTATGCAAATAGCTAGCTTTCCCATAGTGGGAAAAATCCTGTGTTTGAATGTAGAGGCCTGGATTCTGGGATGCTGGCTAATCAGTGGCAATCAATGCCCTCTGTCTGGTGCCTTAGAATTTTGGGAGTGGCGAGGCTGGCCAATCAAAGGACTTTATGCAAATAGCTGCCACATTTTTCCCTCAAAAAAATCCTGTTGTTTGAATGTAGAGGCCTGGATTCTGGGATGCTGGCTAATCAGTGGCAATCAATGCCCTCTGTCTGGTGCCTTAGAATTTTGGAGTGGCGAGGCTGGCCAATCAAAGGACTTTATGCAAATAGCTGCCACATTTTTCCCCTCAAAAAATCCTGTTGTTTGAATGTAGAGGCCTGGATTCTGGGATGCTGGCTAATCAGTGGCAATCAATGCCCTCTGTCTGGTGCCTTAGAATTTTGGAGTGGCGAGGCTGGCCAATCAAAGGACTTTATGCAAATAGCTGCCACATTTTTCCCCTCAGTGGGAAAAAAATCCTGTTGTTTGAATGTAGAGGCCTGGATTCTGGGATGCTGGCTAATCAGTGGCAATCAATGCCCTCTGTCTGGTGCCTTAGAATTTTGGAGTGGCGAGGCTGGCCAATCAAAGGACTTTATGCAAATAGCTGCCACATTTTTCCCCTCAAAAAAATCCTGTTGTTTGAATGTAGAGGCCTGGATTCTGGGATGCTGGCTAATCAGTGGCAATCAATGCCCTCTGTCTGGTGCCTTAGAATCTTGGAGTGGCGAGGCTGGCCAATCAAAGGACTTTATGCAAATAGCTGCCACATTTTTCCCCTCAGTGGGAAAAAATCCTGTTGTTTGAATGTAGAGGCCTGGATTCTGGGATGCTGGCTAATCAGTGGCAATCAATGCCCTCTGTCTGGTGCCTTAGAATTTTGGAGTGGCGAGGCTGGCCAATCAAAGGACTTTATGCAAATAGCTGCCACATTTTCCCCCTCAGTGGGAAAAAAATCCTGTTGTTTGAATGTAGAGGCCTGATTCTGGGATGCTGGCTAATCAGTGGCAATCAATGCCCTCTGTCTGGTGCCTTAGAATTTTGGAGTGGCGAGGCTGGCCAATCAAAGGACTTTATGCAAATAGCTGCCACATTTTTCCCCTCAGTATCCAAAAGAATCTGTTGTTTGAATGTAGAGGCCTGGATTCTGGGATGCTGGCTAATCAGTGGCAATCAATGCCCTCTGTCTGGTGCCTTAGAATTTTGGAGTGGCGAGGCTGGCCAATCAAAGGACTTTATGCAAATAGCTGCCACATATCCGCCCTCCGCACACATACATACAAACATTCCGCTTTATTATGGTATATACAGATACACAGATACAGGTTATATTAGTCATATTTACATACTTTCTAATTGTGAAATAATGTTAAAGTGGCAAGTCTTCCCAATTTAATTTTAATTTAGCTCTGTGTCCCTAATGTCCTGAGTTGCCAGTCAACACATGCTAAAAGCTACTCAAGAGTATATTAGTATATCCCCACGCATGCGCAGCCGGTCTGGGAAAGCTCTGCCTCTAACTGCGCATGCGTCTGGGTTACTGTGAGCTTTCCGGGCTGTATGGCCATGTTCCAGTAGCGTTCGCCCTTGCGCATGCGTTGTCTTCTTCCCCAGTACGGCGGAAGTGACTTTGGAATCTTATCTGGGGGACGCCTTAACGTGAGGGACAGAAATAGAGACGAGGAGGGCGGGAGGAGGGCGGAAGCGGGGGGGGTATCGACCGGAAGCGGGCAGAGGGGAGAGGCTTGCTACACCTGCGAGAGGCGAGACTGGGAGAAGGTGGCTAGAGCGGGGCCGCGAAAGAGCTGAGCGGGCATCCTGTGGATAAGCTCCCCCCCTTCAACAAGAGCCACGGCCGAAAGGGTCCCCTCCCGCCCGACCACCTCAACCACCTCAACCACCATGGCGGAGTCTGCGGCCAGCGTGGGATCCACCGCGACTCTGACCGAGACGGAGGTGACCGAGCCGGTGAGAAGCATGGGGCTGGGCTGGGCGAAGGCAGGCCTCGCGGTGGCCCTGGTGCCGGTGCCATGGCAACCATGGTGATGATGGAGGAGGAGGAGGAGGAGGGAGGGGGGCTGCGCTGCGGTTGTCATAGCAACCAGTGGCTCGTGAGAAGGCGCCCTCTCTCCCCGGAGAAGGGGGGAGGAGGGGGGGAGGGAGGGGGATGGTTCCAGCCGCCAGGTGGGCCTTCCCTTTGACAGCTGCCACTGCCCACGCGCTCGGAGGCATGCTTGCTCCATGAAGCGCTCACGTCCACAGGTAAGCCAAGGGGTTGGGGAGCTTTCAGAGGAAAGACTCCTGAGCTCTGATCCCAGGCCTGGGCACACTTGTTTCTTTGTTTGTGGCATTTATATTATTTATTTATTATTATTTCGCATTTGTCTGTCGCCCCCCCCCCCAACGGCTCGGGGCGACTTACACCAGTTCGTAAAATACAGTTGTCAGATAACTCATAATAACTCACAGTAATACCATTAAGATGGAATTACAATTAGAAAGGTTGAAACAAGAAATGGAGTCGCAGTGGGCTGACAGCTAGGCAGTGCGAGCTAAAGTTTAGCTAACTCCGAAGGCTTGTTGGAACAGCAATGTCTTAACTGCTCTCCTGAACGGGAGGAGGCCCTGGGTGGCACGGATGCCGGCGGGCAGTGCGTTCCACATGGTTGGGGCTGCAACAGAGAAAGCCCGGCGGTGGGTTGCGGACAGATGGTAGGTCCTCACATTTGGGATGACCAGGAGGTTTAGCTCTTCGGAGCGCAGTGATCTGGTGGGATGATATGGGACAAGGCGGTCCCGCAGGTACACTGGCCCCAGACCATGTAAGGCCTTAAAAGTCAGGACTAACACTTTGAAGGCAATCCGGCATTCAATTGGGAGCCAGTGCAGTTCGCGCAGGATTGGCGTGATGTGGTGGCCAATCGGGACCCCGCCAGGAGTCGCTGCAGCGTTCTGCACCAGCTTGAGTCTCCGGATTACCGACAGAGGAAGGCCAATGTAAAGAGCGTTACAGTAGTCCAGCCTCGAGATGACCGTGGCTTGGATCACTGTGGCTAAGTCGCGCCCGGGACAAATAGGGGCCAGCTTCCTCGCCTGGCGAAGATGGAAAAATGCTACCCTGCTGACGCTGGAGACGTGGGCCTCCATCGACAACAGGGGGTCCAAGGTTACTCCTAAGCTCTTAACAGAGGGAGACGACATAATGTCACGCCGTCCAGGGTTGGAAGCTGAACATCCCTACAGCCCGGAGGATCCAGCCACAGGATCTCCGTCTTTGCCAGATTCACCTTCAACCTACTGGCTCGCAGCCATCCAGTGACGGCCTCAAGGCAACAATGGAAATTATCGGGTACGGATTCAAGGCTGCCCTCCATCTTCAAGATAAGCTGGGTGTCATCAGCGTACTGATGGCACACCAGCCCAAAACTACGCACCAGCTGGGCAAGTGGTCGCATATAGATGTTAAATAAGAGGGGGGAGAGAATAGCCCCCTGAGGAACCCCGCAAAGAAGCGGGAAACCCCCGGAGACATCCTTGCCCCTCCTCACTGCGTTGTAGCCGGTTCCGGAGGAAGGAGGTCACCCAATTGAGGGCTGTCCCCTAACTCCGGCCCTGGCAAGGCAGTGAGTCAATAGATCATAATCGACTGTATCAAACGCCGCTGTGAGGTCCAATAACACGAGCAGCGCCGATCCGCCCTGATCCAGCTGGCAGCGCAACTCATCTGAGATGGAGACCAGGACCGTCTCCGTCCCATGCCCCGGACAGAAGCCGGACTGGAAGGGGTCTAGCCAGGCTGCGTCATCTAGGAAGGACTGCAACTGCTCCATTGCTGCCTTCTCAATTACATTGCCCAGGAATGATAAATTCGAAACCGGGCGGTAGTTGGAGGGGACCGTTGGATCTAATCCCGGCTTCTTCAACAATGGAGAGACCACCGCCTCTTTTAAACCCTCTGGAAATACTCCCTGGGCTAGGGAAGTATTAATTATATTCAACAGAGGGTCTCGTAATCCCTTCAGGCTGGCTTTCACCAATATACCCAAAGGGGACTCAGCGCGGCTTACAAGTCATATGTAAATACAATATATTATATCAGTATTATTCAACCTTTTTCTGTTGACATTTTTGACATTTGCAAAATCCTGGGGGACACCACCAACCAAAATGACACAAAATAACACTCTAACACAGTAATACGTATACTTAATATGTTTTTAAATGTATTTATACACTCAGCGTGAAACCTGGGCCTGTTTCGATGAACACAACTGACTGACTGACTGACTTTATTATTTCTGAGTCGCCCTCCACGTTAGTGCTCCGGGCGACTTACACACAACAAATTCCACAATTAAAATAGAGTATGTAAAACTAGATTAAAATATTCAGTGGTTAAATGCAGGGGCCAGGCTCGGTATTTGAGTTCCTGGTTCTGCATTAACCATGGGCTTTCCTAAATAGCCAGGTCTTCAGAGCGGTCAGGAACTGGGGCAGGTCGAGGGAGGCTCTCTGACCAGTGGCATCGAGTTCCAAAGAACGGGGGCCACAACGGAGAACGATCTCCGTCTCATGGTCTCCAGGTGGGCCTCTTTCAAGCCCGGGACGTAAAGGAGGTTCTTGTTTGCTGGCCGCGGGGTCCTTGAGTAAGCAGGCATCAACAAGCGGTCTTTTAGGTATGTTGGGCCCCGGCCCCGTAGGGCTTTGAAAGCCAAGGTTGTGTCTTGTGTAAGGCTCTATACTCAACGGGCAGCCAGTGCAGGCGCTGCAGAGATGGTGTAATGTGGCATCTCATCGATGTTCCTGTGAGGAGCCTGGCGGCCGCGTTCTCCACAATCTGGAGCCTGCGGGTTAGTGACCGGGGTAGACCTACATACAAAGCATTAGAGTAATCCAGCCGTGATGTAACCGTGGCATGGATTACTGTAGCTAGCGCTTCCGTCGGAAGGTAGGGCGCCAATTGTCTCGCTTGGCGCAGGTGGAAGAAGGCCCTTTTGCTCGTGGAGGCAACCTGGGCCTCCATTGACAATTTGGAGTCCAGGATAACACCAAGGCTTTTTACTGAGGGGGATGGAATCAGCAGTTCCCCTTCAAAGGGAGGCAGCGAGAAAGGTGGTTCTGGGCGGCCCGGCCATAAGTCTTTGATGGATTTATTTTAAGTTTGTGGGCGCGGAGCCATTTTGTCACTGCTTCTAGGCCTCGAGTGAAGTTTTCGGGCACCGAAGTTGCACCAGGCTCCAGTTTCAGTAGGAGCTGGGTGTCATCGGCATATTGGTAGCACCCTAGGCCGAAGCTCCGGGCTATACCAGCCAACGGCCGAACATAGATGTTAAACAACGTTGGTGATAATATGGCGCCTTGGGGCACTCCGCACTCGAGGAGAGATTTCCTAACTAACTAACTTTATTTCTTATGAGTCGCCCTCCACCAAAGGTGCTCTGGGCGACTTACACAATTAAAATAAACAGGTTACATAGACACAGCTTGTTACTTAACAATTTATTTATATATTTATTAGTTCGACTTAATATACCGCTCTCTCTGGAGCCCAGAGCGGTTTACAGGGTTAAAAAGCAAGCAAAACGCATAAGACACAATAAAACCAATTTAAAACCCCCAGTTAAAACCCTATTTCCGGCAAAACTGCACTAAGACAGCAGAAGTGCGATGGCAGCGGCACAACAGAGTGCTGATGATAACGGTCACTGGTTATGGGCCAAATGCCTGTCTAAATAGCCAGGTCTTAACGGCTTTGCGGAATGGCATCAGGTCCCGGGTGGCTCGAATTTCCTCAGGGAGGGAATTCCACAAGGTTGGCGCGGCCACGGCGAACGCCCTCTGCCGCGTACTGGCGAGTCTATAATCCTTAATGCCAGGCACCTCCAATAAGTTGAGCCCCTCTGAACGTAGTGATCTCTTGGGCACGTAAGGGGTGAGCCGCTCCCTCAGGTACACTGGCCCCAAACCATATAATGCCTTGAAAGTTAGAACTAACACCTTGAAGTAGGCTCTTCTGAAGAGCCATGTCTTGAGTGCCCCTAAAAATGTATGTAGATCAGGAGTGGCTCTTTGGTCTGGCGGTAGGGAGTTCCACAAGGTTGGGGCTGCGATTGAGAAGGATCTCTGTCTTGTGGACTCCGAACGAACCTCTCTAGGGCCAGGGACATAGAGAAGATTCTCATGAGCTGACCATGGCAGTCTCTGGTGGTGGAGTGGCATTAAACGGTCTCTTAGATATGGGGGACCCTGACCTCGGAGGGCTTTGAATGCCAGGACCAGGGTCTTGTAGAGGACTCTGTGTTCAACTGGCAGCCAATGCAAGCGCTGCAGAGACGGCGTTATATGGCACCTCATTGATGTTTTTGTGAGGAGTCTAGTGGCTGCATTTTGCACAATTTGGATCTTGTGAATTGCTGCTTGAGGTAAGCCCACATACAAAGCATTGTAGTAATCTAGCCTTGACGTAACCGTGGCATGGATTACCGTAGCCAGCACCTCTGTTGGTAAATAAAGCGCCAACTTCCTCGCTTGCCGTAGATGAAAGAAGGCCCTTTTACTAGTGCAGTGCTGTCCAACTTCTAACCGGCCAAGGGCCGGATTCCAGGTCACTGATGACCTGGGGGCCGTCCGCCCCCGGCCACGCCCCCGCCCCCGGCTGCGGGGATGCTTTGGGAGAGAGGGAGGAGCCACGGGGCACCCCCTCCCTTCCAAGGCATCCTAGCCGCAGGTTTCGCCGGCTTCAGCCGCTGCCGCGATGCCTTGGAAGGGAGAGAGGCGCCGCGGGGGACCCCCCTCCCTCCTAAGGCATCGCGGCAGCCGCGGAAGCCGGCGCCGGCTTCAGCCGTTGCTGCGATGCCTTGCAAGGGAGGGAGGCGCCGCGGGGGACCCCCCTCCCTCCTAAGGCATCGCGGCAGCCGCGGAAGCCGGCGCCGGTTTCAGCCGCTGCTGCGATGCCTTGCAAGGGAGGGAGGCGCCGCGGGGGACCCCCTCCCTTCCAAGGCATCGGCGCCGGCGAGAGAGGGAAGAAGAGGGTGGTGCAGGGAGGAGGAGCTAGCTCTCTTCCTCCTCCTTGTACCACCCCTTGTCCCTCTCTCACCGGCGCCGATGCGATCCGGTTTGCATCAGCGGCGCGGAGAGAGGGACTGAGGGGGCGGTGCAGGGAGGAGGAGCTGGCTCACTTCCTCCTCCCTGCCCCGCCTCCCCCTCCCCCCCTCGGCCGCCCCAGGGAAGGGGGCTGGAAAGAGAGCAGCCAGACGGAAGCACACTCTGAGGCAGAGAGTTCCACTGCTGAACAGCTCACAGTCAGGAAGTTCTTCCTAATGTTCACCCTCCCACACAGACAGGCATGTAGCCAGGGGGGGGGGGGGCGCTTAGGGCAGTGTTTCCCAACCACTGTGCCGTGGCACACTAGTGCGCCGTGAGCAATCATCAGGTGTGCCGTGGGAAATTGGAACCTCCAATACTTTTTCTCTTGGTTATGGGAGTTCTGTGTGGGAAGTTTGTGCCTTTCTGCCATTCCTGCCAAGATATCTATGTTGTGTTCATCGAAACAGGCCCAGGTTTCACACTGAGTGTATAAATACATTTAAAAACATATTAACTACTAGCTGTACCCGGCACGCGTTCCTGTGCACTATTTAGGAGATGCTGTGGCATAGTCTTCTTTCCTTCCATCCATCCATCCATCCTTCCTTCTATCCTTCCTTCCTTTTCTCTTCCCTCTTTCCTGGTATTCTTCCTTTTTCCTCCCGTCCTTCCTTGCTTTCTTCCATCCTTCATGCCTTCTACCTTTACTTTCCCCTGACCTCATCTTCTTCCAAGATGGGAGTTGAAGGGGCCTTTTGAAGGGGGTTGGGTTTGTGAGGAATTGTGGGAGTTGTAGTCCAAAACCCCTAAGAGGCTCAAGTTTCGCTTGGGCAAACTTGGGCCTTTCAGGGGTTTTTCACTTGACCTCCTACAACTGGGGAAACGTGGCCCTGTGGGAGTTGAAGTCCAAAAATCCTTGTTAGGCCCAACTTTGGCCAGGCCTTTGGAAGGGGTCTGGGGTGAAGGAAATATTTGGGGGGGGGGGTGAAGTGGCTGCCCAGGGAGCACCGGCAGCCCCAAATCGTCCAAAGGGGGGGGGGTGTGGGAGAGCGGCAGCGGCCTCTCAGTAGGTGGCGGCTGGCGAGGGATGGAGGAGGAGGAGAGGATGGCGCTGGGCACCTTCTTCCGCCGGTGCCGCCGCTGCGGAGTAGGCGGGCCTAAGGAAGGGGGAAGTAGGCGCCTGCTTCTCCCTTCCTTAGGCCCACCCCCCTCAGTCCCTGGCTCCCAGGGCGTCGAGGTTCGCGATCTGGGCGGCGCCGCGGGAGCCGGGGATGGAGGGGGCGGGCCTAAGGAAGGGGGAAGTAGGCGCCTGCTTCCCCCTTCCTTAGGCCCCCTCCTTCCCTGGCTCCCAGGGTGCCGCGGATCGCGATCTGACGGCGCCTCGGGAGCCAGGGAAGGAGGGGGGTGGGCTTAAGGAAGGGGAAAGTAGGCGCCTACTTCCCCCTTCCTTAGGCCCGCCTCCTCCATCCCGGCTCCCGCGGCGCCGCCCACATCGCGATAAAACAACACAAGAGCCACAGCTGGGCAAAGTGTGGCACAGGATAAAACAGATGAACAAATGTGGCGGCGAGTAACGAGGGCTACAGCTCATATATATATATATATATATATATGTATGTATGTATATATGTATGTAATGTTCATTTGTGGGATTAACATAACTCAAAAACCACTGGCAGAAGGAGGTTGGACTGGATGGCCCTTGGAGGTCTCCTTCTACTCTAGGAACCTATTGTTGTTGTTACTATTATTATTAGTAGTAGTAGTAGTAGCAGAGGCTGAATGAATATTATCACCATTATTATTATTATGAATAAATTCAGGGGCTTATTATACTCACATTTAGTTGAATTCAGTCTTAAAATATATTATATGGCTGCCACTGAAAAAAAATTCCAAATATTTTGCTTTTATGGCTCTCTGAGTAGTGGGTAAGTAGATCATTTTGACTTGGTTGTTTTATAAGTAGCTCGCATGCTGAAAAAGTGTGAGCAACCCTGATTTACACTGTCATTACATATCTTTCTACCAATTTACATAGCAATAGTAGCAATAGCTGACATAGTGGAAGTGACCACTATGACATAGTCTACACGCACCTGGCAGGCAAAGAGGATTTGACCTGGATTGTAGGTGAAAACTGAGGAAATTGTGGAAACTGCGATGTCTGCCACTGACTGGTTCATCTAATCCAAGCCCTGTCCAATAAACCATAGAACAGAAGCAAAGAGAAGAAGCGGTGTCATTGTTAGACCTTGGACTTTATATGAAGAAGACTGTTTCTGATGACCAAGCGTAAGCTCAATTAGTGCAAAATCCACAGACTCCATTGCCAGGATATGTATTTCTTGTGAATAAGAAGAGACATCTAAGATTTCAACCCAAATGACTCAACCGATTTCGCTGGTTAGTTTACTCATTTCATGTACAAGATGTACTTTGTAAGTACTGTGTGGTGTTTTGAAGAGAAGTTGGGGGTAAAGGTGGTCATCGGCAGCTTGGTTGCTAAATATTTGTCCACTAGAAATATGCAATACAAGTCTTCAATGGACACTAAAAAATATTGTACCATCAGAACAACTTGTGCCTGGCTGAAAACTTCTTGCTAATTCATAGTGGAAAACATCTTAATGATAAAGGAAATAAAAGGAAAGCAGAAGACAACAGAAAAAAATCTGCCTGTTGTGGAAATTATTGTTTAAGAGGGAGCAATGATTCAGGACTTATTACCTGTGAAGAACCTTTGCATAATGATGGTAATTATAGGTTCTTGTTGAGATCTTGTGCCAGATCAGGAGACACTGGCCTTGAAAAGTCATTTCAGGGGGGGGAAAAGTTTCAACCCCTCCTGAATTTTTTTCTGACTACAGGCTTTCACACACTCACACACACAAGAATTTTTATAATAGATTACACTGGCCAGCACACATGTTACTCCTCTTTCTGGCTATATTTGACCTGCCACTTCCAATCTTTCCCCATAGATTTCATTGATCACGTGAAATCTATGCCCCCTTCCACACAGCTAAATAAAATCCCACATTATCTGCTTTGAACTAGAATATATGGCAGTGTGGACTCAGATATCTCAGTTCAAAGCAGATAATGTGGGATTTTCTTCATTGATATTCTGGGTTATATGGCTATGTGGAAGAGCCCTAAGAGGCAAAAAGAAGACCAGCAGGGCATACAACACGAATAAAAAGTAACAGAAGGACATGTCAACTCACAATCTAGATACCAGTTTGTGCCATGTGTAAGCTGCCCCGAGTCCCCCAAGGGAGATGGAGGTGCGGTACAAGAATAAAAGTATTATTACCAAGAGGTCACAATGCGGCCCTTGGGCAGACCTTATACTCAATGGGATGAACAAATGGTTAAACTGTTTGGTCAGAAATGGGGGGGAAAGCACATGATCGTATGTTTTGGCAAATGGTAGATTTGCGTGAAGCCCAAAGGAGTGGATTGACAACAAATTGGATAGGATATGATTCCAAATTTTCCCCCTGTTTCCCACTATTAACTCCAGTTTTTTGAGATACAGAACATATGACATCTACCAGTCACTGTCTGCTCACTCACAGGAAACTATGATCACCACTTCTAAGAAACTAGAGCTGATGAGGTCTATCCCATGCAATTTTCTGAATCAGTGCCCTGAATAAGCCCAGGAACAGGCCTAAAAAACCAAATCATAGAATATTAGAGTTGGAAGAGGCCACATGGACCATCTAGTAGTCCAAGCACATTAATAATTCACATTATCTGCTTTTAACTGGATTGTATGAGTTTATCCTGCCATATAATCTAGTTCAAAGCAGATCATCTGGGATGAGATACTGGGCTATAGGTCAGATAATCTGGATTCAGAATCTGAATTGTATGGCAATATGGATCTAGCTCAAGCATGGCCAAATTTGGGCCCTCCAGGTGTTTTGGAATTCAACTTCCACCATTCCTAATAGCTGGTAGGCTGTTAGGAATTGTGGGAGTTGAAGTCCAAAACGCCTGGAGAGCCCAAGTTTGCCCATACCTGATCTAGACCAACCCCCTGCCATGCAGGAAAAGCATAGTCACCAAGGAAAACAAGTTTTGTTGTTGGGCTGTGGAATCTTAAACCTACAGAACTACTCTATATGCTCATGTTTAAATGTGTTAACTCATGTCCAGCTTGTGGTCTAATAAGATTCCTAGATCCCTTTCACATGTACTAATAACACAAAAAGCATTTTTAAGGAACACGTAATGTTAAAACTACTCAGCTACATTGTAACTATTACAACAAATGACAAAGCTAAATCAAAGTGCAGGCACACAAACAAAACACACACCTACACACACACACACACACCACACTATACTAACAAGTATTTTAGCATTATTAAATGCAGCCGTGCTCTCCTTTGTCAGTGACCTCAGGGGTTTCAACAGCCGTTTCTGTATATTTATTTAACTGCAGCCTTTGCTGAGGAACCTGCTGCACCCATCTGCTTTTCCCAGTAACCCTGTCATTTGGGAAGGATAGTCACTGGTCCAAAGTCATCTAGTGATTTATTAATTTTTTTGCCTTAATGGGGATTCAAGCTTGGGTGTGTCTCTTCCACATCTAATTGCACTTTAATGATCAGACAACATTTTTTTTGTAATTACGGCAATGATTCATTTGTAGGAAGGGAAAACTTCAGCAACCACAATAGAGAAGTTTTTGCTATAGAGTAAAAGAGCAACAAGAAGAAATTTGGATCTTGTTAATCATGACTGGAATAAATGGTGGAAGTACAACAGCCTGGGGTTTGCATCTAGGATTCTGTTGATACTAAAATCTGTGAATGCCCAAGTCCCATTATATACAGTGCCCTAGTGAAATCATGTTCCTTAAATAAAATGGCAGAAATCAATTTATGCTTTTAGAAATACATTATTTTGGGGGAAGCATCATCTCTTCAGACGCCAAGATTGACAAAGAGATAGATCACAGATTATCAAAGGCATATAGTGCGTTTGGAAGGCTTCACAAAAGAGTCTGGAGCAACAAGCACCTGAGGCAAAGCACCAAAATCAGTGTGTACAGAGCTATCGTACTGTCTATTCTCCTCGAGTCCGAAACATGGATCACCTATCGCCAACACCTACGACTCCTCGAACGCTTTCATCAGCGCTGTCTTCGCACAGTCCTAAATATACACTGGACCGACTATGTGACTAATGTTGCTGTCCTTGAGCAAGCAGGGATCACCAGCATTGAGGCCATGCTATTGAGAACACAGCTGCGCTGGGCAGGGCACGTCTCTAGGATGGAGGACCACCGCCTCCCAAAGATATTACTCTATGGTGAACTCGTCACGGGTCAGCGCAAGAGAGGCGCCCCCAAAAAGAGATATAAGGACTCCCTGAAAAAACATCTCAGGCTCGGCCAGATTGATCCCCAACAGTGGTCCACCCTGGCCTCACATTGGGAGGCATGGAGACACACTATCCACAATGCTGCGGCGTCTTTTGAGAAGACACGCCAAATGAGTCTCGAAGAGAAATGACAACGCAGAAAGAACCGCAACTTGGAAACAACATCACCCAATGAGACTTTCTGCTGTGCTTTCTGCAACCGAACTTGCCTTTCTCAGATTGGCCTTTGTAGTCATCAGCGTGTTTGTAAAAAGCATAGGATGAGTCCTTCCTAAGAATCTTCGTTCGTGAAGTAATGCCGAGAGAGAGAGATTTTGGGGAAAATTTAACACTGTGAATCAATGTTCAATCAATGAATACAGAGGGCCAACAGTGAAGATCTTGATCTTAGCCACTCCTAATTAGAAAAGTCCCCAATTTTCTTAAACTATGCAAGAAATCATAAACAACTTCAAAAGTCAGAGTACCTTATTCGTCACCATGATTGCTTCGATCACCCGTTATTTCCAATTACTGTATTCCCCCTCCCCTAGTTATCATCAGCCCTCTTGACCTCTGGTCTTGTGTGTATGTGTGTGTGTTTTGTGTGCTGTATATGTGCTGTCAAAATGAGAGCAATGCACGAGTATATATAACATGATTAATAAGATATAGGATCGAGACTCTGAAGGCAGTAGCAAATAAAAATGCAGATTGTACCTATAGTAAGAATCAAAGGTGCTTTCTTGCTCCATGGCTAGTAAGCTGCAGGCACCATGGCAACATGGAAGAGGTTAGGAAGTTCAATTAGGCCGGAATCTAAAACCTACTGAATTTACTGGCTATGGGAGACATTTATTCGCACAAAGAACAAGATAGTAATCAAAGGGAAGCCGTGTCAGTCCAAAGACAGGAATGGAACTGGGAAAGACAGCTGATAGGAAGGATGAAATCTATCCCATTCTTTGGCATTTCTTTATGTACAAGAAGCAGGTTGATAACGTATTTGCCTCCATGGTGTGACTTGCATTTTCTTCTGGTTGGTATTATTTTGGACTTTTCCAGTGTTTAAACCAACAGATTTTATCCCTAGCGAAATATTTTGTACATACACATGCATTGTGAATGATTACTTTCCACTTAATTACGATTCATCCTTCTATTTCAAGCACAGAGTTTATGCTTCAAATAGAGACTCTCCTGCTATTATTGCTACTATTCAGATCCCACCCACTTTGTGTTGTGGTATCTTTAGGCCAAATCAACAGCTTATAATACATGTTATTTATTGATAATGTTTTTATGTACTAGTTTACTTTGTTTTTGTATTTACTTTATGCTGGCCCAGATATCTCTCTCTATGTTTCTGGGCATATTTGTTTGCCTTGAAAGTAATGAAGAATGTTTGGGAGACTTCTTAGTTTTACTTAGGTAATTCCTCATAACCCGAGGATGCTGGTCCTCCAAGTATAGTGTCTTGGAAGTGGTACATAGGTGACTGTGGAGCCCTATTCTTGATCCGCATGTCTTCCCACAGCGAGAACATTGGTTTCCAGGTGGAAGGCGGTCCCAGTCAGGGTTGGCTTGATGTGCCTTCCTCTTGGCACACTTCTCCCTTTCGTCGCCCATTCGTGCCTCTTCGAATTCTGCAGACCTGCTAGTCACAGCTGACCTCCAGTTAGAGCGCTCAGCGCTTCTCATTTCTCGGTGTCTATGCCACAGTTTTAAAGGATGGATTTAAGCCCATCTTTAAATCTCTTTTCTATCCACTGACATTATGTTGGGAGACTTCAGAAGAATGCTAAGAATACTATTTTTACTTTCAAATCCAAGGTGTCTGTGGTGTCATTTTATTCTTTTTAAGAAATGTGAAAATCTTGCCAACACATATTTTCATCAGCCTAGTCATGTTGCTAGAACAAAATCCCTAATGTGATAATATCACAAGATGGCCTGAGGGCATTTCTCGAGGAGAGGAAATAATAATAATAATAATAATAATAATATATTTTTTATTTGTAACCCACCCTCTCTCCCTGAAGAGAATCATGATTCTTCATTGATGGCAATACTTTTTTAAATTAATTTTTATTAAAGTTTTAAATACAAATACATAAAAAAGAAAGAAAGAGGATTAGGGAAGGAAAGGCTCAGGTATCTGGGGCATGATATAATGGTAGTGGGAAGGGGAAAAGAAGTGAGTGTTTCGGGTTAGAGATTATTAACTGGTTGATTTTATTAATTGTTTCCGCCCATTTATAATATTAGTCACTTCCATAGTCACTTCTTTCTTTCATATCCTTCTTCTTTATATTCTTATTCTTTTTACTGTTCCATACAGTTCTTAGGGATTCTGTCGGGTCTTCATATGTTCCTTGAATAATGTCCAATCTGTTCCCATTAGCGCTTTACCCTCTGAATCTTTCAGATAAAAGGTAAGCGTTTCCATGTCCATTATTTCCCATACTTTATTCTCCCATTCTTCTTTCATTGGTATTTCTTTGCATTTTCTTGTGTAGACTATTCCTGCTGCTGTAATCATATATGTAAATAATTTGTCCATATTCTTATCTGATATTAAATTTTCATCCATTATTCCTAATAAAAATATTTTGGTTTTAGTTCTATAGCAATATGGAGAATACTTTTGATACTATCCTGTATTGATTTCCAATACTTCCTCACTTTTTGACATGCCCACCACATGTGAAAAAAGTTCCGGTTTGGGCTTCACATTTCCAACATTTGTACATTAGACCTAACTTCTGTGGTGTCATATACCATTGGAAGAACACAGATGGCAACACTTTTATGCTTAAAATAGAGAGACATTCTCATCTACTTGATATTTAGAACTATGAAAAGTGCAGTTCAAAGGCATTTCTATCATATATTCTCAGACCTGCCAAAAATTTTAGGCCAAATACTGAAGCCTGAAACTAGTTTTAGTAGAAGTTTTATTCTAGTGCCTTTCCTGGGCCAAAACAATGCGATATCTCTCAGTGTTCAGAATTTTAGCAGAACTGTGATTATGTAGCAGCATGTTTCATGTGTCCTCTTCCCCACTGAAAGAGAAACAACCAGATGATGTATGTATTATTATTTATTTATTTACTTCACTTGTATACCGCTTTTCTCACCACAGCAGGGGGCCTAAAACGCAATTTAATCTCAACACCATTGTGGCAAAATTTAATGCCCCACATACAGAACCCTAACATAACTATAATAACATACAATTATCAGGCAAATCATAAAACACAACCTCATTTAACATTAAAATGTGGAATGTAGTACCTTAGCCATGAAAGATGCCATAGACACCCTGTGGATAGATAGTTTCAAAATCATGGCTGGTGTGATCAATGAGATACTTCTAAATGTGGTATCTTGAGTTCTGCCTGTCACTTTATTTATATCAATTCATTTGCAGCTGGAAACTTATTTCACTGCCACACTTCATTCCTTCATATTTAGGGTAGGTGATTAATAAATAAATATTATGAACTGGAGAACCTCTCCAGTGAGCTGCTGTTGAACAGATAGGCTGTAGCTGCAGAAATGTATGTATTAGTGTAAATGCAATGCTGTTCAATTATTTATTTATTATTTATTAATTCGTACTTGTTCACCGCCCTTCTCCGAAGGCTCGGGGTGGCTAACAGCATACTATAAAACACTCATGCACAACAAAATTAAAACCACAATTAAAACATATCTAAAAAACACAGTAAGCCACATACTAATCACAGTGTGGCACAGGATAAAAACAATTGAGTGCAAGTGGCGACATGCAACAGGGACTGCAGCTCATCCAGCTCAGAAAGCCTGCTGGAATAGCAGGGTCTTACATGCTTTCCGGAATGGGAGAATGTCCTGCGTAGCATGAACGTCGGCGGGCAACGAGTTCCAAAGTGTTGGAGCCACTATTGAAAAGGCCCGCCGACAGTTTGCTGTCAAGCGATACGTTTTGGGGGAGGGGATGACCAGGAGGTTCTGTTCCTCCGAGCGCAACGATCTGGTGGGATAGTACGGGATGAGGCGGTCCCACAGGTACACTGGCCCCAGACCATGTAAGGCCTTAAAAGTCAGGACTAACACTTTGAAGGTGATCCGGCATTCTACCGGTAGCCAGTGCAGTTTGCGCAGGATGGGCGTGATGTGAGCGCTTACTGCACTGCCCGTAAGGAGCCGGGCTGCAGCGTTCTGCACCAGCTTGAGTTTCCGGATCACTGACAGAGGAAGGCCAATGTACAGAGCGTTACAATAGTCTAGCCTTGAGATGACCGTGGCTTGGACCACTGTGGCTAGGTCGCAGCTGGACAGATAGGGGGCCAGCTTCCTTGCCTGGCGAAGATGGCAAAATGCCACTCTGCTGACGGTGGAGACATGTGCCTCCATTGACAACAGAGGGTCCAGGGTTACCCTCTGTTATGTTCTGCGCTATGATTTTGAAAGATGCCCATTATGCAGCCTATTAGAGTGAGATCAGTGAGTGTTCTGAGGCTTGGTATGAGCATTAGCCATTGCGCAGATACAGTAAGTGAATAAATTCACATCTTATATTAAATTACAGCCAGGCTCTATGTTTAATTGCTACTCAGCCGATGCCAGTATAAAGAAAATGAAAATGGGAGCATAAAGCCCTGATCTCATATTACTTAAAACAAATCTTAGATTTGTCCATTGCTTTCTATAGGGCAGCTCTAATTTCTGCTCCTGAAAAAGGCTTCTCTAATGAGAAGCTGGAAACTTCCTGCATAGGCATTGAGCTGAATCTCTGTAGATTTTCTTATCTCAATGGCTTTGAGACATTGTGGTATGGGTGAGTTTCGATAAGGAAAGGTAGGAGAAACTGCCCTTGTACAGTCTCCTTAGCCAGGCAGGTTTGTGTGGAAAGTGTTTCCTGAAGTGTTTGAAAATACCATATATGGATATTCCTTCCTTCCCTCAGGAGAATCGCAGTCTGACTATCAAATTGAGAAAACGGAAACCAGCCAAGAAGGTGGAATGGTCAAGTGACACGGTGGACAATGAACACTTGGGGCGGAGATCTTCTAAATGTGAGCTACCACTATTATTCTGAAACATTTCCCACCTCACTATGCCCATATTACTGTGTTTCTTTATGTGTTTTCCTGGATCTTTGTTCACTGATTAAATTGTTTAAACCAGCAGGTGTACTCTCTCAGGTTTTCAGAGAGCTATCATTTGGCCTGTATGCTTCCCCCCCCCCCCAGATTTCTAGAGGCTACATAGGAGAAGTATAATTTATTTATTTTATTTCTTTCCCGCATTTGCATCCCGTCACTTCTCAACCCCCGAAGGGGGACTCAGGTCGGCATTACATTAAACCCCATTAGTGGCTATTGCAAAAATTACAATAATAAAATCACATATTAAACATCACATAATAAAACCATACATAGTTAAAACCATACAAAGATTGAACAATAAAACCAGTCTCGTCAGTCAAATCACTATTGCGATTTGTCCCTTTAAAGTGCTGCTTACATCTATTGCCCAAAAGCCTCAAATCCCTAGAATTCTCCAACTAGAATAGCAAGTGGCCATGTTGGCAGGGTGGAAGTTGTAGTCCAAAATCTTCCTTGACCAAGGTTATCATGACACAGTTATACTGTATTACATAAATACTTGTAGGTCAAGAAATCTGTGAATTGAAAGCATTGGGCCTCTTGCTTCCGTCATCACATAGTTCGTAATTTGATATGCACAGAAATGCACAATATAAATGGTTGTGTCCCCTCTGGCCCTTTCATTATACAACAAACCTGTGCGTTACAACAGACTGAAACCTTGTGCCTACAATATGTTTGCTTAAGCAGCCTGATATCTGAGTAGTGGCTTCAATCCATGTCCTAACAGCAACACCACACCATCTTTAAGCTTTATTGTAACACCAGAACAGTAGGATTTGTGAGGTTTATCTGTGGGAGCAGAATCCAACACAAAGATGACTAAATATTACATCCAAAGCCAGATCTAACCCTGATACAACTTCACTTGTTCCCTAGCCTGATTTGGTTACAGTGGTCCAAACCTTGGTTACAACCAGATTGGATTACTGCAATGCACTCTACATGGGGCTGCCTTTGAAGATGGCCCGGAAATTGCAATTGCTTCAAAGGTTGGTAGCCAGACTTCTAACTGGAGGTAATTATAGGAAGTGCACGATGCCCCTATTAAAGCAGTTCCACTGGCTGCCAATAAGTTTCCGATCCCAATTCAAGGTACACATTATGACTTAGAAAGCCCTAATCGGTTCAGGCCCTGCCTATCTTCGTAATCACATCTCCCCTCTATGAACCGGCACGGGTGCTTTCACCACTGTCACAAGCATGGCTGGTGAGAGAGAGGGCCTTCTCAGTGGTGGCCCCCCGAATTTGGAACACCCTCATCGGGGAGATTAGACAATCCCCACACTGTACTCCTTTTGTAGGAAACCAGGATGTTCAGTTAAATTATCTAAGGATTTGCCCACAGTTCCACTTGTAAAAAAAAGAGAGAAATCCTTCTAAGCTTTAAGAAAGAAATATTCTCATCTTTTAGTAGAGTAAGCCCTGGGTATTTGCTGGGACTTGGTTCTAGGACAGCCCCATCCTCAATGGATGGCCAAATCCATGGATGCTCAAATTCCTCTATATGCAATAGCGTAGAGTGTTTCTTATATTTATTTATTTATTTATTTATTTATTTATTATTTCGACTTATATACCACCCTCCCCGAAAAGGCTCAGGGTGGTTCACAGCAATGAACAAAACACAACATACTTGAAAACATAATAAAAACAGATTAAGACCAGAGTAGGGGTGTCATGAATAACTTTTCAATAACTTTAAAACATAGGTTCTTTTTATTACAATTTCCAGTGTGAGAGTGTATCAAAACTTTTACACAAAGAATGACATATAGACATACAGATTCTATGCAGCTACATTGGATTTACAATTACATGGCTAACGCCTCACAGCGGCGTTTGATACAGTCGATTATGATCTATTGACTCACCGCCTTGCCAGGGCCGGAGTTAGGGGGACAGCCCTTAATTGGGTGACCTCCTTCCTCCGGAACCGGCTACAACGAGTGAGGAGGGGCAAGGATGTCTCCGGGGTTCCCTGCTTCTTTGCGGGGTTCCTCAGGGGGCTATTCTCTCCCCCCTCTTATTTAACATCTATATGCGACCACTTGCCCAGCTGGTGCGTAGTTTTGGGCTGGTGTGCCATCAGTACGTTGATGACACCCAGCTTATCTTGAAGATGGAGGGCAGCCTCGAATCCGTACCCGATAATTTCCATCGTTGCCTTGAGGCCGTCACTGGATGGCTGCGAGCCAGTAGGTTGAAGGTGAATCTGGCAAAGACGGAGATCCTGTGGCTGGGTCCTCCGGGCTGTAGGGATGTTCAGCTTCCAACCCTGGACGGCGTGACATTATGTCCGTCGCCCTCTGTTAAGAGCTTAGGAGTAACCTTGGACCCCCTGTTGTCGATGGAGGCCCACGTCTCCAGCGTCAGCAGGGTAGCATTTTTCCATCTTCGCCAGGCAAGGAAGCTGGCCCCCTATTTGTCCCGGCGCGACTTAGCCACAGTGATCCAAGCCACGGTCACCTCGAGGCTGGACTACTGTAATGCTCTTTACATTGGCCTTCCTCTGTCGGTCATCTGGAGACTCAAGCTGGTGCAGAACTCCTGCAGCGCGACTCCTGGCGGGGGTCCCGATTGGCCACCACATCACGCCAATCCTGCGCGAACTGCACTGGCTCCCAATTGAATGCCGGATTGCCTTCAAAGTGTTAGTCCTGACTTTTAAGGCCTTACATGGTCTGGGGCCAGTGTACCTGCGGGACCGCCTTGTCCCATATCATCCCACCAGATCACTGCGCTCCGAAGAGCTAAACCTCCTGGTCATCCCAAATGTGAGGACCTACCATCTGTCCGCAACCCGCCGCCAGGCTTTCTCTGTTGCAGCCCCAACCCTGTGGAGCGCACTGCCCGCCGGCATCCGTGCCACCCAGGGCCTCCTCCCGTTCAGGAGAGCAGTTAAGACATTGCTGTTCCAACAAGCCTTCGGAGTTAGCTAAACTTTAGCTCACACCGCCTAGCTGTCAGCCCACTGCGACTCCATTTGTTGCTTCAACTGTTCTAATTGTAATTCCATCTTAATGGTATTACTGTGAGTTATTATGAGTTATCTGACAATTGTATTTTACTTAACTGTTGTAAGTCGCCGAAATAATAAATAAATAAACAAACAAACAAACAAAAGGGGAGTTACATTTTCAATCACCATTTGCACACAAATATTTGGTCATTCATACCCACACTTATAAATTTCTACTGCTGTATTTTCATTATAATGAAAAATTCACGGCTTTGTGGCTAGATGGTGCCATCAACAGACCAGAGGTTGAGCTTTGTTGGCAATGCACCTGCATCTGGCCATGAGGCTAGTGTTAACAGACCAGAGGTTGAGCCTTGGGCAATGGTCATTTGCCTTGGAGGTCATTTGGTGGTCAGATTCGCACCATTCCTGCTCTGTTGTTTGATGTGAGTTTATATTCCTGGGTTCAGGAGGAATCTTGTATGCTAATGCAGATGAGGAGAAAATCCTTGGTAGGATAAGTGCGGGGAACTCCTGGGTCTTGGCCCACCCACCCTCACCTCTTCCCAGGCTTGTTGATGGCTCCCTGTAAGGGAAGTGGCCTATAACTTGTCTTCTAATATATCCTCGCTGTACCTAACTCAAGGGCAGAACTTCGATTGGAATTGATAAGCTTTGGAGACAAAAGGCTGCTTATGCTGTTTTCCAGAAAGAAGCGATTACTGTGGGTTGTTGCCAGCAGGAATCCTAGGCACTCAGCAATTCTCTCTCGAAGCTGGAAGAGAGTGCATCATGTGATGGCGCAATTAAATGGGAGAGTGTGGGAGACACTCTGCCATCACAGCATCTGTATTGATCGAAGAAAGGAGAGCTCACAGAACGGGAGGCTAGAAAGGAAAACCTTGCAGTGCTGTACCAGAGATGATACAGAAGCACAGCCAGCCACCTTGAAGGTTAGAGCAAGGATGGAGGAGATGTGGCCTTCCAGCTATGGTTGAGATCGCAACTTCCATCAGAACTGTCTGTCACAGCTACAGTATGGATTATGGGTGTCGTGGTCCAACATCATAATCCAGTGAGGAAGTGAGCTTCATATATTATATCTTGCCTTTCTCCCAAGGAGCTCAAGGCATCACACATGATCTGCCTCTCAGTTTTATCCTCACAACAATCTTGTGAGGAAGGTTCAGCTAAGCCAGGGCTGCCCAGGAAGTTGATCGCGATCGACCAGTCGATCCCGAGACCAAAGGAGGTCAATCCCAGCTGGATGGGGCGCTTCTCAGAGGGGGCGGAGCCAGGCTGCGCCAAGCCCTGCCCCCTCCCCAGCTTCGGCACTCCCAGCAGCTGCTCCAGGTTTGTGGAGGGCGGGGCCAAGCCAGCCTTGTACTAGCTATGCCACCACTGGCTTGGCACTGCCATCCTGAAGCCTGGAGAAGCTGCTGGGAGCTCCAAAGCCAGAGGGGAGGGGGAGGGTCTTGGTGGGGCTTGGCTCCGCCCCCTCTGGCCAAGCCCCTCCCCTCTCCAGCCTTGAGGAGGTAGGTAGATCTTTCTGACTTGGTTTTAATATAAGTAGCTCGCATGCTGAAAAAGTGTGGGCACCCCTGAGCTAAGCGATAGTGATGGGCAAAAGTCTAATTAAGCATCAATTTAACCTCATTTCTAATCACCCCCCATGAATGCAAAGGAGAAAGTCAAAGCTCGTACATAAAAATGAGTGTGCTTTATAGAGCAGTGATGTTAGAACATGGAAGAAGCTTTACAAGTGCAGAAGGATCATAAAACAGGTGGAAGTGGAACTGCAGGTTCCCCACTCCTACAACAGTGAAGACAGGAGCAGAATTCAAAATGATCTTAACAGATTAGAGAGATGGGACAAAAGTAACAAAAGGAAGTTCAGCAGGGACAAATGCGAGGTACTCCACTTAAGCAGAAAAAATGAAATGCAAAGATACAGAATGGGGGACAATGCCTGGCTTGATAGCAGTATGTATGAAAAAGATCTTGGAGTCCTTCTGGACAACAAGTTAAACATGAGCCAATCATGTCATATGGCAGCTTAAAAAGCCAATGGGATTTTGGCCTGCATAAATAGGAATATTGTGTCTAGATCCTGGGAAGTCATGCTACCCCTCTATTCCGCCTTGGTCAGACCACATCTGGAATATTGTGTCCAATTCTGGGCACCACAATTGAAGATACAAGCTAGAACGTGTCAAGAGTAGGACGACTAAAATGTCAAGGATCTGGAGAATAAGCCCTATGAGGAGCAGCTTAACGAGCTGGACATGTTTAGCCTGAAGAAGAGAGGGCTGAGAAGAGGCATGATGAGGGCTATGTATAAATATGTGGGGGGAAGCCATAGGGAGGAGGGAGCAAGCTTGTTTTCTGCTGCCCTGGAGACTAGGACACAAAACAATGGCTTCAAACTACAGGAAAAGAAGTTCCTAACTTTGAGAGCTATTTAGCAGTGGAGCTCTCTGCCTCGGAGTATGGTGGAGGCTCCTTATTTGGAGGCTTTTAAACAGAGGCTGGATGGCCATCTGTCAGGGGTGCTTTGAATGCAGTTTTCATACTTCTTGGCAGGGGGGTTGGACTGGATGGCCCATGAGGTCGCTTCCAACCCTGTGATTCTGTGATCTTGGGGGTTTCTACAGCAGGCACTTATTTTATTCCAATATTTACAGCCCAGCCATAGTGCCAGTAATTTACCACCATGGTTAGAGGATTGCAGCTTGATTGAGTCTAAGTTGATGTTTTTCTATGGTTATGTGTATTTTTATTGTATTTTATATTGTGCTCACTTTTCGGTTTGTTTTAGGCACTCTGTGCCATCTGAAAGCCACCTTGAGTCCCTTCGGGGAGGTGGTGGTAGGATATACGAATAAAGTTGTTGTTATTGATGATATTTATTATTATTATTGACCAATTTTTAACAGACTTTGTCTAACTCCCAGGTCCTTTCCCCCTGTTTCTTTTTAAATTCTTCCTTTAGTGTTTTTCCTTAATCATTTACCATTTTTGAATTGCTTCCCTCACAATCCCTGACTGCCAGTTCTACTTTATCTGCAATTCCTCTTCTCTCTGCCTTTTTCCCTGGGCCCTTTGAACTTAACAGTTTTTCCATTCCTTCCCCCTGGCCTCTGGTGAATTGCTCTGCTGTCTTCCATAGTCATACTTCTTCCTCCACATGTATGGTGTCCTTTCCAAACCTCCTCCTTCCTTTGGGACCCCTACTCTTCCTTTTCCTTCCAATTTCTTCTTGTTCTTCACAGTTTCTTCTTCTCTTCTCTCGCCCTCAGGTTGCTGCATCTATGAGAAGCCTAGATCTTTTGGCGAGAGCTCGACAGAGAGTGAAGACGAGGACGACGAAGGCTGTGGCAATGCCCATTGCATCCGGGGCCACAAGAAAGGCCAGCGGGGGAAGGCGCAGGGCACATCGGGGGACCCTGGCCCATCGGAAGGCTGCTCCCGGAAACCAGAACCGCCTGACCAGAACCACTCTGAGGCCATGCAGCACTGAAGCCCACCCTGCCAGGGGATGGGGGAAGAGAGCCCCCACGCCCACCTGGAGCCAGGGACTAACGTTGCTCCAACTCCGGAGCGAAGGGGAGGGAGGGGAGGGCCCACGCATCCAGCTACCCGTCTGTCTCTTGTGCCGGTGCTGACACTGCCTCAACACGGGGTGGGAAGGGGGAGGGAGGGAGGGAGAGGGCCCACGCATCCAGCTCCCCATCTGTCTCGTGCCAGTGCTGCTGCTGTCGTCTATCTCCCCATCCATGGCTGGTGAGTCCATCTGGTGCCACCCATCCACACCCCACCCAACGTGGAATGTATTGACAGAGCCTCTGTATTGACAGAGCTTTTTCCTCATGCTTCTTAATTAAATATTTGTATCAGTGACGAACAAGGTAGGAAATCAGTACTGCTTTGGAAAAAGCAGCAGTAGAGCTGCATCCAAGACCCTTATGTTGGACAAGTGTGCCCTCTTCCCATACCTCTTATCTTTTCCCTTTTCCCCACCTATAGTTTCGACCATTAGGACAATCCACTTCTCCCTTGCTGTTCCTGAACTCCACTTAAACCCTTCTCCTTTCACGCCCTACCCGGTTAATTCCTGTACTATCTCTCACTCTGCACTCACTGATCACTTTGGGTCTCAACCTCACTGTCTGCTTTTGTAGCCAGGCTCCTAATTCACCAAAGCAAGGTGACTGCTTTTGCCACACAACTGCTTTAAGGTTGCAGCCTTCAGGGCTTTCTGTTCTCCTCTTTCTGCCCACTGAGAAAGTCTAAGCCTTGACTTTGGCTTTGGATTCTTTCCTGTTTACAGTCATGGTTCTTTAAAAAAAAAAACATTACCACTTCCTGTTTCTGCTTTTAAAAAGAAAGAAAACCCATTTTTCATTATGCTTTGAGAAATTGTGAGCCCATTCTTTTCAGGAGGGATGAAGAAAAAGGCATAAAGAGATAAGCCAAGTCAATGTGGAGTGTAGCAGCTGTTACTTGGTTTTGCGCATGTGGTGGATGTGGAAAGGGGCTGAGGATTGTGTGTTCTTCTGGAATTAGACATCTTACATTTGAAGGAGGTTGCAATTGGTTCGAAGATAGCCCACAGCAGATCAAAGCACGTTTTGTCATCTTCCATGCTGAAACAGAAGCTAAGCTCCACTTTTTAGGCCAAGCAATCATCCTGAGTAAGACCTCATTGTCAAGTCATACAGGTCCTTCTCAAAAAATTAGCATATAGTGCTAAAATTCATTATTTTCCATAATGTAATGATAAAAATTAAACTTTCATATATTTTCGATTTATTGCACACCAACTGAAATATTTCAAGTCTTTTTTTTGTTTTAATACTGATGATTTTGGCATACATATCTCAAAAAACTAGCATATTCCATCCAACCAAATATGCTAATTTTTTGAGGCAGTATTTTTGGGTTTTCAGGAGCTGTATGCCAAAATCATCAGTACAAAACAAAAAAAGACCTTAAATATTTCAGTTCGTGTGCAATATATGAAAGTTTAATTTCTATCATTACATTATGGAAAACAATGAACTTTAGCACTATATGCTAATTTTTTGAGAAGGACCTGTATATGGGTCCTGGCATGATGTGAGGAGGGGGCACCATCTTCCTTTGCATGACTTACAAATCACTTCCTTGCTCTTGCCTACCTTGGTGTGATATGGGAGGATAGACAAGGGCCTGTCCTCAGAATCTCTTTATTTTTCCTCTGGATGTCAGAATCGGCATGCTCTTGATTAAAAAGTAAGCTTCAACAAGAGAAATATTTGGTGAGGGTGTGATCCTGAGGCCAGTTCAGAATGTCGAAGGTGTTCCTCGAGTTTCTGGCTAAGGTACATTCCTTGACCCAATCCCTTTTGCAACCAAGTATGGTTCTGAAATAGAATATGTTTAGGAGTATGACAGCAAGCAACCACTTTGCCCGCAGGAGTGCCTCACTGCTCCTGGTGGTTGTTGGTTTCCTCCCTCTTTTTTCTGAGCATGATTTCAAAACGGAGAATGGGTGAGAAGGAAAGCAGAGATGCAGCAGTCTGCATTGTATAAGGTTTTGCACATCATACTAGTATTTCTGCTGCATGGCATGTAATAAATAGAGTTGCAGAAGGGTGCCCTATGGGTCCAACACACATGCATGCACGCACTATTGTGGTAGCCCTCCTTGGGTACCATTTATATAGGGAAGAATTGCCACATTTGGTAAATTGTGGATAGGAGGAATCTGAGAGTAATGTATCCCTGTTTTCCCCCCCTCTAATCTCACCACTGGAAATGACTGACCACAGCCAAATCAAGGTTTCAAACTATAGGGAGAAACTTTGTGAGTCAGGATATTTTGTAGTTCTTGTGCAACACAGTAGAGTCTCGCTTATCCGACATTCCGTCTTATCTGACGCCCCCTTTTCCTTCAGCATTTCCCTCTCAAAGGCGCACTCCCCAACTCTCTCTCCACTCTTAAGACATGAAAAAGGCAAGAGGAGGAAGAAGTAAAGGGGGAAAAGAGGCAGGACCAGAAGCAGAAGTGTTCTTCCTCCTTCCCTCTGTGATTTCAACACTCCTCTTCCACATCCGGGCACTTCCTGCTGGACCGCCCTAGCCCCAAGGCATTACCTTGCCTTACCCTTTGAGTCCCTGTTAGTATTCTATGTGTCTAGCGCAGGGGTGCCCACACTTTTTCAGCATGCGAGCTACTTATAATAAAACCAAGTCAGAAAGATCTACCGAGAGAGAAGCAGGGCGGAGCAGGGGAGGGGCAGGACTTGGCATGGTCTGGCTCCACCCCCTCTGGCTTTCTACCACAGCTCTACCACAGCTTCTGCCAGGCCAGTGGTGGCAGCTAGTAGGGTAGTGCCAAAGCCAGTAGTGGCATAGCTAGTAGCCACTACTGGCTTTAGCACTACCCTCCTCAAGGCTGAAGAAGCCACTGTGGCAGAGCTGTGGAGAGCTGGGGGAGGGGTGGGGCTTGGCATGGCATGGCTCTGCCCCCTCCCCCTCTGGCTTCAGCGCTACCACAGCTTCTCCAAGCTTGAGGAGGGTAGTGCCAAGACAGTGGTGGCATAGATAGCCACTACTGGCTTGGCACTACCCTCCTCAAGCCTGGAGAAGCTGTGTTAGCGCTGAAGCTGGGGAGGGGAGGGGCTTGGTGCGGCATGGCTCCGCCCCGTCTGAGAAGCGCCCCATCCAGCTGGGATCGACCTCCTTTGGTCCCGGGATCGACCAGTCGATCGTGATCGACTTCCTGGGCAGCCCTGGTCTAGCGCCAGGTCAGATAGGTAGCAGTAGGAGACTGTATTATCCGACATTTTCATTTATCCAATGTTCTGCTGGCCCATTTATGTCGGATAAGCAAGACTCTACTGTATTATCAGTCTCTCCTGCATGAGCAAAGACAAGAAGATGGCACAATTATATTTCGCATATTCATATTGGGTGTCTGAAAAATAAAATGGGGGTACCCCCCTCCTTCTGGTGCTGACATCAGAAGTAAAAATAAGATACAGTTTAAGAGGCACCAGCAGGACAGCGGGCCATAATTGTGGCATAAGTATATTTACACTCAAGAATATATTCGCTTAGGTGCTTCACAGCAGTATGTCTTCTTTCTATCTGCCCTTCTCTTAAAACACCTTTTTAAAAAGTGCCTGAGCATTAGCATCCAAATGCCTTGGCATTCAAACTTGGATCAGAGCTCCCCAAGTCACTCCCTGCACTATTTGAACGTGTCAATGAAACCGTCTCAATGTAATGTGATCGGATACGCCAACTTTAGTTGAAATCTGCAAATGGCATGTGTGGTGCAAGTGCTGTGTGGTTATTTGATCCACTGATTAAATTTTGTTTCATCTAAACACAAATCCTGTCTTGCAGATGTCTGGAGTCAAGGCTTTGCTGCTTGCAACACATGAGGAATGTTGCCCTAGACTAGAGTTATGGAAGGGAGCTGTAAGGGAAGACAGCCACCAGAGGGAGAAATTGGTAGAGGAGGTGCAGAGAGGGAGGTGAAGGAATAGATCAGTGGTGCTCAACCTTCCCAATGCTGTGACCCCTTAATCCAGTTCTTCATGTTGGGGTGACCCCCAACAATAAAATTGTTTTTGTTGCGACTTTATAATTGTAATTTTACAACAGTTATGAATTGTAATGTAAATATACGATATGCAGGATGTATTTTCATTCACTGGACCAAATTTGGCACAAATATCCACTACGCCCAAATTTGAATGCTGGCGGAGTTGGGGGAGCAGGGATTGATTTGTCATTTGGGAGTCGTAGTTGCTGGGATTTATAGTTCACCTACAATCAAAAAGCATTCTGAACTCCACCAATGGTGGAATTTAGCCAACATTGTCACATAGAACTCCCATGACCAACAGAAAATACTGGAAGTGTTTAGTGGGCATTGACCTTGAGTTTTGGAGTTGTAGTTCACCTACATCCAGAGAGCACTGTGGACTCAAACAATGATGGATCTAGACCAAACTTGGCACAACTACTCAATATGCCCAAGTGTGGAGTTTGGGGGAAAATAGACCTTGACATTTGGAAGTTGTAGTTGCAGAGATTTATAGTTCACCTACAATCAAAGAGCCTCTTGAACTCTACCAATGATAGAATGGCCAAACTTCCCACACAGAACTCCCCGATGACCAACAGAAAATACTGTGTTTTCTGATGGTCTTTGGCGACCCCTCTGGCACCCCCTCGTGACCCCGACCCCCAGGTTGAGAAACACTGGAATAGATGTTTCAATGAAGTCATTTGTGAGCCACTTAATACTTCCTTCTGTCCACCCCAATATAAAAAATCTCTTGCAGCTCTGAGAACTTGTGTTTCCAAAAGATCAAAATAGGTATGAATCTGACACTTGCATTTTTCACTGCAAGATAAGAGTGTGTTTTTCATTGAATAATGGAGACTATGCGCTAAAGCAGCGTATCTCGACCTGGGGGTCGGGACCCCTGGGGGGTTAATAAGGGCGTGTCAGAGGGGTCGCCAAAGACCGTGATTTTCAACCTTTTTTTGAGCCGCGGCACATTTTTTACATTTACAAAATCCTGGGGCACACCACCAACCAGAATGACACAAAATGACACTCTAACACAGTAATATATATAGTTAATATGTTTTTAAATGTATTTATACACTCACTTAGTGTGAAACCTGGGCCTGTTTCGATGAACACAAAATAGATATCCTGGTAGGAATGGTAGAAAGACACACACAAAGCTTTTGCTCAACAGCTGTCAGTCTCTTTCTGTTTTTAGTTTTTATCGCAGTCAAGCTTGAGAAGCTCATCTCTTTGATATGGCTTTGCGGCTAATGCAATAAAATTTGATATGATATGAAAGCGCATCTCACACAAATATGTAGTTGAAAACGGGAGCAATGTCAAAATAGCTTTGTTGGCCAGAACGGGGAACTCCCTGGCAACAGATAACCAAAACTGTCCAAAGGAAGATCAGCAAATTTTAGCTCAAAAACTTCTCCATCACTGTCACTCGCTTGTCTTGCTGTGATCCCAAATTGCCACTGTCACTTGACGTGCAGCTGAAGCACTAACTCTAACTTTGTTTACTTAGCCGAGTCTGAGCGAATCCAAGATGGCACGACCATAGCACTCTCGCGTCACTTCTTAGGTGACGGGAAGAGTGCTATGGTTCCATTTGATTATCTTTCATGACACACTAGTGTTCCGCGGCACACTGGTTGAAAATCACTGGCCAAAGACCATCAGAAAACAGTATTTTCTGTTGTTTACAGAGAGTGCTGGCTCTTCGGCTTAGAAATGGAGATGAGCACCAACTCTCAGGGTCAGATGCAGCTAGATTTAATGTCAAGGGCAAACCTTTACCTTATTTGAAGGAAATACAACCACAGTGGGATCAGATAATGCAACCCTTTTCATATTACTTTGGGAGATGACAAACCTAACACAATATTCCACCTGCTACCCGTGACACCCCCTTCCCTTTCAAGCACGATGCGTCTTTCTAGTGCTCTTCAGGCCAGATCTTGCTGTGGTAATTAACAGCTTTCCTTTGCAAGCTGCAGCGTTGTGTTGAAAGCCAAGATTTAAATGTTTCCCAGAGGTTGGTGGTTGTTCAGAAACCCCACCTGGATTCTTCCTGCTTTAGCACAGCCTCTCTGCCTTGGCATGTCTGCAGGGAGAGGGATAGAGCAATTTCTAAAAGGGATCCAGCCAGTTACTGGGTCAGGTCAGGCTCCAGCTTTGTTTCCACAAAGGCTACCAAGAGAATGTGCAAAAAGTGGTTACACATATTACTGATGATGTTTTTCTTTAATTGGGGACTGCCTGTTTGTGTTTTTCAAGTTTTTCAAAAGTGTCCCACCATGATTTTCAACCTCTCTCCCTGTTCCCTTTTCAAGTATTTAAAACATTATCTCCCCAAGGGTGCATCTACATTCTAGAATGAATGCAGTTTCACACCACTTTCACTGCTCTCATTCAATGCTAAGGAATCATTGGAGTTGCAGTTTCAAAAGGGATTTAGCCTTCTCTACTAGGGGTCCCCTGGTGGTGCAGTGGGTTAAACCACTGAGCTGCTGAACTTGCTGACTGAAGAATTGGTAGTTTGAATCTGGGGAGCAGGGTGAGTTCCTGCTGTTAGGTTCAGCTTCTGCTAACCTAGCAATTCAAAGACATGCAAATAGGTACCGCTTCTGCGGGAAGGTAACAGCACTCCATGCAGTCGTGCTGGCCACATGACCTTGGAGGTGTCTATGGCAGGGGTGCTCATTAGGTAGAATGCGATCTACTGGTAGATCGCGTAGGGCGTCCTGGTAGATCGCAGGCAGGGCGTGAAGAAGGCTCAGTCCCGTCCCGCAGGCTCCCGATGCCACCCAAGTGCTGCCGGCCCTGGGTTATCTGAGGTCCTTTCCACACAGTTCAGTAAAATCCCATGTTATCTGCTTTGAATCAGATTATATGGCAGTGTGGACTCCGAAAACCCAGTTCAAAGCAGATATTGTGTTATATGTTTCACATTTTTGTAGTGGGTAGTCAGATCATTTTGACTTGGTTGTTTTATAAGTAGCTCGCATGCTGAAAAAGTGTGAGCACCCCTGGTCTACGGACAATGCCGGCTCTTGGGCTTAGCAATGGAGATGAGCACCAACCCCAGGGTTGGACATGACTAGACTTAATGTCAGGGGACACCATTACTTTACCTACTAAAGAATGCTGGTGCCTCACCAAACTACCTCCACGCATTGAACCATGACAATAAAAGTGATGCCAAGCTGCATTAATTCTACAGTGTAGATCAGGCATGGGCAAACTTGGGCCCTCCAAGTGTTTTGGACTTCAACTCCCACAATTCCTAACAGCCAATAGGCTGTTAGGAATTGTGGGAGTTGAGGTCCAAAACACTTGGAAGGCCCAAGTATGCCCATGCCTGGTGTAGATTTACACAAAATCCCTGTCAACATGGCCAATGAGGGCCAAAATGGATGAGATGGGAGAACTACTCTATATAGACTGTTAGTTTCTGTCTCCTTACCTATTAAGCATTAGGAAGATGAAGATAAAAGGAACAATAGACCTACCATGTAGCATTGTGAAAGAGGGCAGGGAGAAGCAAAGGGAAGGATCGCGCTGGCCAAAAATGGTATTTCCTACCTTTAGTCTTTAGTTCTCAGAATTCCTGACCATTGTTTAAGCTGGCCAGGTCTTCTGGGAGTTAAAGTCTCAAACATCTGGAGGAGCAAAGGCTGGACACCAACTCTCAATGTTTGTAGATTCAACATCCAGAGGCATTATGGGAGTTGTGGTGTAGCCATCTAGAAAAGCATGTTCTCTTAGGACATTCCTGCATCTCCTTAGGAAGTTCCTTTTACTGATCTGGAGAGAAGAGTTGCAAACCACCATAAAACTTCATCACACCAGAGAGAAAAAAATCTACTTAAAATCCTGTTTCTGCTTCCTGCAGAGTTCTCGGGTTTGTAGTTTAGTGAGGCTGTTAAGGGGTCCTCCCTAAACTACAAACCACAGAATTCTGCAGGAGGCAGAAACCGGATTTTAGGTAGATTTTTTTCTCTAGTGTAAATATCTTTACATTACAGTGTTCCCTCGCTACTTCACGGTTCGCTTATTGCATACTCGCTGTGTCGTTGATTTAAAAAAATATTAATTAAAAATATATATCATTGTATTTTTGCTGTTTTGTGGTGTTTTCCCACCGCAGCTCTCCAAGGCGCTTTCCCTCCTCAGTCCTCTCTCCCTCTTTCCAGCCTTGAAGGGCCTTTCCTTCACTTTATTTTAAGTTTATAAAGATTTAAAATAAATAGAGCATCCCTACATCGTGGTTTTTCACTTATTGCGGGAGGTCCTGGAACCTAACCCCAGCATTAAGTGAGGGAACACTACCTTTGTGTGAAGTCTTACTTGGCAGGTCCCTTTGCCTCCCTCCAGTGGCAAGTCCTTTAACAGTTTTTTGTATTACACACATTTTGTGCTGCATGCAGGCATGTAGCCAGGGGGGGGGCTAAGGGGGCTTCAGCTTCCCCCAAATTCTCAGGGTGGTCCGCGAAAAGGCCTTACTGGTACATTATTTAAACTGTTATGTTTATTCATATCATGATCTGATCACCATGCTCATTATATCCCACATTAATGGGGTTATTGGGATAACAATACAAAAGGTTTGCTAGGGTAGACCCTCTTCCATCCAGTCTCAGCCCCCCTGAACCAAACTCAGCCCCTCCAAAACAAAATCCTGGCTACGGCCCTGGCTGCATGTATACAGTAGTGTCTGAGGCCGCTTCTACACTGCCATATAAAATCCAGATTGTTTGCTTTGAACTGGATTATATGGCAGTGTAGACTCATATAATCTAGCTCAAAGCAGATAATGGTTTAATCTGGATTATATGGCAGTGTAGAAGGGGGCTCAATTAACCCGTACCGATGGAGATTGATAGATGCTGGATAAATGTAGTTTCTGGTTGCTTGAGAATTCCTATTAAATATAGGCCTAATAATATACCCCAATGCCATGCCATAAACTCTATATTGACTTGATATTAATATTGAACTGCAGTAATTAAAAGTAAATAATGACAAACAATATTAACATTGGGGTACTGTGAGGTTTCCAGGCTGTATGGCTGTGTTCTAGCAGCATTATCTCCTAATGTTTATTTATTTCCCATACTTGTACCCCACTCTTCACCCCAAAGGGGACTCAGGGCGGACTCACAACCAGCAGCAATTCAGCGCCCAGCAAATAAATGCCAAAAATAACAATTATAATTAAAATGACAATAAAAACAGCAATTATTTAAACAGCAATTATAATCACCCATGTTCAAAATCGTACCCTAGAATCAGTCTATAATTAGGATGCCAGCCACAGATGCAATTGAAACGTCTGGAGAAAATGCTGCTAAAACACGGCTATACAGCCCAGAAACCACACAACACCCCAGTGATTCTAGCAGTGAAAGCCTTCGACAATACATTAATGTAACATTTCAACTACAAACTGATTTCAATTTTTATTTAAAGTATTCTTTTTTTGATGCTTTTGCCATTTTGTTGAGATTTCCAGTTAAATGAAAGTGTTTTGTATATATGTGTGTTTCCTCTCTCTCTCTCTCTCTCTCTCTCTCTCTCTCTCTCTCTCTCTCTGTCTGTCTGTCTGTCTATCTGTCTGTCCACACACAAACTCTCCTCATCCCATGAAGAACAAGGTAGCATTTCCATCCCAGCATTGATTGACTTTGTGGAAAGACGTGTGCCTTCATGCCATAACTTGAATTGGGCTGCTCGATCACAGTATATACTGTAGAGTTGTCATTCCAGATTACTGAAGGAAGGAAATGGGAAGAGCACAACTGCTTATACAGTATTAAGTTAGGACTTGCCCTGCAGCTATTTGCTCAGACCTCCTAAGTCAGCATTTCTCAACCTGGGGGTCGCGCGCCGCGATGAGTGTCAGAGGGGTCGACAAAGACCACCAGAAAACACTATTTTCTGTTGGTCATTGAGGTTCTGTGTGGGAAGTTTGGCCCAATTCTATCGGTGGTATTCAGAATACTCTTTGATTGTAGGTGAACTATAAATCCCAGCAACTACAAATCCCAAAAGTCAATATTTTCCCCAAACCCCACCAGTGTTCACCATTTGGGCAAGCTGAGTATTCATGCCAAGTTCAGTCAAGATCCATCATTGTTTGAGTCCACAGTGCTTTCTGGATGTAGGTGAACTACAACTCAAAAACTCAAGGTCAATGCCCACCAAACCCTCCCAGTGTTTTCTGTTGGTCATGGGAGTTCTGTGTGGCAATTTTGGTTCAATTCCATCATTGGTGCAGTTCATAATGCTCTTTGATTGTAGGTGAACTATAAATCCCAGCAACTACAACTCCCAAATGACAAAATCAACCCCTCCCTCCAGGACCGTAGCCAGAATTTTGATTCGGGGAGGGCTGAGTTTGATTCGGGGAGGGCTGAGTCTGAGTAAGAGACAGACTACCCTACCAAACCTTTTGTATTGTTATCCCAATAGCCCCAGGAATGTCGGATATAATGAGCATGATGATCAGATCATGATATGAATAAACATAACAGTTTAAATAATGTACCAGTAAGGCCGTCTCACGGACCACCCTGAGAATTGGGGGAGGGGGGCTGAAGCCCCCTAAGCCCCCCCTCTGGCTACATGCCTGCCTCCCTCCAACCCCACCAGTATTCAAATTTGGGCGTATTGGGTATTTGTGCCAAAATTGGCCCAGTGAATGAAAATACATCCTGCATATCAGATATTTGCATTATGATTCATAACAGCAGCAAAGTTACAGCTATGAAGTAGCAATAAAAATAATTGTATGGTTGTGGGTCACCACAACACGAGGAACTGTATTAAGGGGTCGCAGCATTAAGAAAGTTGAGAACCACTGTCCTCAGTCAATTCTCCTTCCAAGGAAAGGCCTCTGATTTCTTTTGGTGTTATACTTTTTTATTTCCATGGTTTTATAGTACCACTGAAGGACTCAAGCAAATCTTCACTGCACACACACAATATTATTATACACATTATAACATAATTGTTATACATAATAAAGATAAAAACAATATGGTGCTTATCACGTTATAATTCAGTCTCAAATTAATGGATACCACCAGCAAGACAATATATTATGGCAAGAGCTTTGGAAAAGAAAACCGAGTTGTATTGTTCATTTCTGTATATGGAGAGAATCATAGAATTATGAAAGAATGAAGTTGGAAGAAACCACTCAAAGACGACTTAATACAAACACAATGCCAATTGTACTCCTAAGAGATGGCCATCGGACACTTGATTTAAACACCTCAAAGAAGGAGAGTCCACCACTTTCCCAGAAATCTCAGTCCATTATTCAACAGCAATTATTAATGAAATATTCTTCCTGGTCATTTGCTGAATCTGTTTTCTTGTAATATGGATACATTGGTTCTGGACTCCAGAACAGCAGAAAACAAGCTCTATTGACTGTGACATCCTTTCAGAAATTTAAATATGGTGATCATGTCATCTCTCAACCATCTTTTCACTTGGTTGCACATACCCAGCTTCCTAAGTTATTCCTCATAGGGATTCGTCTGTAGACTTTTTCATGTCCTAGTCATTATTTGGTGATTCAGTTTGTCAATATCACATCTTGAGCATTGGGTGCAGTAATGTATATATTCCTGTTAAGGTCTAATTTAATGCTTGAGTTTTTTATAGCCTCACCTCAATCCTAAGTTTGCATGAAATGATCAAATACCACTGTCCACGTGCTTCAGTTCTGGGGGAAAAGAAGACCCTGCATCATAACGGTAGATACATTTTACAAGCCGAATCTCCAGCACCTGGTGTTGGTTTGTGTTGGAATAAAGCAATCTCACACACATTTCTGAAGAGACACTTTCTGTTTGTCCTCTGCTGTAACACGACCTCTGCTTTCCAAACTTTATGACCCTGATTTGAATATACATGTAAGTTAATAGAGTTGACCACCATTTGAGACGTATCCTAGGACACATAGTCTCTGGGCACATGGTCCTGTAAACCAGTGTTTGTCAACCTTTTTTGAGCCACGGCACGTTTTTTACATTTACAAAATCCTGGGGCACACCACCAACCAAAATGACACAAAAGTACACTCTAACACAGTAATACATATAGTTAATATGTTTTTAATGTAGTTATACACTCAGTGTGAAACCTGGGCCTGTTTCGATGAACACAACATATATATGACTTCCTCTCACATATTTATACATGGCTATCATGTCTTCCCTCAGCCTTCTCTTCAGGCTAAACATGCCCAGCTCTTCAAGCCGCACCTCATAGAGCTTGTTCTCCAGACCTTTGTGAAATTTCACCCTGAGTGAAACTTGCTTCCAGTTAACTATGGATGTCATGAAGCTGTTATAAACAGTTCCTTGAAAAAGGGGGGACTCTCAAAATCCAATAAAATAGTAAAAAACAACATTTCCACGCAGAGAGGCTCGATTTGTTTCTTGGAAACCTGTGAGGAGGCTGCTAGGAGGGGGGAGAGTGCCAATTTCTCACGGCACACCTGATGATTGCTCACAGCACACTAGTGTGCCACGGCACACTGGTTGGGAAACACTGCTGTAAACCTATATAAGGAGGATATTTCCTTTGTGTTTCTTCTTTCGCTGCTTCTTTTGCTTTGCTGAGATGTAACCTTTTGAATGAAAGGCCTACTTGCCACCTCAAGGCTGGATGTCATTACTTTGTAACCTTACCTGTACGAGACTACATCATGCAAGTTTTGTAAGTACATTTTATCTCTGTCTGAGCTGATTATTTCTGCATGCATGTTTATTAAAGGGGAGAAGGGTGGCTGTGTTTCTTTATTGGTCTCAAACTTTCCTTAAACCCTCCGGCTATATTTCGGGCATTTCTATCTAAGCTTTTGTCCCTAAGCTTTTGCTGTGTACTTTGTGGTATTTGGTGTAAATTAGCATTGATCAGATGTTGTAACAATCATCCGATCATACAAACCTAATTGATCAGGTTATGGTATTTATTCATCAGTTTGAAACAGGTCAGTGGTGTGCATGTCAATGTTTACTGAACAAACACAAACCAGATAGGACTAGTGATCAACAGGAAAACCACAAGGGCGTAGAGTGTACACAAACAACACAATATCTCAATGAATCAATAATGCAAATTGTATTAATATAAATTCATCCTATTTCAATGATGGAAGGGTTATGCTATTCTTGTGGATACTATTGATACATTGGATGCCATATTAACTACTGTTTACGCCTTGACAAAGCCAGCAATGGTGAAACGGTTTTTGGCCTTTTAAACTGCATCTGCGTACCGTCAGCTTGATTTCCTGAGCCTCCTACATCTTCGAGGGCTTCATCTCTTCCCTCTGCGTCCACGGTGTCTCCCTATTTCTGGGAAGTTCGCCACATACCGCTCCCGTCCGGAGCCCTCCGTATTTCTATGGTACCTTACAAATATCTTGCATTGGCAAGATTTGGAGCCTTACTTTTGCTTGTGGAATTTATACAGATTTGATTTTGCCTATATTGGATTACGTTTTTGGGCAATTGAATTACGCTTCACGGAACTTACCGCATGGATTGACCACTATTGTATCTCGCCAGCTCTCGGACTACAGTCAGTATGAGTTAATATCATCAAACTCTTTATACCTTTTTTGTGAATTTCTATTAATACAATTTGCATTATTGAGTCATTGAGATATTGTGTTGTTTGTGTACACTCTACACCCTTGTGTTTTTCCAATGTTTACTGAACACCAGTTAATGCTGAAATTCTGGCTATGTGTAAAGCTAACCAACACTTGACCATTAGGAACATGACCTTAGATCTATTGTTTATGGGAACCTTTAGGTCTACCACAGGCATGGGCAAACTTGAGCCTTCCAGGTGTTTGGACTTCACCTCCCACAATTCCTAACAGCCTCAGCCCCCTTCCTTTACTTCCTCAATCACGTAAGCAGCTGAGGGGAAAAAAAGAAAGGGCCTGAACCTGTTAGGAATTATGGGAGTTGAAGTCCAAAACACCTGGAGGGCCCAAGTTTACCCATGCCTGGTCTACCAGATGGAACCAGGTGAAAACATCTTGCTCCAGAAGCTGACATTGAATTTTAACAAAGATGTATCACTGAGAACAGCAGGTTCAGCTTCATTTTGTTCTCTGTACCAGAACTGGAGATTGTTTCCCACCCACCTCTACTCCAGTTCCCTTGTACCTTCCTGTCTTCTTGATTGACTTCCAGAGCCCAATTTAGCAGTGCCGGTGAGAAAGAATGTTTAATGGTGTTGCTATCATATGAAATCATCCAGCACTGATCTGCTAACAATAACATAGTGAACTATCGGTTGGCCCCAACCTACCTTCTGTACATTCTTACTATGAATTACATATATATTATGTGATTATTGTCTGGAAAGCTCACAATTTCCATCAGGCAGTGAATTTGGTTTTGGGAGACACCAAAGATTCTAAATCGAAAGAATAGTGTGAGGAGGTTAGGTAGCAGAGGAACATTGCTAAGCAGTCTTTTGCCACCTCCATTCCGTAGATAACCGTTATGTTTATGTTTCCTTTTATTGGGAAGTGGGGTAAATAGAGGAATGCTGTTGTAAGAACTGTTTTGTCTGTTTATATGCAGAAAATCACACAATGCCAACACAACACCCACACCATCCATTTCTCTGGCTCCAGGGGAAAATGCACAGTATAGAAAATCAGCAACTCTCTCCAAAAAGATTTGGGCTGAAGTCTTTTTCCATGATGGAGATGTCAAGACAGGCTATTCCCCCCACCCCTTCAAGTTGTTGAAAGCTTGGCTTAAGAAAGCAAATCCAGTCCTCATTCACTGATATAGTTCAACCTGAAATCTGCTCTGTCCAGTTATGGTGTCATCATTCTGAATCAAAAGCAAAGTCAACTTTTCAGTTGAATTCTGTCAACAAGGTTAATGAATATGAGATCTGACGGTGAGTCAAGGGGCCCGGGGCTTGCCTAGAGTTTCCTCCCTGAGAGAGGAATGACCACAGTGAGAACCTCTCTTCAAAGCTGAGATTAAGTCCTGTAGGTTCTTTGTAGGTCCTTTGCGAAGTCTGGAAGCCAAGGCCAGGACACCCCTTCAGCCTCTCCACCCTCTCCCTGGATCCAGATGCATCTGTTTTGCTGCCGGAGCCGGAGGAGACTTCTTTGGGCCATTTTGTTGCTGTTGCTGCAACCAACAAGTCTTTGCAAACCAGGGACCATTGAGAGGGGGACTAGGCTGAGTTTCTGGGGTGTCAACATGAGAAAGCGTAGCAGAGGCTGCTGGCATCACGCTAGCTGTGGAGAGACAAAATGGCGAAATATAAAATGCACAAGAAGTATTTTTTCCACACACATCCATCATTCACATAGCATTTATTGTCCTGTAAGACCACTGCGATCAGAGTCCCTGAACCTTCTTGCAGAACCAAGCTGTAAAACCCTTCACCTGACTTCAACGCGGAGGAGAGCTTTCAGTGTCATCGCTTCAGTACTTTGGAACGATCTTCCTCCCGCAATTCACGTGTTGTCTGACTTACTAGCCTTCCGGAAGGCTTGTAAGTCCTTTCTGTTTGTACAAGCATTCGGTCAGTAAATAACCCCAGGCCTTTACTATGTAGCCGTAGACCATGGGAGCAATTTCTGGTGCCCGTGCACTATTGTATAATTTTAATTGTATACTTTTAATTTTGTGTTTTTATCTGTATTTTATGATCTTTTTAACACTTGTAAGTCGCCCCGAGCCTGACTGGAGTGGCGACGAATAAATCGAAATAAATAAATTTGGTGAAGATGAGAGTGCCAGTTCTCCCCAACTGTATATGGGGACCCCTATTTGAGAAAAGTCTGTGCCAGATGGACAGTTTGATCTGGGGTACATTCACAGTACACAAATACCTGTACAGTGCTTTGATACAATTCTAACTAGGCTTCTGTATTTTGACAGAACCTCAATGCATTTCTATTGGTTGGATTTAGGTAGACTCCCATATCCATTTTTGTGAACCTCCCAAAAATGGGCGGGTAGCTGAAAAAGTCAGATTGGCCGAAGGGAACCGACTACTCTGAATCCACGCACAAGCCTAATTCTAACTATCATGACTAACTAACACTATGGAATCCTGGGATTTGAAGAATGGAGAAGTATCTCTATAGTTGTGATTATACAAAAATGTAATAGAATAATTGAAAACAACCTGCTCATGATATTTTAGGGTAGGAATTGTAGAATTTATTTTATTTATTTATTTATTCTTCGATTTTGTATTCCGCTCCTCCCTACAGGCTCGGGGCGGGTGACAATAAAATACACCTGGGCAGGCCAAGTCTCGGCATGCTGCCCTACAATTAAAACAAAGACAGTTAAAAACACGAGTTCGACGTATCACGAGGTACAGGAGATATACAAAAAGTATACAAGGGTATACCACATATCATCCAATCAGGCTTAGGTAAATGCTAGCTCAAAAAGAGCGGTCTTACAAGCCCTTCTAAAGGGGATTAATTCCGAGATGGTTCGGACTCTATCAGGCAGAGAGTTCCACAGCGCTGGAGCTGCCGCTGAGAAAGCTCTCTGTCGGGTTGCGGATAGGTGGCAGGAGCGGACTGATGGTATGGTCAACAAATTCCGTTCGTCTGACCGCAGTGATCTCGGGGCAAATACGGGTAAGGCGGTCCTCAGGTACGCAGGCCCTAGGCCGTGAAGTGCCTTAAAGGTCAATACCAATACCTTGAAGACAATTCGGTACTGATAGGAAGCCAGTGCAGTTGCCGAAGAATAGGCGTGATGTGGTCCCTCACTGACGAGCCCGTCAGCAGGCGTGCCGCGCATTCTGCACTAGCTTGAGTTTCCGGAGTGTCGACAAGGGAAGGCCAACGTAGAGGGCGTTACAGTAGTCCAGTCTCGAGATGACCGTCGCTTGATTACCGTCGCCAGGTCGTTCCCGGACAGGTAGGGTGCCAGTCGCCTAGCCTGACGCAGGTGATAGAAGGACCCCTGCAGACCGCGGAGACCTGGGCCTCCATGGTCAGCAGGGAGTCCAGCTGAACACCCAAGCTCTTAACCGATGATGACGGGCTAAGCTGCTCGCCATCCAGGGTAGGCAACCGGCACCCACCCAGCCCAGGGCGACCGGGCCACAGGATCTCCGTCTTCGACGGGTTCACCTTCAGCCGGCTGGCGCGCAGCCAACCAGTCACGGCTTCCAGGCATCGGTGGAAACAATCGGGTACGGTATCCGGCCTGCCGTCCATTCTCAGCAGAAGCTGGGTGTCATCCGCATACTGATAACACTCCAGACCAAAGTCGCGGGCCAGCTGGGCCAGGGGGCGCATATAAACGTTGAATAACAAGGGGGAGAGGATAGCCCCCTGGGGGACCCCACAGTTAAGTGGAGCCCTCCCGGAGACCCCCCCCCCCCACACGTCCCCGGCCCCGAGGAAGGAGGCCACCCATTGAAGTGCGGTCCCCCCGACTCCGGCGCCGGCTAGACGGTGGGTCAACAATGCATGATCAACCGTATCAAACGCTGCTGTCAGGTCTAACAAGACAAGCAGGGCAGACCCGCCCTGGTCCAGCTGGCGGCGAAGTTGGTCTGTAATGGCGACAAGCACGGTCTCCGTCCCATGCCCAATACGGAAGCCGGACTGGTAGGGATCAAGTCCAGCTGTGTCATCTAAGAACTGCTGCAGCTGATCCGCTGCTGCCCTCTCAATTACTTTGCCCAGGAAGGGCAAATTGGACACCGGCCTGTAATTGGAGGGAGCCGAAGGGTCTAAATTCGGCTTCTTCAGCAGCGGTCTTACCAGAGCCTCTTTCAATCCCCCCGGGAAGACTCCTTGCTCAAGGGAGCTATTTATGATCGTTCCCAGGGGGCCACGTAGCCCTTCCCGGCAAGATCTAATAAGCCAGGAAGGGCACGGGTCGAGGGAGCAAGTAGTTGGCCTAGCTGCAGACAGTAACTTATCAACAGCTGCTGCGTCCAGCAGTTGGAAACGGGTGAAGGTGGGCCCGCCGAGTGGCGGCGGGGTCTCGAGCTCGCTCACTGTATCAACCGTGGCTGGAATGTCCCGGCGGAGACTCGAAATCTTGTCAGTAAAGAAGTTCTGAAAAAGCCTCAGCTGTTGGAGCCAAACCCCTATCGTTTGGGACAGTTGGGATTGTTGTCAAGGACCGAATTGTTCTAAAAAGTTGAGCTGGGCGTGAACTAGCTGACTCTATCAGAGAGGCGTAGTAAACTTTTTTTGCCTCCTTGATAGCACGCTCATAAGCCTTCTTGAACTGCTTATAAGCCGATTTCGAAGCTTCGTCACGGAAACTCCGCCACACGTCCTCTAGCTGTCTCCTCCTCCGTTTCATCGCCCGCAGCTCCTCGGTGTACCAAGGCGAGCGACACTACGGGAATGAGAGAGCGCCTGGGGCGATCTCGTCTAGGGCAGTGGCGAGATTGGTATTCCAAGATTCCACCAACCCATCGACCGAGTCGCTGGGGAGTTCCCAATCCCTTAGAGCATTCAGGAACCGAATGGGTTCCATAAGTCTCTTCGGGCGAACCAAAATAGGTTCGGCACCCTTACCGGGAGGGGGGGGGGCACGTTCAAGCGGACTTCCAAGACACTGTGATCCGACCATGGAACCTCCGTAACGGAGGCTAGGGTCACCTGTATTCCGGCCGCGAAGATCAGATCTAATGTATGCCCAGCTTGGTGCGTGGGGCCAGTCCTACACGGTGAGAGTCCTAGTGCCTCCATGGTGGACACTAGGTCCATGGCTGCTGTTGACGGGGAGGTGGTGTCGGCGTGGACATTGAAATCCCCCAAGATAATAAGCTTAGGGAACCTCAATGCCCACTCCGCAACCACCTCCAGCAGCTTAGGTAGACTTCCTGCCGGTGCGTTGGGTGCACGGTACACCAGCAGGAAGGCCACACTCTCACCAAGATCCCACACCAGGCCCACACACTCCAGTCCGGGGATGTTCGCCGTCGGAATTGTCCTGGAATTAAACTTGTCACGACTGAGTATGGCCACCCTCCCCCGCCCCTCTGTCCTCATCTGACATCTGGCCGCAAACCCAGGTGGTGTTAATTCGTGCACGATGACATTGTCGCCCTCTTGTAGCCAGGTCTCTGTGAGACAGGCTATATCGGCCTCCCTCTCTAGGAGGAGGTCCCTGATGGTCCCAGACTTGTTGCGCACGGACCTGGTATTGGCCAGTATCAGAGTTGGAGGAGAGGTACTTTTGGGCTCCCCAACTGCGTGCCTAGGGATAGCTCGAAGGTCAGAGGGCGGGCGAGCCTCTCTTCGGCTCCTCCGCCCTCTCTCATAAGGCCTACGGCTACCGTCCCAATTACCCCTACCCGAGATCACGCATATTGCCCGCCCCTGCACTCCTCTTTCCGATACATGATCTAAGTGTCCGGCCTCCCACTCCCCCTCTGAAAAGGGGGGGGGATGCTGTTGTTGCCCCTCAGTCCGGGAGCCGGGAGGTCCAGACGGCTGAGAGAGTGGGACTGCGGGGGTGGCCTGATTATCTTTGGAGGCCTGATTATCACTGAGATTATAGCTGGCCCGCCACATTCCGGGTTTGACTTGTTTATTCATGGCTGTTATTTAAATATTCTCTCTCTCTCTCTCTCTCTCTCTCTCTCTCTCTCTCTCAATAAAACTGTGAGATGTGAAACATTAACACATCATGTAAATTACAATATATGTGTGTGTGTGTGGGGGGGGGAATTCCCATCTGAACCCACCCCCAATTATTTATTTACATCATTTATATTCTGCCCTTCTCACCCCGCAGGGGACTCAGGGCGGATCACAATGCACATATATAGGCAAACATTCAATGCTATAGACCAGGGGTGCTCACACATGCGAGCTACTCTTAAAGCAACCAAGTCCAAAAGATCTACCTGTCCCCGCTGCTGTGCGCTCCCGCTGCTGCACGCTCTTGCCACCGCACGTGCTCCTGCTGCTGTTTTCCACCCGCACAGAGCTTCTTCCGCCTGCGGGGCATTGCAGGAAGGAGAAAGCACGAGGCGGGGCATCCAGAGGGAGCGCTCCGCCCTGCCTGTCTCGCCAGCAACGGAAGCTGCACAGCTGCTTCTGGACGAGAGAGAGGCAGGGCGCTCCCTCCAGAGGCCCCGCCTCATGCTTCCTTCTTCCTGCAATGCCCCACAGGTGAAAGAAGCACCGCGAGAGCGGAAGCCAGCATCAGGAGCGCGCGTGCGTGCAGGGTGTGCACACGCATGGCAGGAGTGCCCTATCCAGCTGGTGAGGCCCGAAGATCACCTGGAAGAGGGCCGAAGATCTACTAGTAGCTCCTGAGCTACCTAATGAGCACCCCTGCCATAGACAAACAACATATATAGACAGACAACGAGCTACACAATTGGTCGGGAGCTCACCCCGACCCGGTCAGGCCTCGAACTCATGACCTTCTGGTCAGTGAAGACCTTATGCAGCTGACTCCCAGCCAGCTGCGCCACATTCCCGGTGCTTGTTACTACTATAATAATAGTGATGCCAATGATTGAGGAAAAACCGATTTCCTTGAAATAATTACCATACCCATATTTACTCGAGTCTAATGCGCCTTTTTTTGAAACCAAAAAAAAAGTATTTGTTGACTAATGTAATGCACAGTGGCAAAAAGTGCACTCTTTGTAATTTGGCCCAAAAAAGGTGTGCATTACAGTGGCTGTATGCTTATAATTCCTTTTTAAGAATTGTCAGAACATCAATGAGAAATAAAACCTTGAGATGCATCTATGCTGTAGAATAAATCCACTTTAACTGCCCTGACTCAATGCTGTGGGGTCATGGGGGCTGCCAAAGAATACTGATGCCTCACCAAACTACATATCTCAGCATTGCATAGCATTGAGCCATCGTCAGTAAATAAGAGCTGATGTTCCACAAACAAGAGCTCCAGGTGCTCCTGAGGCAGTTTTCCCTTTTGCTTTGCCTCAGCACTAAGATTTCTGTGTTACGCAAATCTAATGTGCAGCCTAATTTTGACAAGGTAATTTGGCCAAAAAAGGTTGAACATTAGATTTGAGTAAGTACGATATTTGCATGTGGAGGGCTGCAATTTGCCCTACAGAAACCATTAATCCCAAGTAGGTCATCTGCCTGACATCCCCGAGTCCAAACTCTGGGGAAAGTTTCGGTTTTAAAGGGCCCTGAAGGAAGAACATGGGTAGACTTACCATCTGCAAACTTCTGTGATGCCTTCCTGAGAAAGGTTGGGAGAGGAGAGGGAGAGAAGAGAGAAGGAGGGAGGGAGAGAGAAGGAGAATGAATAGCATTAGACCAACAGATCCAGGCGATTATCAATTTTCATACAGTATATTGACAGATGAGAAACTGCGAGAGAAGGAGGCTTTTTGGTTCCTCTGGCTATCAGAGTGTGATTTGCCCAAGCACACCCAATGGGTTTCCATGGCTGAGAGTGACTAGAGATTTGAATCCTGACTTCCCGAGTACAGCGCTTTCACCACTACACCATATTGCAGGAGTGGGCAACCTACGGCCCGCGAGCCGGGTGTGGCCCGGCAGCCGATTCTGTCTGGTCCGGGGAGATGGGGGCGGGGCCAAGAGGAAGGGGTGACACTGCCGCCATCCCATTGCGGGCTTTGTGGGGCCTGTGTTGGCAGACAGGCCGGAGGAGTGGCGGCTTTGGAGTGCCTGCCATCTCTGGAGGTGATCCGGGCCTGTAGCGGGAGCAGTCGGCGACCTACAGCGGCTGATTGCCCTGGCGACCCGGAAGACTTGATCGTCTTCCAGGTTGCCAGGACGATCAGCCGCCTCAGATCGCAGACTGCTCCCCCTGCAGGCCCGGATAGCCTCCAGAGATGGCACTCCATAGCAGGGCAATCAGCTGGGGAACGGCGGCTGGGGGCGAGAGCGGGTGCAGCCTCCAATCGCCTGCTGCTCTGCTCTCCTCTGCTACGGTGGCGGCTGGGTCCGCTTTGCCATCCTCTGGGCTGGGTCCATTGGGCCATTCCATCTTGGTTTGCACCTTGTCTTCTTGAATTTAATTTAATTTTTTAGTGGTTTTTATTATTATTTTATAGTAATTTTATAATAATAATATAATAAATATAATGTTATATTATATTATAATTTCAATATATTATAATGTCTATATATATACTATAATATAATAATTATGATATTAATAGTAATAATATATGAATATTTCTTGATATATTAATACAGTATGTTAATATTAATAATGTGTAATATATAGTAAATATAGTAAATAAATAAATAATGTAGATTAGAATGTAGTTCCGCCTTTAGGTGCAGCCCTCCATAATATTTTTTGGCTCTCGTGTGGCCCCTTGGAAAAAATAATTGCCCACCCCTGCCATATTGGCTCTCCGTGACAGGTTTTCCATGCTTTAAATGGCTGGCCAAAGTCAAAGCTCAATGCCACATTGAGAACCAAGCCAAGAGCTGGGGAAACTTAGCTCCCAATATTTATTTATTTATTTATTTATTTATTTATTTATTTATTTCATTCGGCTTCTATGCCGCCACTCCCGGCGGGCTCGGGGCGGCTCACAACACCAAGAAAAATCACAGCATAAAAACAGCGACATAGAATAAAACAGAGCTTAAAACATCATAAAAACATCATTAAGATACAATAAACAGCAGTTTAAAAACGACCTGGGGTGAGAATATCACTGCTTGTGTGAGTGTCGGCCCAAAGAAAAGAACTTTCTCACGTTCTGAAACCATGGCTGCAATCCAACACCCCTTCTGCTTAGCATAAGTATTTGCATGTGGAAAGATGCTCTACCAGAATTACAGCAACTCCCAGGCAGTATAGCAAACTTGGGTGATACATCTCAATGCACAACTATATCACACATTAATCAATACACAAGTCTCAGAAGCAAACCGAGGGTACAATTGTAATGTACAAGGGTTGGAACTTTATTAGTGGCAATGCTGCTGTAAAGATGCCACACAACGAAACCAAAGGATGTTGTGTATACCACATGTTAGTTACATACCCATCTTACCTCTGAGCAAAAAGACTCGCCCTTCCTACATCTCATGAATGCAGAGTGACATGAAGAACTGAACCTTGTATTAGCCTGCAGTCTAAAGTAAGTGTTGTCACAATGTTTTTGAAACACGAACAACGGAGTTCGATAAAGATTGAATGTGCCAGAGGTCGTACAGCACGACAGTGTCATCAAGGTCTTCAAGAGGCATTGCCTTACAGAACAGTGGCAAGGTGGGGAAAAGTCTTCAACGAAGGACGCCAAAATGTGGCAGACATGCATCAGCCAGGTCGTCCTAGTGTCAGTGACGTGGAAGTGAAGGCTGTTGCCACACTGGTAGACAGTGATCAATGCCATACGATTCATGAGCTGGCCCAAAACACAGGATTTGCACATATGACTGTGCTCCAAATTCTGAAGGAACGCCTGGGCATGAGAAAAATTGCTTCACGATGGGTTCCACATCATTTGACGGAAATCCAGGAATGGCTACGATGCGATGCTATTCATACCCACTTGGAGCGCTATGAGGCTTTCTTACGCCATATCATTACGCTGGATGAGACTTGGGCCAGATCATACCAGCCAGAACTGAAATGCCAGTCGAACGAATGGTGTCATTACGGGTCACCACAAAGTTCGAAATTTCATCAGAACCCCAGCAATGTGAAAGTTATGGTGATTATCGTGTATGGCTGTGATGGTGTCATCCTAACGCATACCGTTCCTCCACTTCAGACCGTCGATGCACAGTATTACTGCTCATTTTTGGAACACCATCTGAGACCAGCTTTGAGAAAAAAAACAGTGACACTTTCTGCAGAACGCTCCTATCATTGTGCATGACAATGCTCAGTCGCATGCAGTGCAAGCTATGGCTGATTTACTCGATTGATGGGGCTGGGAAGTGCTGTATCAGCCACCATACTCCCCAGACTTAAGCCCTTGTGACTTTGACTTAATTCCTAAGATGAAGGAACCACCTCGTGGCATTCACTTCAGAACTGTTCCAGAGATTCCTTGCGGCAGTAGACCGCTACATGCGAATTATCAACAGAACAGGCACTGTAACAGGTGTCCTATGATTTCCACATCGTTGTACACAATGCTGTTGACTATATTGAAGGACTGTAAAACTTAGTGGCATGTATCACTTTTGTATTATATGTAAATAAATAGTTTCCACTATTAAAGTTCCAACCCTCATATCTAAAAAACACAAAGTTTTTTTTAAAAAAAACTTGGCATTATATTAAATGTTAAATATATTAAATGTCCTTTGACCAGTAGCTGGCCACTTGGAGTGCCTTGGAGTGCCTCTGGTGTTACTATCAGAAGGTCCTCCATTGTGCATGTGGCAGGGCTCAGATTGCATTGTAATAGGTGGTCTGTGACTTGCTGTTCTCCATGCTCACATGAAATCCTGTGTGTCGTGTACTCCAGTTTTGCAATGCTCGATATGAAGTGTTGCTTTCTTCGCTGCCAGCCAAATAAATCTGTTATGCTATGTTGAAAAATGTGCCCTGCATGGCGTAACTTATCCATAAGTATTGAGTATGTTGCCAACAGGAGGCCAGCTGCTATGCCAGTGCGCAACAGTGCCTTTCATCTTTGTCAAAAGACAGCACACATGCAGATGGCTGCCCAAGGATGCAATCCTGTGTGTTTTGAAGAGCAAGAGATGGGCAGAGTTAACATGGAAGTTTACCTTGACAGTGAAGGCAAAAATTAAAATCAAAACAGATGGTTCAGATCTACAATGACTTTGCAACTAGTTCAGTACAGAAAATATAAAATATTACTTTGCACAAATCCTATTTATCACATCCTCAAGCTATCATAATTACCACTAATTCAAGGTACATCTACACTGTCGAATTAATCCAGTTTGGCACCTCTTTAATTGCCATGTCTCAATGCTGTGCAACCATGGCAATTTCACCTTATATTTCACCTTATCGGATGGATTTTTCCACACAGCTGTATAAAATCCACATTGAATGGATTATATGACAGTGTGGACTCAAGCCCTTTCCACACAGCTGTAAAAAAAATCCCACATTATCTGCTTTGAACTGGGTTATATAGCAGTATGGACTCAGATAACCCAGTTCAACGCAGATATTGTGGAGGTTTTTGCCTTGATACTCTAGGTTATATGCTTGTGTGGAAGGCCTTCAGATAACCCAGTTCAAAAAAGATATGGTGGATTATCTGCCTTGATATTCTGGGTTATATGGCTGTGTGGAAGGGCCCAAGGAGTGCTTGTGTTTCACAAAACACAAATCCAGGGATTCCCTATCATTGAGTCATGGCAATTAATGTAGTGCCAGACTGCATTAATTCTACAGAGTGGTGTCAATTTCAAACACATTTAGCCAAGAGCCACATTAGCATTATGGTTGACTTCAATGAGTCATTCGTGACTGTAAGACTATAAGTGGAACAATGTTGCCTTGGCATTGAAATCCTTGTGGGACACATAAAATAACATGGTGGGCCAGATTTGGGTCATGGGACACAGATGTTCAACATGCATATATAAACAGCATATTAATCGTATTCACCAAGAAAGAGAGGTCTGTCATGCTGATGAAGAAGTAATAACCATTATCAAATGGCAACATGGAAGATACACACGGACTTCTGTATTGATGAATATATGACACAATATGGGAAAGCCTTTGCTTTTATGCCCTAACTGTGGAATTCCTGGTGACTTCTCATTGATTAAGGCAGTGTTTCCCAACCAGTGTGCCATGAGCAAACATCAGGTTTCTTCCCCCTTCTGCCGAACACTTTTTCTTCTCCACTCGGGCTCCCTTCTTCCCAGCCTCGCTCTGCTTGCTTTGCCTCGCTTTGCTCACGCTGCCGCTTCTGCAGGAGGGGAGAGGGAGGAAGACGTGACCCATGTGGGCACTACTGCACAGACTTGCCCCATGTCTTCCTCCCTCCCCTCCACAGTGCTCTCTGGATATAGGTGAACTACAACTACAAAACTCAAGGTCAATGCCCATCAAACTCTAATAGTATTTTCTCTTGGTTATGGTAGTTCTGTGTGGGAAGTTTGATTCCATTCCATCATTGGTGGAGTTCAGAATGCTCTTTGATTGCGGGTGAACTATAACTCCCAGCTGTTGAGCAAGACCTTCGTGTGTATCTTTCTGCCATTCCTGCCAGGATATCCATGTTGTGTTCGTCGAAACAGACCCTGGTTTCACACTGAGTGTATAAATACATTTAAAAACATATTAACTATATGTATTACTGTGTTAGTGTGTCATTTTGTGTCATTTTGGTTGGTGGTGTGCCCCAGGATTTTGTACATGTAAAAAGTGTGCCACGGCTCCAAAAAAATTGATAAACACTGGATTAAGGAGATTGGACAATACAAATGAGAAAAATCTTATTATTACAAAAAAGTTATCTTTGAAGCATCAGAGAGTAATATAATGCAGAACCTTTCCAGAGCTCAGAAAAGTTACTTTGAAAGGCTACAATGCCAAGAACACCACACCAATAATGCAATTGGCTAGTAAGCTAGTTCATTCTTGGAGCTGTGTTTCCCAAAAAAAAAGAAAGAAGCCAATTTTTCAAGTTTTTCCAAGCCAAGTGGTTTTGAGTTCTTGGAAAACCAAGCCAGCATGGCCAATGGCAAGGGATTATTGGACTCATTACCTAGCACGTCTGGAAGGCCGTTGATTATGCAATCCAGGAAACATCGCTCACAGCCACATAATCTTGACCGGGCAACAAAATATTCTGGCAAAGCTGAACTATGACAGCACTGCAGTACAACTAGGCTCATTGAAGTGGAAACACCAAATCCTACAGTGCTTCAACCTATGTAAGATACTTATCAAGACATGTTATTACAGCTCCCAAATTACCCCAACAATGCGTTCTTCTTCCCAACAAGGGCAGAGCTGTTTGTACTATAAGCTTGTCAAATGGAATGACCTCATCAAACTCAGCAAAGGTCTGAAATCATGTGCTGAAGCAAAAAAAAACAAAACACCCTCCAAGATTTCATGAGTGGAAAATATGTCCATGTTTTTAATATCTCCTTTCTTTTTATGCCAAGGATCATTGTTCAAGAAGGCAAGATGAGACACTGGATGTAGCCCAAGAAAGATGGAAAGCAAAAGGAAACAGTGAAAGGAGAAGATATGCCCATTCAGGGCCGTAGCCAGGATTTTGATTCCGGGGGAGGGGGGGCTGAGACTGGGTGGAAGAGGGTCTACCCTAGCAAACCTTTTGTATTGTTATCCCAATAACCCCATGAATGTGGGATATAATGAGCATGGTGATCAGATCATGATATGAATAAACATAACAGTTTAAATAGGTTGCAACGCCTTGGTCTTTTCAGCCTTGAAAGACGGCGTTTAAGAGGTGACTTGATCGAAGTTTATAAAATCATGCATGGGATAGAAAAGGTGAATAAAGAAAAAATATTTTCTCTGTCACCCAACACTAGGACTAGAGGGCACTCCCTAAAGCTCCAAGGTAGGAAAGTTAGGACTAATAAAGGGAAATATTTCTTCACCCAGAGGGTCATTGGGTTATGGAACTCACTTCCAGAGGAGGTTGTGACAGCGGTCAGCCTGGACAGCTTCAAGGCAGGATTAGACAGATTCATGGATACCAAGGAATCAGTAGTTACTGAAATGGACATCCAACGGCCACCTCTGTGTTGATGGAGGCAGGCAGGATTTTCCCCGGGTACTGGTTGTGGGGGGTCGGGAGCAGGTGAGGGTTTTGCCCTCCTTTCTGCTAGAGATCCCCATGTACAACTGGTGGGCCACTGTGTGACACAGAATGCTGGACTAGATGGGCTGAGGCCCGATTCAGCATGGCTCTTCTTATGTTCTCATGTTCTTATGTTCTTATGAGTTGAAGTACCAGTCATGGGCCAAAGTTTGCCCATGCCTGATATACACTATGGCCTCCTTATCTGCTTGGATATGTGAAACAACAGATGATTAGCAAACCTTATTGTAATGAGAACTTCTGGCTCAAGAATACGATAGAGTCACATTGGAGGACATAGAAAATGCCGAGAAATGACATATTTTATTGGATGGGAATAAACAAAATCATGCATACTAGTTCCACTGATATGGAAGTCGTATTTTATTTATTTATTAAATTTGTATTATGTATCAGATAGTCTTCACTTGTAATTTATTTTAATTTTGGTTCCCCTGTCAAGAGAAAGAGAAGAAATCAATCAACCAAATGTATGTTTGGGTTGTGAAACTGATTTGGCGGAATCCCTCTTGGAATCAATCCAAGTGACTTGGGAAACGGATCCAGAGCAGATCAGATTGGGCTGATTCTAAAGGTCATTATACTTGTTTTTGTCTCTGAGCATTACAAGCACAAAAGCTAAACTACAAACAGGCACCAGCTGAGCTTATGAAAAGAAAGGCTTAAAAATAACACCACCTTACATGGAATTGGGCTGATTTGGTTCCAAGGCAGGGACCAAATGGGTTCAAAAGAAGCCAGAAAGGTTCAGAAGTTGAAACTGAGTAGCAAGGAAGGCAGTGATTTTCCCACATGGATCATCCAAGGAAAATGCCATATAAGTGCAACACTGAGGAGGAAGACAGGAGATGGATTTTGCTTCTTGACAATAGCATGGAGCCACCTGGGACAAGCATGTTATTAGCAGTTTTCAGTCACAAGGTCCATTGGGAAGGATTATATGAAGTAATTGATGTTATTGGTTATCCCTTATCTGAAATATTTGGGTTCTAAAACAACACACCGTTGAGTTAAAATATCAAGCAGTTTATTGAAGGTAATTAAAAATAATCCACAGTAAAAGGTGCATCCAATTGATTAGGAAGAAAAACGAGCAATTAATCCAAAGAGAAATAGTCCAAAGATATCCATGAAACTAGAGACTTGATTTCAAAGGGAAAATAACAGCAAAGGCACTTAAAACAGGACTCAAAGACAAAGGTCCAGGAACTTGGCATGAAGAACTTATTGTGAATCCAACGTTGCTTCATCTGAAAACTAGATTCGGTATTTGGCACTTATATCTCTACTTTGTTTCCTCAAACAGCTAAGAACAGATTTTTCTTTAATTTTGATTCCACTTCTAGCTTCTGCTCTTATCTGACTGAGCGTCTTAATTTCTGATTTGTTTGTCTTTGCTGGTAAATTTCAGGCAAAAATGGGCATGATCAAAAACAAAGATGGCAGTTACCTAACAGAAGCTGAAGAGATCAAGAGAAGATCTGTATAGGAAGGATAATAATATTGATGATAGCTTTGATGGTGTGATGAGTGAATTAGACCCAGACATCCTGAGGAGTGAGGCTGAATGGGCCTTAAGAAGCATTGCTAATATGTAACAAGGCAGCAGGAGATGATGGGATCCCAATTGAACTGCCTAAAATCTTGAAAGATGATGCTGTCAAGGTGATGCATGCCATATGCCAGCAAATATGGAAAACACAAGAATGGCCACTGGAGGGAAGGATATTAGAGGCAAAGATGAAGTACATTGGCCACATAATGAAAAGGCAGGAAAGCTTGGAGAAGACAATGATGCTGGGGAAAATGGAAGGAAAAAGGACGAGGGGCTGATCAAGGGCAAGATGGATGGATGTTATCCTAGAAGTGACTGGCTTGACCAGGGCCGTAGCCAGAATTTTGGTTCGGGGGCTGAGTTTGGTTCGGGGGGCTGAGACTGGGTGGAAGAGGGTCTACCCTAGCAAACCTTTTGTATTGTTATCCCAATAACCCCATTAATGTGGGATATAATGAGCATGGTGATCAGATCATGATATGAATAAACATAACAGTTTAAATAATGTACCAGTAAGGCCTTCTCGCGGACCACCCTGAGAATTTGGGGGCTGAAGCCCCTTAGCCCCCGGCTACATGCCTGGGCTTGACATTGAAGGAGCTGGGGGTGGCGACGGCCGACAGGGAGCTCTGAGGTCATGAAGAGTCAGAAGTGACTGAACAAATACACAACAAACAGTGTCAGTCACATGCCCACACATCTATCTTTCCCAAGGTGCTCAAGGCCATTCTCACCTCCCCCTGTGCTGCAAGTCCCTCCCCCCACCCACCCTCACTAACTGTCCAAGTGTGTTGGACTACAACTCCCACTTTCACCTGCCATATGGGAGCTATCGTTGAACACATTTGAGACAAAGGTTGGTGAAGCTGGCAGTAAGTTAGTACACTCTCTTTGCATGTTCTCCAAAGATGTGCATGCCAAAGAAATTGTATGCTCTTTTGATTTAAGAGAAAGTGCTGCTATTCCGATTTCTTACTATTGTTTTTAACATAGCTTTTGTTATGATAAAGATGATATTTACATTTTTTTAAAATGGTGTACATTTAGGTGTGCGTGTGTATCCACTGTTATTGTTATCCAATTCTGAATGTCTTGCTAAATCCATCACCGAGCCTCCCATTATAGTTTTGCCCTAGTCAGCTTCAGCATGTTGGAAGAAGCAAAGACCACCAGCATTGAAACGATGCTCCTACGCCATCAACTTCGCTGGATTGGCTTGTTGTCCGAATGCCCAAACACTGTAACAACAACAACAACAACAATAATAATATTTTTTATTTGTACTCCACCCCCATCTTCCCAATGGGGACTCAGGGCGGCTCACATGAGGCCAAGCCCAAACAACAAAATAAAATAAAATAAAATAAAAAACATCAGCACAATAAAAATACATACAAAAAAAATAATGTACAACTAGATGTCAAAAATCACAAGGACTCCCAAAGCAGTTACTATACTCCCAATGGAAAATGGAATGTTGGTGGAAAAGAGATTTAATGATGGGCTTAAAGCTAACCTTAAAAACTGTGGCATAGACACCAAGGGCTGAGAAGCCCTGGCTCTCAAGCGCTCTAACTGGAGGTCAGCTGCGACCAGCAGTGCTGCAAAATTCAAAGAGGCACGAATGGAGGGTGAAAGGGAGAACCGTGTCAAGAGGAAGACTTGTCAAGCCAACCCTAACCAGGACCACCTTTCACGGGCATGTAGCCGGGGGGGCTTGAGGGGCTTCACCCCCCCCAAATTCTCAGGGTGGTCTGCGAGAAGGCCTTACTGGTACATTATTTAAACTGTTATGTGTATTCATATCATGATCTGATCACCATGCTCAATATATCCCATATGCATGGGGGTATTGGGATAATGATACAAAAGGTTTGCTGAGTCTCTCACTCAGACTCAGCCCCTCCTGAATCAAAATCCTGGCTATGGCCCTGACTTCCACATGGAAACCAATGCCCTCACTGCGAAAGAACATGCAGATCACGAATACCGCTCCACAGTCATCTATGTATCCACCACCAAGACACTACACTTGGAGGACCATCATACTCGAACAACGAGGGATCACCTAAGTAAGTAAAGTAATAAATGTGGGTAAACTCTATCCTTAAAAGACCCATCCGCAATCCTGGATCACACCCTTATGATCCCAAGAGTTTCATTATCAGTGCATATCTTAAGAAGCAGTCACTTTAAGGTGCACGGTGACTGATAGGGCCTCTTACATTAAACAAAACATCACCTGCCAGTCCTGCAATCTTATTTACATGATTGAATGCAGATGTACAAGATGCCATCTGTAGCATGTGGTGCAAAAGAACCACAGACCTAGGTATGTGTTTCTGGAATAACAAGTCTGGAATCCTGACAGGAAGCTTGAGCAACCAACACCTGAATATTCAAACTTAGAACATGACTCTCTCTTTAATTTGTCTGTATTAGGAATTGAGGTACCATTGCTTTCAAGTACTTTTGATATATAGACTTAGAATGTAGTCCAGCGAGTGGTAGCCTGGCTGTTCACTGGAGCAGTATACAGGAGCAGATATCCCTCCTGTTACGTCAGCTCCACTGGCTGCCAGTTTGCAACCAAGCACAATTTATTTATATATTTATTTATTTATTTCGGGATTTTACCCCGCTCTTTTCAGCCCCCAAGGGGGGACTCAGAGCGGCTTACAGTACGGCACAATTCGATGCCCACATAATAACAATATAAACCCCAAAACACTTCAACAATTAAAATACATTAAAAATACATTAAAATACAACTACATTAGCACCATACGCATTCACTCTGGATTAAAACAATGTTCAGTCCATAAAAACATTGGCCACAATCACCCACTTTCATTAAAAACCAATCTAAAATGCTGCCTTGTGCTGGTGTACGAATGCCTGGTCCCACAGCCAGGATTTTACTTTTTTCCTGAAGGCCAGGAGGGATGTGGTGGATCGTACATCAATAGGAAGCGCATTCCACAGGCGGGGAGCCACCACCGAGAAGGCCCTATCCCTCATCCCCACCAGCCTCATCTGAGACGTAGGCGGGAGCGAGAGCAGGGCCTCCCCGGATGATCTTAGATTACAAGGTGGGACGTAGCGGCTGATGCGTTTGGACAAGTAAGCTGGGCCAGAACCGTATAGAGCTTTAAAGGTCAAAACCAGCACTTTGAATTGAGCTCGGAATTGGACAGGCAGCCAGTGGAGCTGACACAACAGGGGGGTGGTATGCTCCCTGTATGTAGCTCCCGTTAGTAATCTGGCTGCCGCCCGCTGGACTAATTGCAATTTCCGAACTGTCTTCAAAGGCAGCCCCACGTAGAGTGCATTGCAGTAATCTATTCGGGATGTGACCAGAGCGTGGACGACCGTAGCCAGATCAGACTTCCCAAGGTACAGGCGCAGCTGGCGCACGAGTCTTAACTGTGCAAAAGCTCCCCCGGCCACCGCTGAGACCTGGGGTTCCAGGCTCAGCGTTGAATCCAGGATCACTCCCAAGCTGCGAAGTGCTGGCTTTAGCCTATAAAGCCCTAAACGGCTCTGGTCCAATTTACCTGTCTGGATGTGTCTCTCCTTATGAACCAGTTAGAGCACTAAGATCTGCCGGGGAGGCCCTGCTCTCAGCCCCACCCCCTTCACAAGCGAGACTGCTGGAGATGAGGGATAGGGCCTTCTCATTGGTGGCCCCCTGGCTATGGAATTCCCTCCCCAGTGATATTAGATTGGCCCCCTCCTTCCTGGTTTTCAGGGGGGGAAAGTGAAGACTTGGCTATGTAACCAGGCGTTTGGGGAATAAGCAAAACGGAATTAGCAGAAGTGTAGTAGCTTAAATCCAGCCTTAAAAACTATGGCATAGACACCAAGAACTGGAAATCTCTGGCTTTTGAGCACTCTAATTGGAGGTCAGCTGTGACCAGCAGTGATGCAGAACTCGAGGCATGAATGGAGGACGAAAGGGAGAAACATGACAAGAGGAAGGCGCATAAAGCCAACTCTGAACAAGACCACTTTCCACCTGGAAACTGATGCCCTCACTGCGGAAGAACATGCGGATCAAGAATAGGTCTTCACAGCCACCTACATATCCACCGCTAAGACACTACACTTGGAGGGGCATCATCCTCGGACTACGAGGGCTCGCCTAAGTAAATGTATTTATTATTATTATTATTATTTATTTCAGCTTGGTAGACCGCTCACTCCGAAGCTCAGAGCAGTTTACAACAATAAAATAGCAATAAAAACACATAAGAACATTAAAACAGCGTTAAAACCAATTCCCCTCCCAGTAAAACTGTAACAGGACAGTAGTGATGTAGCGGCAGTGACGCGGCGGGTGGCAGGTTGTGGCGGGCACCAGTCAGCATGAATGATGACCACAGCACTAGGACTATGTTTTCCACAGTTTAAATTATATTTATATGTTTTATCTGTTTTATTGTTTAATGTGATGTGTGTGTGTGTGTGTTTCAATGTGGCACTGAAATGGCCAAACAGTAAGCCGCTCGGAGTCTCTTTCGGGGTGAGATAGAGCGGGGTAGAAATATCGTAAGTAAGTAAACAAATATATAAATACTGACAGTGTTGTTTTTGCCTGGTTTCAAGTCTTTTCCAACATATGGCGATTCTATTATGAACCTTTGAAGGCTTTGCTGTTGCTTCTGAGGCTGAGAGGGTGTGACCTGCTCAAACTCGGCCAGAGTCTGAGATCCACAACTGCCTCCTTGGATGCAGCTAACCTTTGTTTTCAACAGTTGAAGAAGGTGAAATCAACATGATTTGCAAATTTATTAAGTTCTGTTTGTTAATCCCCCTCCACCCACCCACCCACACACACACACACACACACACACACACACACACACACACATTAAATTGACCTAATAAGTTGGCATAATATTCGCCATTGATTGTTTTACCCTTTTGAAGGTAGTCAATGTGGATTATACCGCGTGCATCCCATAAAACGGTCACCATGACTTTATTGGCTGACAAACCCACCTTGGCCTTCTTTGGCGCCAATTCACCCCAAGAAACCCACTGTTTTGATTGCTGTTTGGTCTCTGGTGTGTTGTGGTGGATCCACGTTTCGTCCACGGTTACGAAACGGTGCAAAAACTCATCCATATTGTGGTTGAACAACGCCAAACACTCCTGCGAAATTGTCACACGATTGCATTTGTGGTCGATTGTGAGCAAATGCGGCACCCATCTTGCAGAAAGCTTTCTCATACCCAAGTGATCATTTAAAATTGAAACCACTGAGCCATGTGAGATGCCTATGGCTTTCACAATCCCTCACACTTTCAATCTCCTATTGGCCAAGACCATATCGTGTTTTTTTTAATTGTTTCGGGTGTAGAGACCTCAACTGGGCGTCCAGAACGTTCGGCATCTTCCGTGCTTGTACGGCCACAACAAAATTCAGTAAACCACTTTTTTACCATTGACATTGATGGTGCATAGTCCCCATAGTATTTGTCAAGCTTAGCCTTGGTTTGAGTGATGGTTTTTTTCCGTCAAAAAATAATGCTTAATGAGCACACGAAATTCACTTTTTTCCATTTTCTCCTCAAATCACGTGGTAGTCTGCTATCACTGGCTGTCAAACACAAACTAAATGACGCAGCTTGTTCAAATTTTGATAGGAGTCAACTGACAGATGCCTGTTGACAGGAGCAGTGTTGCCCTTTCAGTTAAGAAGCAGGAAATTCAAAAAGTCACAGACTTATTGACCCACCCTCGTATTTTTACAATCTGGTGCTTATGGTAGTCTTGAAGCCTGCTGCAATCTGACAGCCATTAGGCAGATATAAAAAAAACCTGCTTCTTGGCAGGGGGTTGGACTGGATGACCCTTGAGGTCTCTTCCAGCTCTATGAAAAGCTTTCTGTAACTTCAAAAGGAGTGAGGCTGAACTCCAAAACCCCAGTCTTCCCAAAAGTGGAAAAACAGAGTGCTTCTTCAGAACAACCAGAATTTGGGAAAAATTATCTTTGTGAATGTCATCTTCCAGAACTCCTATTCCACCATGGGAATGCCCATGTTCCCTGGGAGTTATTGTCCCCAAAGTTAACATTTCCAGGTTCAAGAAAAGGAACTATTATTCCCCATCTACACTAACCATTCAATGCATTTCAAAGCTAGGTTCAAACTGTGGTGGCGAGACAACTAACATACACAAAGCTGCATAAAGGAAAGCACTTAATGCACACCAATGTTCTGTAATAACCATGGCTATTTCAAACTGGGTTCCATGATTTTCTGTGCAATTATCTGCACAGCAAAACCACTTTCTTCAATACCAGTTTAAAACTGACTTAAGTGATCAGTGGAGATGTGCCAAAAGATTTTTATTTAAATTGAATTGGGTTTTCCCACTATTTTTGTCAATGTTGTTTTATGTTAATTGATATTGTTATTGTTACAAATGTTGATGCATTTTGTGTGTTTTTATGGCACTATTATGTGCTGTTCGGTAAGCCAGGACGCGGGCTCCTATTAAATAAACAATTAGTAAGTTCACTATAAATCTCTTCCCAAGTGGGGTTACCGTAAGTAGGCAATGAAAGTCCAGCTCATTTAAGGTCGCGCGTTCAGGAAACAGGGACCTTCTCCGCATCCCAGGTGTGAGTGAGGCCCGCCTCGACACCACGAGATGGAGAGCCTTTTCCATTGCGGCCCCTGTTCTTTGGAACTTGATGCCGGCGGATCAGAGAGCCATCCGGGACATGCCCCAGTTCCTGACCGCACTGAAGACCTGGCTCTTCCGAAAGGCTTACGGCTAAGGACACCCTCCAGACTTGGCCTGAGTTACTGGAACTATTTTAATTAATCTTCCTATTCTTTTAGCTTTTTAACTATTGAACTCTTTTATGTGTTTTATGTGTAAGTCGCCCGGAGCACTGACGTGGAGGGCGACTCATAAATAATAAAATCAATCAATCAATCAATCAATATAGTTCAATATAATCCAAACGTCTTATATTGAACTATATGGACTTTCATTGCCTACTTACGGTAACCCCACTTGGGAAGAGATTTATAGTGAACTTACTAATTGTTTATTTAATAGGACCCCGCATCCTGATTGTTGTGTTTGGACTTTGTGCACTCCCCCCTATTCTTCATTACTGTTCGGTAAGCCGCCTCGGGTCCCTTATGGGAGATGGTGGCGGGGTATAAACAAAGTTGCTGCTGTTGCTGTTGTTGTTATCCTACCAAAGGGCCCTTTTTATTATTTTTATTATTTATGTATTTATTTATTTCCAACATTTCTACCCCACTCTTCTCAACCGCCAAGGGGGGACTCAGAGCAGCCTAATAAAAGGCACAATTCGATGCCCACACAGTAAAATACAATATAAAAACCAAAAACATTCAGCATTAAAATACATTAAAATACAATTAACATTAACACATCACACACATTCACTTAAGTTAAAAACAGTGTTCCGTTCATAACAGGGGCATTGAACCATCTCCATCAACTTGCCCTTCCAAATCCAGTCCAAAGTGCTGCATTGTGCTAATGCGCAAACGCCTGGTCCCACAGCCAGGACTTCACTCCTTTCCTGAATGTCAGGAGGGATGTGGTCGATCGTATATCGCTTGGGAGCACATTCCACAGACGGGGAGCCACCACCGAGAAGGCCCTCTCTCTCGTCCCCACCAACCGCGTTTGAGAAGTTGGCAGGAACGAGAGCAGGACCTCCCTGGACGATCTTAAATTACGAGGTGGGACGTAGGGGCTGATGCGTTCAGACAAGTAAGCTGGGCCAGAACCGTATAGAGCTTTAAAGGTCAAAACCAGCACTTTGAATTGAGCTCGGAAATGGACAGGCAGGCAGTGGAGCTGACACAACAGGGGGGCGGTATGCTCCCTGTATGTAGCTCCGGTTAGTAATCTGGCTGCCGCCCATTGGACTAATTGTAATTTCCGAACTGTCTTCAAAGGCAACCCCACGTAGAGTGCGTTGCAGTAATCTATTTGGGATGTGACCAGAGTATGGATGACCGTAGCCAGATCAGACTTCCCAGTGGATATGATAAAGACGGTTTAAAAGAGTGTATTTTAATATTAAGACAAATGTTTTTAATGTTTATGTATGCATATAATGAATTCATGTCCCAGCATTGAATGTTTGCCATATATGTGATGTGCTCTGCCCCGAGTCCCCTTCGGTGTGAGAAGGGCGGAATTTAAATGTTTTTAAAAAATAAATTAATCTATATATATAAAGGAAGAGTCGTCATGGAAAGACGGTCCCAAACAGAGAAACCTTACAGCGCAGAAACACCAAACTTGCCAACAGAAATAGGCCTCAAGCAAGGTACGTTTGTAGCAAAGAAACTTTCCCCCCCAAAACCTAAAAGGCCTCCAAAACAACGAGTTAAAAAACCCTACATTTCCCAGCATCCTCCGGGGCTGCCAACGACTTTCCCAGCCTCTACATTCTGACAACATGATTGGCTGCCAATAAGGGCGGATTTGCATAACTCCTGTACTGGCCAGCCAACATGAACATTCCAACCCATAATAAACTGTCAGAGGAGGATAAGGCAAAAGGCTGAGGCACAAACACAAACACCCAATTCACTTCCCACAGAAAATTTACACCCCTTACATACTTAGACTTTCTCGCATCTCCTAAATAGGGCACAGCAACGCGTGCCAGGTACAGCTAGTATAGTATATAAGGATTGCAGTGTTTTGTGACAGTGTTGTCGAAGGCTTTCATGTCCAGATTCAATGGGTTACTGCGAGTTTTCCAGGCTGCTTCCTGCCTGGGGTAAGGAACACCTCACAACAAAGGATTCCCCCAGGCAGGAAGCAGCTAGGCTTTGAAACTGCAGGGCTATTCAATGCTAATCAAGCTGGCCAATTACAACATTCACACTTGCCTCAGGCAGACAAGAGTTCTTTTTCCCACCCTGAAGATTCCACAGGTATATAAACCCCACTTGCCGAATTTCCAACAGACCACACAACCTCTGAGGATGCCTGCCACAGATGTGGGCAAAACGTCAGGAGAGAATGCTTCTGGACTGCAAAACTTACACCAACCCAGCTTTTTTTTTGGTGATAGTTGCAAATACTCGAGGAGCTGTTAGCAAAGGAAGGCGGGAGACTCTTGCAAACATGTGTGCCTTCAGGTGCCACGTGTTCACATGCTATCCCAGGTACTGCTGGTTCTTTCGGCCTAGGAAGGGCTGGCTTCACTTCTAGCCAAGGCAAGGGGTAACATAAATCTACTGCCATTGCCTTGGGTAGCCTTAACTAATTATTGCCTGACAAGTTATCTGTCACAGGATGTCCCCACATCCTGACCCTGAGCTGTCCCAATTAAATTGCAGGTTTGCTGTTCGGCTTCATGACTCGCTCCATCCATTCCATATGTATGAGTTCACTAGGCTCAGCCAGCTCAGTCCACTAGGAATTTACAAGATGCTCGCGCTAAGAAAACCTTCTAGGGCAGCAATGCCAGGCCATGTCGCAGGTTTTGTTCCAACCCCTCGGGCTGCCTCTTAACCACAAATGAATACTTTCCTAAAGAGCAAGAAGCTGTGCCTAGCCATTGCAGCTAAAGCAATGAAGAGGCTCGTGAGCCTTTTCTATTATAGGAAAGTTTTTGGCTGCTTAGGTCCCAGTTCACCTGTGAAGTGGTGGAACATAGGTTGCCTCCCGCAAAATTGCCACATTACTGAAACCTGGCAAAAAAATAGTTCCCACTCAGAACATTTGCTGTGTTTGCATTCCTTCTGTCACTTTCGTTGCTTCCTCTAATACAGTGTTTCCCAACCAGTGTGTCGGGGCACACTAGTGTGCCGTGAGCGATCATCAGGTGTGCCGTGGGAAATTGGAATCTCGGGGGAGGGGGAGAATCTAGTGTGTTGAAGTATAAAAACCCTAAGAAACCTACCTCGATAAAGGCACAACATTACAAACACCCCCCTCCCCACCCGTTGTCTACTTGGTCTCTCCCTCCCCATGCATTGGGAAGGCCCGCCTTCCTTTCCCCAAGTAGAGACCTCCTCTTGCCTCCTGGGGGTTCTGTGTGGGAGGTTTGGCCCAGTTCTATCATTGGTGGGGTTCGGAATGCTCTCTGATTGTAGAGGAACTATAAATTCCAGCAACTACAACTCCCAAATGTCAAGGTCTATTTCCCCTGAACTCCATCTGCGTTCATATTGGGGCATATTGAGTATTCATGCCAAGTTTTGTCCTGATCCAACATTGTTTGAGTCCACAGTGCTCTCTGGATATAGGTGAACTACAACTCCAAAACTCAAGGTCAATGCCCACCAAACTCTTATAGCATTTTCTCTTGGTTATGGGAGTTCTGTGTGGGAAGTTTGTGTCTTTCTGCCATTCCTGCCAGGATATCTCTGTTGAGTTCATTGAAACAGGCCCAAGTTTTACACTGAGTGTATAAATACATTTTAAAAACAGATTAACTATATGTATTACTGTGTTAGAGTGTCATTTTGTGTCATTTTGGTTGGTGGTGTGCCCCAGGATTTTGCAAATGTAAAAAGTGTGTCGCGGCTCAAAAAAGGTTGGGAAACACTGCTCTAATACCTTGAATTGTTGAATCACAATTGGAAAAGACCCCCGGAGCCATCCAGTCCAACCCAATTCTGCCATACCAGAACACCCAATCAAAACACTCCTGGCAAATGGCCTCCTAGCCTCTGCTTAAAAATCTCCAGGGAAGGATACTCTACCACACTCTCAGGTACATACAGTTCTTACTCTCAGTGAAGGGATAATATTTATATTATGTTTATATCATTTTTATTATGGACATCATAGTGTTTCTGCTAGTGGAGCCCCCGGTGGCGCAGTGGGTTAAAGCGCTGAGCTGCTGAAGTTGCTGACCAAAAGGTCGCAGGTTCGAATCCAGGGAGCGGTGTGAGTTCCCGCTGTTAGCCCCAGCTTCTGCCAACCTAGCAGTTCGAAAACATGCAAATGTGAGTAGATCAATAGGTACCACTCCAGTGGGAAGGTAACGGCACTCCATGCAGTCATGCTGGCCACATGACCTTAGAGGTGTCTACGGACAACGCCGGCTCTTCGGCTTAGAAATGGAGATGAGCACCAACCCCCCAGGGTTGGACATGACTGGACTTAATGTCAGGGGAAAACCTTTACCTTAACTAGTGTTTCTGCAATGCAAAATGTATGCCTTGTTTAATGGCCTTGCAGCTATGGCCAGCTGCAAGACAGGTGTAATTTTATCTTTTTCCTTGGAGAACCAAGGTTGGACATACACACACACGCCAAGGAGGAAATTGATACTCCCTGTCTTTCTCTGTCCTTGTATGTCCAATTGTAATACCACAGCTGGACATTTTAAGATGTCGGCATAGGTACAAGAATGACATATATTTCTTCTTGATCTTTTTTTAAATAATTTTTAATTGCCAAAGGTGTAAAAGTGGCTTGGAACTGTTGTTTGGGCTTGTTAGAACTGTTTTGCAGCAGGGAATCTGCTTCTGGCCTGCCTCAGGGGAGCATGCTTGCTCCATCAATGTTCAACATTTACAGAAATGACCAGCCATTGCCAGTAGGGACGGAAAGTTTCATCTATGCTGACAATCATGGCATCACCGCTCAAGCAGGCAGCTTTGAGATGGTTGAACAGAAGCTCCCTGAAGCTCCAGGTGCTCTTACGGCCTATTACAGGGAAAACCAGCTGATTCCTAATCCATCTAAAATGCAGACATTTGCTTTTCATCTTGAGAACAGACAATCACCTTGAGCTCTGAGGATTACCTGGGAAGGAATCCCACTGGAGCATTGCAGCAAACCCAGATACCTGGGAGTTACCCTGGACCGTTCTCTGACCTACAAGAAGCACTGCCTGAATATCAAGCAAAAAGTGAGCGCTAGAAATAATATCATACAAAAGCTGACTGGCACAACCTGGGGATCACAACCAGATACAGTGAAGACATCTGCCCTTGCGCTTTGCTACTCTGCTGCTGAGTATGCAAGCCCAGTGTAGACCACATCTCCCCACACAAAAACAGTGGATGCGGCTCTTAATGAGACATGCCACATTATCATGGGGTGTCTGTGCCCTACACCAGTGTTTCCCAACCGCTGTTCCGCGGCACACCAGTGTTCCATGAGCGATCAGCTGGTGTGCCATGGAAAAACCTCTCTTCCCCCCCTTCTTCCCCCTCCTGCTGCTGCTGAGAGAGGTTTTCCTGTGACACGCCAGCTGATCGCAGAACAGCGGTTGGGAAACACGACCCTCTCTAGGACCTAGAGAGGTAGGGGAGGCTCAGGAGGGGAAGGGCTGGGTGACGCTCTCCTCCGGAAGTGAGCCCACAGGATAGTCCTCACTTCCGGAGGAGGAGGAGGCGGGAACCTGGGCACCTCGGGGAGCTTTTCTCCCAGTTCGCAGTTCTGCCGAGTGCGGCGGAGCCGCAAACCGGTAGAACGGCTCCCTGCAGGGCTCAGGCCCTGCCTGGGAGCTGAGTTTGTCCGGCTCGCGTCTTCCGCCGAGCCCAGCGGGAGACGCGAGCCAGCCAAACCCGGCTCCCAGGCAGGGCCTGTTCTTTGTGGGGAGCCTTTCTCCCGGTTCACGGTTCTACCAAGCCTGGCGGAGCCGCAAACCAGGAGAACGGCTACCCGCAGGGCCCTGCCCCTCTTTCCTCCCCCTCCTCCCTGGTGCGCAGGAAACTGCTCTCGGCCTCCTTCTGGCTCCCTGCTCACCGCTGCGGTGCCTTCTTTCCTGCCTGCTTTGCTGGTCCCGAGTCCAGAGTGCTCTCTGGATGTAGGTGAACTATAACTCCAAAACTTAAGGTAAATTCTTATTACCTATATGTATTACTGTGTTAGAGTGTCATTTTGTGTCATTTTGATTGGTGGTGTGCCCCAGGATTTTGTAAATGTAAAAAGTGTGCCGCGGCTCAAAAAAGGTTGGGAAACACTGCCCTACTCCACTGGAGAAATTACACTGTTTAATCAACCTGAGAAAAGAGCCCAAGGGACAACATCCCGCCCCCAGGCCTGGGCTTACCCATACCTGACCTATACCTTCTCCTATTGATGCAGCCAAGAATCACATACAGTTTTCAGATGCTGCATCACACTGTTGACTCTTGATCAGCTTGTGGTTTATTAGACTCCCAGATCCCTTTCACAAGGATTGTTTTCAAGCCTTGGGTCACCTATCCTATATCTGTGCATGCCATTTCTTCTGCTTGGGTGTAGTACTTGACACTTCTCCCTGTTGACATTATTTTAGTTTGAGCACAGTTCTTTAACCTGTTACGGTCATTTTGAATTCCAGCCCTGTCTATTTGGACACCTAACCAGTATTTCTACAGGCTCAAGTCAAGTTTGAAGTTATTGAAATGCTAGACATTTGAAACTGAAGAAGCACTTTGGGGAGAGCCATTATTTTGCCTCCTCCCCAATAGCTACAGCCTTACCTAACCTGCATAGCTAAATAGGGAGGAATGCTAGTATTTGTAGTCTAACAAGTATGGAGAGCCACACAAATTCCACCCCACTTTCCCAGTATAATTGCCTTTGTGAAAGCCTCCTTGTAGCCAAGGTAGGCTGTAAAATATTTATTCAAAAGGAAAATGCGGCATTTTGGCCCATGACATAATGTCGAACGTTAGAGGCACATTCTATTGCATTGAATGGATGTTGCTCCAAGGTATGGCATTCTTCCTTCAGACATGCAAAATTTCCTCATCCTGATCCTGTCCATGAAAGAAAATGCTGCAATGAAGCTGGTACAGTTAATTGCATGCAAATTAATTTAGATCTTTGTACTCAGTTTGCAGCAACTGAAGACAACCAAGGCAAAATGGAGAAAAGGAGACAGAACCTGGGACATTTTAAAACAGTGTTTCCCAACCTTCCTAATGCCGCAACTCCTTAATACAGTTCCTCATGTTGTGGCGACCCCCAACAATAACATTATAACCTAGGTGCAAATGGGTAAGCCAACACCCATTGGTATAGAATCCTTACTTGGAAGATTGTTCAGGCCAAGAGGATGGCAGTGGGTATGCTTTCAGTGCATTTTATTATGCCAAATAGAGACCAAGGGTGCATTTACACTTGTGATGCCCCACGGGCTGGTTTTATTTCTGCATTTTGTTGTTGCCCTTTACCTGCATGGGCCTTTGTTCTATTGTCCCATTGTTCTGCCATGTGGGCTCTCAGGGGCAGAGTTGTGTCTTGGCTCCAAACCTTATGTCACTGCCCTTGACTCCTCCTCTTCCAGAGTTTACCTGGGGGCTGGACTTCCTCTCTGCCTCCATTCCAGAGACCACATGGGCATAGCAAGGTGGAATCTAAGCCATCTGGGACAAAGCAACTTAGTTCACTGCTACAAAGCCAGCCTATGCTTTCAGCCATAATTTACAGGGACAAAGAAAGATCAGCCTTCGCGCACAGCTTGTAGATTTTGGGGATCCAAAGAACTTCGTGAGTCAAAGGAACCATTGAAAGTAACAGGAGCCTGGAATCGAAGAAAGGCACCGTCACTCTGCAAAACTCAGAGGCAAGTGATTGTAATACCTTTTTCAAGGACCCCTTTTGCAACCCACTTCAAGTATTTTGGGCCACTAGCATTTTTACTGGTTGTATTCAATAAATCTTGTTTGGTTCACTATTTTTGAGTCTAGCACTCATTCTTAGAGATATTCCAGGCCTCCCTGCATGTGGGACGACTTGTCCTCTACCTTCAGGGCCATAGCTTGCATGTCCATCCTTTTAAAGTCTATTTTAGGCCCTGAAGGCTGAAGAACATTGTAGAATTAATGCAGTTTGACACCAACTGCAATGGCTCAATGCTATGGAATCCTGGGAGTTTGGTGAGGCATCAGCACTCTTTCATAGAATCATAGACTTGGAAGAGACCTCTTGGGCCATCCAGTCCAACCCCATTCTGCCAAGAAGCAGGAAAATCTCATTCAAAGCACCCCCGACAGATGGCCATCCAGCCTCTGTTTAAAAGCCTCCAAAGAAGGAGCCTCCACCATACTCTGGGGCAGAGAGCAGGGTGAGCTCCCATCTGTCAGCTCCAGCTCCCCATGCAGGGACATGAGAGAAGCCTCCCACAGGGATGGTAAAACATCAAACATCCTAGCGTCCCCTGGGCAACATCCTTGCAGATGGCCAATTCTCTCACACCAGAAGCAACTTGCAGTTTCTCAAGTTGCTCCTGACACAAAATTTAAAAACCTACCAAGTTTCCATGTGGGTTGGAACTCTGGTCCAACACTCAAACCACCGTACCACGCTGGTTCTCCAAAATTAATGAATGCTGAGTGCGAGGGTGTGCCCCTTTGTGGTATGGCTACGTGCTGTTTCCACCCCACACCCCAACATACCTGGTAAATCGAGTAACATAATAACTATATTCTATGTGTACCTGTTGTAGCTGCATGCTTGATGATTACCTTATTATATTGGAGAACCTTTTTCAAACATACCTACATATCTGATTATACCTTGCTTTTTTCCTGGCATTAGACACTTATCCAGGCTTTGCCAGCATATAATGAGTTTATTTTATTAATTCTGGGTGTTATGCTGAGGATAAAAGTGTTACCTAATGAGAGAGAGGGAGACGGCCTGATGCAGCTTGTCAAATGATAGGCTTTGATTTCCCCTTCTCTCTACTTTAAGCCAACCTTCCTTAGTCTGGCTCCACTAGATTGAGGCCCCTTCTAGACTGCCATATAAAATCCAGATTATCTGCTTTGAACTGGATTATTTGGCAGTGTAGACTCTTATAATTCTGTTCAAAGCAGATTTTATATGGCAATGTAGAAGGGGCCTTAGAGGCTGCATTGATGCTAAATTTAGAGCAGTGATTCCCAATCTTTTTTTTTTGACCAGGGACTACTTGACCAGGGACCGCTTACCAACATTACCGTAGTACCAAAAGGGTTGCAAATCAGTTTGTGATCAACTGTAGATTTGGATTGGTTATTTGAGGTGCTGATTCAGATAATTACATTGGATAGACCACATCAGTTCTAGTTTCGGATACAGAACCAGGAATGTCGCCTGGGGGGGGGGGGGGGGCTTAGAGGGCTTCAGCCCCCCCCCAAATTCTCAGGGTGGTCCGCGAGAAGGCCTTACTGGTACATTATTTAAACTGTTATATTCATTCATATCATGATCTGATCGCCATGCTCATTATATCCCACATTCATGGGGTTATTGGGATAACAATACAAAAGGTTTGGTAGGGTAGTCCGTCTCTTACTCAGACTCAGCCCCTCCCGAATCAAAATCCTGACTACGGCCCTGTACAGAACATATGTTATCTAGTAGTCGCCATCTGCTAGCCCACAGAAAACCATATTTAATAATCTAGAGCTGATGTGGTAGTAGTAATCTTCTGTGAGTAGTCAGCTCTCCCCTCCGGACATCCCCATTGCCTCGGCACTATAAGAGGATTTTGCCAAACCAGTTGCTTTCGTTGTTGCGTGGTTTCGAGGCAACTGTGTAGTAATGGTGAGTCCACAGACCATATTTTAATTCTTGCTGACCACTGGTTGATGGACCACAAGTTGGGAATGACTGCTTTAGAGACTAGAGTTTGATTAGTAGCAATCTAAAAATCGTATTAGCCCTTTCTGATGCTGCATTAAGTCACTCTGAAATCAAGTTGCAATTCCAATCCAGTTCAGACACTTTTCACAACCAATGAAGCTTTATATTTGTTCAGTGGACTGCCTTATCCATAGAGTCAGAGGCAGCATATGGACCTCGTTTTAGCAAGATAAAGCAGGATAGAAATAATACTAATAATAATAATTGTTATTATTATTATTTTGGCTGAAAATCCTGAGCCTACGGGGTGCATAAAATATTGGACATTTACAAAGAAGTGTCTTCTCCCTTAACATTGGGCTGGAGTGTCACCAGTACGCTGATGACACCCAGCTGGAGCTGAGGATGGAGGGCCGGCAAGATTCCGTACCCGATTCTTTCCATCTATGCCTTGAAGCTGTGACTGGATGGCTACGATCCAGCCGATTGAAGGTGAATCCCTCGAAGACGGAGATCTTGTGGCTGGGCCATCCGGGTGGGGGGAAGTGCCAGTTGCCTACACTGAATGGCGAGGCTCTATGCCCGTCATCGCTAGTAAAGAGCTTGGGAATCCAATTGGATCCATTGCTGTCCATGGAGACTCAGGTCTTCACGGCCTGCAAAGTCGCATTTTTCCATCTGCGCCAGGCTAGGCGGCTGGCACCCTATCTCTCCGTGAATGACCTGGCCACGGTGATCCAGGCGACGGTCATCTCGAGGCTGGATTACTGTAACGCTCTTTACATCGGCCTACCCTTGGGAATGATTCGGAAGCTCAAGTTAGTGCAGAATGCCGCGACATGCCTTCTCGCCGGGGCACCGACGAGATGCCATATTACACCAATATTGCGGCAACTGCACTGGCTGCCCATCGAGCACCGGATCTCCTTCAAGGTATTGGTGTTAACCTTTAAGGCCTTGTATGGTCTTGGGCCAGTGTACTTGAGGGACCGCCTTTCACCATATTGTCCCCAGAGATCCCTACGCTCCGGTGTACAAAATCTTCTCAACGTCCCCTCCATCCGGCAACTCCACCTGTCCTCAACAAGACAAAGAGCATTCTCGGTGGTGGCACCAACCTTATGGAATGCCCTACCTGAGGAAGTCAGAGGTATCAGGGAACTGTCCTCTTTTCGCCGAGCCTGCAAGACGGCTCTTTTTCGCCTGGCTTTTCCAGTTGAGTAACTGTTATGCTTTCTATGTAGTTTAGCTTACTTTTAGAATTATTTTAGCGCTAGTAATGTTTTAGATTAAATCATTGCTTATCTGCTTTTACACCGTTGTTCTATAATGTCAGTTCTACGCCTGTTTTTTACCTGTTGTAAACCGCTCCAAGCTTCTAGAGGGAGCGGTCTAGAAGCCAAAAGAATAAATAAATAAATAACATAATCTTTGCCTTTACATCTCCTAAGCAATGAACAGAAAATATGTATACTGTGTTCAAGGTAGTACTATTGCCCTGGGTTTCCTCCCATTCATCTTGAGACCTCAAGGAAAGGTTTTAAGCGCTCAGACATGGTGCCTCACTGGCAGATCCACATTTTGCCCACGCCTGTTTTAAATACTGATGGTCTGAAAAGTATACATTTCCAACTTGCAACCTGCCAGCTATAGAGGCCATAAATAGACCTGTTTGATTCTGGTTTCCTGGTATCCCTTCAGTAATGTGTCATTAGCCTCTAAAAAGAAAAGCCTTGCTTAATCAGTGTAAATATTTGAACATCATGTGCATATGTCAAGTGACGTAAAAATAGTAACAACAAAATGAGGTGTAACATAGTTATGTATGGAATCATTGCTGAGTGAATGACATCCATTCTTTCATCTGGAGGTTCTGGCTGCCAAACAATGATGTCAACATGTAACGAATGAATGGGAGCCCTTTTCTATTGCTTCCTTGGTTTGAAGCTCTAAATATTTCTGACCTGACACACATCAGTGACATCCTTCCTTGTCATGTCAGGGATCTATACTTCCCCTCTTCGTTATGTCACTTGGATGTTGACAGTTATATTTATTTATATTCTGCCTTTCCTCCAGGTTGAGAATCAAGACAACTTATGATTGTGTTTCTTTTAAAAAACAACAACAACAAAACAGAGAAATGCTCCTCAGAGTTATTTATTTATTTATTTACAGTATTGGATTATGTGATTTTAAATAAGTTGTTTTAAGGTTTGATATGTTTTTAGTGATTGTTTTAATGTATATGCTTATTTTACTATGCATGTACACACGGCATCGAATTGCTGTCTATATAAGTAAGCCGCCTTGACTCCGTTACAGGATGAGAAGGGCGGGGTATAAATATGGCAAATAAATAAATACTCCGCCCTTCTCACCCCAAAGGGGACTTAGAGCAACTTACAGAACACACATACGGCAAACATTCAGTGCTGATTATACAATTAACAAGAACAGACAACACAAACAGAGGTAAAGGCAGTTTTCCCATCTTATTTCTGGCATCTTGGAGGCTGTCCTCGACTCCAGCCATGGGAAAGGTGTTGTTGCTCCATGCCGAGAAGCTTTCCTCCGATAGAGTTCCTTAAGGGTGGCTTTATTACTTCCTGCTAAATGCAGTACTGAAGGCGAGCCCCAGAAAGAGCCCATCTGCATCCTAATTGGTTTGACCTGCAGCAGGGAGTTCCAACATTCCTGCACATGTGGTCTGGCATCTCTAGCACCAAAGGCTGGGATTTGGCATCAAAAGACCTCCAGCCATTTCTACCTCTCTGTTTTCTTGCCTCACTTGACCTGAAACCAAGGACTCTTTGTGCACGGAGTTGCATGTGGACAGGCCAACAGGGGCAAGCCCTAAGCAGTTTGGGAGACAGTTTTCCAAGTATTTTCATGTATTTGGACTTTCCTCTGGTAATTAGCAAAAAAGGACTTTTCTCTTATAGTTTTCCCAAGGACACAGATGGACTTTTCCCAAAGCATATGGATTTGATGCTTTTCAAGATCATATGGATTTTCTTTCTACTCCTTGCATATGAAATAATTATGAGATATTGGTAGTGGTATTTCCCTGCAACCCTCCCCTTCTATGTAACCATTTTCCTGCATGTTTTTTCCTTTCCCATATGTTTTTAAAAATATGAGGAAGGCTACGTGACTCAGCTGTTGTTTTTCAAGGTCAGGGTGACCACATTCCTGGCTGCACCCTTTAATCCAATCATTGAAACAATTTGCATGACAGAAGATTCTTTCTGGTTTGGAGAGGTTTCCTTTCTTTCCCCATTTTGAAAGACCTCTTTTCGTTTCATAAGCCTCAAACCCTCAGAGTTTAGTCTCATTTTTGGCTTATAGAACCTATGGCATAACTAGATTTCATATTTCACAATCAGCTGTCACTGCTGGCCTCAGAAACCAGCAAACAGCTACAGTTATTACATTTATTTACCATCCAGAAGGCTGAAACTTCTCATGGATAGAATCTGCACATGGCCCATTGTCAACAGGGTCGTTAAGGACACTTCCTGTTTTTCACCAAGAACAAAAGAATTCCTTTGACTCGAAAGGTCAGGGGCTCGGATCTTCATTTACATATGGACATGATCTAATCAAGAAAACTTCAGCTGCTCTTTTTTTTGAACACATTCTTGCCCCTCGCTTCCCATTTGCCAGGGCAAAAGTGGCGGTGTTTCACGATTGGTTCCCGCTACAGCTGGCTTCCAAGGTTCCAACCAATCATCATGAAGCCTACAGAATGCAGGGGTGGGAAAGTTTGAATTTGACAGTTCTGTAAAGTGTATAAGAATGGCATATGTTTCGATGTAACTTTATGACTGCTTTGCGACAAGGATACTGCAGTGGTCATCCTTCTCAGCTGACAAGAATAAAAACTTCAGTGGCATCTTCTTCTAGACTTCTTTGATGAGATCATTTGGGAAAAGGGATTTTTAGGTTGCTTTTTAAAAACTCACCTGAGGTTTTTGCTGAAATCCTCGTTTTAGGGGTACTTCTGGGCTTCTTCCCCCTATGTTCGGTATCAGTACCTATTTATCTACTCATATTTTTGCTTTCGGCCTGCTAGGTGGGGAGGTGAGCTGGGGCTAATGGTGGGTGCTCACCTCAAACCGGGCTTGAATTGTTGACCTTTTGATCAACAGGATTTTTTTCCTGCAGCGCAGCGGTTTAATCTGCTGCGCTATGCCCAGCTAAACATTACATTACGTGATAATTACACAAATGTTAGTCTCACTTATACCTATGCAACTTCCTTAAACTATTCATGTAAAGTAAAATAAGGAACAATTTAAAGCCTAAGTGATACAAAATATCCTCAAGGAAGAGGGGTCACACAGCTGTAAGGTTCACAATCCAATCCCCAACATCCCAAACAGTCACCTTGGAGGACACAAAGATTCATAGAAAGGTGTTCCCTCAAAGAAAATGGTGAGTGGTTTTTCACTTTCACGGGCGTCTTGTACTGCTAAATGCAGTGAGTGTAGAAGGATGACCATATACTGGTGTTTTTTTCCAGATGTTGTCTGACATAGTGCACTTACTCTGAGGTCACCAAAATGCAATGGAAGACACAGTACCTGTGGATCCTGCCAGCCACCTCTCACCAGCTGGAAAACACACCTGAAAACACACCTATGCCACACACCTGAAATCCTGCTCCATAGCCGATGTGGGAGTGGGCAGGTGACAGAACCTGAGAGTAAACATGCAATTTCTGGTATTTAGGGGCTCTTAAAGTCTATTTCTGATGTCAGAGGTAAACTTTCAACACCAGCTGTTGTGTCATGCAGAGGATTCCTTCTCAGAACAGCAGACAACCAAAGGGTGTCAGTAAATAGGAGGGGAGAGGGCCAGTGTTCGGTAGCAGAGAAGATGGGTTATCATCTGAGTTGGGAATCCAGCCCTCCAGATTCTGTTCCAGTAGTTCTCAAAGCGTGGGTTCCCAGATGTTTTGGCCTTCAACTCCCAGAAACCCTAACAGCTAGTAAACTGGCTGGGATTTCTGGGAGTTGTAGCAGATGGACACAAGTGTGACCACCACTCAACAATCAAGTGCTCAGTTTTTAATTCCTGAGCATGAGACTCCTTTCCATGCACTTTCATCCCATGCCCTTCTTGGTTAGCTACAGCTTGCACTATGCCTTTCCCTTCTTCTTGTTTACAGTTGGCCATGGTTTTACGACATTCGACACTATAGGTTATTGGGAGCGGTTTTGAGTTCAAATTATTGTTTTATATACTACTGGTTTTTATTGTATTGTGTGTTTATTTTATTGTATGTGTTATTTTAAGCACTTTGTGCCATGTGTAAGTTGCCCCGAGTCCCTTCGGAGAGATAGAGGCAGGGTACAATTTTTTAAAAAATAAATTATTATTATTTTACTGACACAAAACCACAGCATGTCACAGCAAATGAGATCTATATGCTGGATTTCGTATCAAAAAATCACAAGTCGAACACTTCCCAAGCGTCTAGGACTGAATGATATACGCAGATCCAAGTAAGGTGGCCTTTTGCAGCTGACAGATCATGATTTTGTCCATGTTTATTGTTTCCAATAAACAATAAGATCTCAACCGGCATTTGGAAATAATAATAATATTATTATTATTATTATTCCAGGACTATACCACATGAGGCAAGCAAACCAACTTCACATGGCATCATGTCCCTCCCACTGCTGCTTTACTTCTTCTCTGTGATTCTCCCATCCCTTGCTATTAAGTACACTGGTCTGGGGCCGGTGTACTTGAGGTACCGCCTACTCCCATATGTTCCCCAGAGATCTCTCCGTTCTGAAGACCTCAATCTCCTGCAGATTCCCTCCCTGCGAACCATCCACCTGTCGTCAGCTAGACACAGAGCTTTCTCTGTGGCTGCACCTCAATTGTGGAACAGCTTGCCACCAGAAGTTCGAGCAGTCAATGAGCTACCAGCTTTCCAGAAAGCTTGTAAAACAGCATTGTTCCGGCGTGCATTCAATGTATGAATAACCACTCCTGATTATAATTGAATATTGTTAAATTGTTTTTACTGTCTGCTTTTATGTTGCTTTGTTGGTTGTGATGTGTTTTATGATGAAGTAGATATGCTGTAAACCGTCCTGAGCCAATTGGAAAGGACGATATACAAATCGAAATAATAAATAAATAAAATTATTCATTAGCTCCCAATTCTGCAATGGGGTCTTTCTGCTTCTGTGTCAACAGTAAAGTGATGTCCTCTTCTCGTCACATCCCACACTAGCTGTTTTTAGTTTTTATTTTATACTAGCTTGGGTACCCGATGTTGCCCAGGTTATTTGAAAAAGTCAGTGATTTAATTGTAACGATGCATAAGGTTATGGGTGAACTACAACTCGCACCATGCCAGGTTAACTCTGAGAAACTCCATCAGTACTTAAAATTTGTTATGTTGGGCAAGTTTGCTATGGATGAATCATCAGTGGGGTTCAGTGTGCTCTCTGGCTGTAGGGTAAACTACAACTCCCGCTATGGTGAGTCAGTCTCTTCAAACCCCTCCAGTAGGTTGAGTTAGTCATGGGGGATCTGTGTGCCAAGTTTGATCCAGGTTCATCATCGGTGGAAGTCACAGTTTCTCTGGTTGTGGGTGAACTACACCTCCCAGAAAGGAAGATCAGTTCTGTCCAAACCCCTTCAAGTAATCAAATTTTGGTATATCAAGTATGTGTGCCAAGCTTGGACCTGGAACTAATGGACCAACAGACCGGTCTTCAGTGGCAGGCTGTGCACTCCAGTTCTCTGCTGGGAATGGTTGTATGGGCACAAACTTCCAATATTTTTTATTGGTTATGTGGGTTCTGATGTACAACTTCAAATCAAAGTGAATTTTCCCCAAATACTTCCAATATTTTTTATTGGTTATGTGGGTTCTGTGTGCCAAGTTTGGTCCAATTCCATCTTTGGTGGAGTTCAGAGTGCTCGGTGATTGCAGGTGAACGATAAATCTCAATACCTACAACTCCAAAATGTCCAGACCAATTCCCCTCAAAACCCACCAGTATTCAAAGTTGGGCATGTCGGGTAAGTATGCCAAGTTTGGTCTATATCCATCATTGTTTGGGCTCATAGTGCGCTCTGGATGTAGGTGAACTATAACTCTTATAAATCCTTCCAAAGACCGACAGTATTTTTTGTTGGTCATGGGGTTCTGTGCACCAAATTAGTTACAGTTCCATCGTTGGTGGAGTTCAGAGTACTCTTAGATTCCAGGTGAACTATACATCCCAGTACCTACAACTCCTATAAATCATGGTGAATTCTCTCCAAACCTCTCTAGTATGTTCGGTTGCTAATCAACTCCTCTGTTTGTTGTGTGCCATATAAAATAATAGGAAAGGGTTAAGGGAGAGGCAGTGGATGGGGTTATGCACATAACATACCAATGGAGAAAATAAGAAACACTGGGATGTCTGTGGTGGAGAAAACACATAAAATCTAGAAGGAAATTGTCCCCGTGAAAGCCTTCACTTGGCTGGTGGGCAGTATGGTGTTTGCGGAGGACATTGGCAAGGCTCTTGGGCATGTTCATGGTGCTCACAATAACCTGCAATGTTATTGGAGGGAGGTCCATTGGTGTCTCCTGCGCAGTGGGAACCATAGCTGTTTGTTGAGGCTGGAGACTGTCTGTGAAAGTGGGCATCCCAACCACATACACACATACAGATGTTCACTTTTACACACATACAGATTTTCAATTTTATTATGGGTATAGATAGAGTTTATATTTATATCTGCCCTTGTTTGATTTCTAAATGCCGGAATTATACAATTACGATAAAACTAAATAATTAAGAAAAAGCAGTAGTGCCAGAAGACAGAGTTACAAGGGCATGTGGAAGTGACAAATCAGTGCAATTGCCCTAAGGAAGAAGAGGTGTGATATCAAAGGTGCTCAACATGGCACGTTTCCACTGTCAATCATAATGGGCTTGGCTGACTTATCGGCCGGGCTGGTTGCGGGGCGGGGCTGCCCTTGCGCGATCTTGCCTGGGAGAAGAGGTTTCTTCTCCCCAGAAGCCCCTGGGGTGGCAGGAAGGCTTCCCGCCACCATGCCGGCTGGCCAATGACGGGGCTAGCCCCGCCCCACCCTCTCTTTGCAGCTGGCCGGCTCATACTTCCGCACAGGCAGCTTATTCAAAGCCGCCCGGGACCGCCAGGCCGCATGTGGGGCCAGTCTTGTTTTTCCTCCCACCTTCCCTACTTTTTGCATTGCTTGTTGGTGTCCATTTTGGTCTTAATTAACTTCATTGTTGCATTGTGCATGGTCATGCATTATTATGTTCTTTGTCACAACTCCGTGTTTGGCATGTGGTGTGGCCCCTGGATCAGGCTGGCTTATCGCCCCCTTGGTTGTAAGGGGGGGATAACGCCCTGGCCCCCTGGGGTGCCGAGTTTCCATGGACAGGCATTGGTCCGCTCGCACCCCAGGCTTGCAAACACCTTTGGACATTCGTGGGGGCTGTCCGACCCTGTTCCAGGACACATGCGGGGCCGCCAACCCTTTGTTCCTGTTTTCAATAAATTAGTTGTGGCCATTTACATCCAACCACTTGTGTCTGTGTCATTGTGGTGTGTCACCCTTGCACACGCAATGTGATTGTAATGGAATAGTGAGGTGGTGTAATAAAGTCTTTAAACAGGAGTATCTCCCAGGAGTCAGAGGCTGCTAAACCCCATAAGACCCTCACTCACCCCATAAAAAAACCCTGAAGCCAACAATTCCCAACGAAAACCACGCAAACAGCAAGGAGACAAGATTGGCCTTTTCTGACCACAAGAGTAGGAGAATATATTTTATGTGCAGGGAAGTCCTTTTAAAAAACCAAAAAAAATTGCAGCAAGGGGGATAGCATGGGGGAACGATCCTATGCCTTAAAAATGGCTCCAAATTGCCATATCAACTAGAAGCATTAATTAGTTACACTATGTAATACAATGTTTGTTCCTGTGTTATATATGTAATTTCTTAATTGGTTCTATCATAAAAGCATGGAACAAGTTTATTAAACTGCAACCCCCCCGAAAAACAACACAACAAAGCAGGATCCCCCCAGGCAGCAAGAAGCCAGGCTTTGAAGCTGCAAGGTCATTCAAGCTAATCAAAAAGGCCAATTGCAACATTCACACTTGCCTCAAACAGACTAGAGTTCGTTGTCTCACACTGGACATCATTCCACAGATATATAAACCTCACTTGCCTAGTTTCTAACAAACTTCACAACCTCTGAGAATGCCTGCCATAGATGTGGCCAAAATGTCAGGATAGAATGCTTCTGGAACATGGCCATACAGCCCGAAAAACTCACAGCAACCCAGTGATTCTGGCCATGAAAGCCTTCGACAACACATTGCAAAATCTTTGTTTTTGTGGGATATCCTGCAGCACCTTATTCCATGGTTTTTCAATTAATATCTCATTGAATCTCAACCAATTCAACATAGTTTGTGTGGCAGCCACAAAAAGGAAGTTTGTTACTTAGTGTTACGTTTCACTGGCCAAAAAACCCTCTGAAGCTGCGGTGTGTGGCTCATATGAAATCCCCAGGACTCATTTTCACCATCGCCGATCTAGAAAACGATAGGGATTTGAATCCGACACAGACTGACAACAGTGCCTTCTGCATCACTTGGGAAGACTCTCTTGGGTATTTTCACATACTGTATTATGCCCTCTGTGCCATTTCACAGTGTTGCCATCTTCCTGAGAGCCCTGCTGCTCTGCCAGCGGGAATGCAGGCCATATGGTATCTTTCATTATTGATGACCCAAATCCCCTGCTTTTATGGAGAACCACAGTCCATCTGCCACAAGTAAGCTTGTGTTGACTCGATGATTTTCTGTTCTCTCTCTACCTGGGTAAACAAATGATCTGAGGCCATTCAATCTGTCCGTATATGATATCATTTATGGAACCCATTCATTCCCACAGGTCTGGCACTCATTAGATTTGCAAAACGCCTCTGGACAGGCTCAACAAGCTTAGGAAATTAGCCGTAATCGGAGGGATCCAAATCCCCACCCAGTCCTCGTCCTACTACACATCTGTCATTTTACCACACTTCTTTTTCCATCAACTCGTGCCTCTTCTGCACTTTTCCTCTTCTCTACTGGATGCACGTTCCTTTAGGCCAGTGTTTCTCAACCTGGGGGTCGGGACCCCTGAGGGGTCACGAGGGGGTGTCAGAGGGGTTGCCAAAGACCATCAGAAAGCATAGTATTTTCTGTTGGTCATAGGAGTTCTGTGTGGGAAGTTTGGCCCATTTCTATCGTTGATGGGATTCAGAATGCTCTTTGATTGTAGATGAACTATAAATCCCAGCAACTATAACTCCCAAATGTCAAGGTCCATTGTCTCCAAACTCCACCAGTGTTCACATTTGGGCATATTGGGTATCTGTGCCAAGTTTGGTCCAGATCCATAATTGCTTGAGTCCACAGTGCTCCTTGTGTGTAGGTGAACTACAGCTCCAAAACACAAGGTCAATGTCCACCAAACCCTTCCAGTATTTTCTGTTGGTCATGGGAGTTCTGTGTGCCAAGTCTGGAGTTCAGGACGCTCTATGGTTATAGGTGAACTATACATCCCAGCAACTACACGTCCCAAATGACAAAATCAATCCCGCCCAACCCACTATTAAAATTAGGGAATATCAGGTATTTGTCCCAAATTTGGCGCAGATATTGACGTTACGATTCATAACAGTAGCAAAATTACAGTTATGGAGTAGCAACAAAAATAATTTTATGGTTGGGGGTCACCACCACATGAAGAACTGTATTAACGGGTCATGGCATTAGGAAGGTTGAGAAACACTGCTTTAGGCTACTTCTCCCTTTCTCTCTGGCATCAAAGCAACAACCCGAAAAATGTAAACAGAATCATAGAATTGGAAAAGACCTCAAGGACCATCTTGTTCAACCCCAGTTCTTTCTCCCACCCTGGACATTGCACAGATATATATATACCCCACTTGCCTAGTTTCCAACATACCTCACAACCTCTGAGGATGCCTGTCACAGATGTGGGCGAAATGTCAGGAGGGAATGATTCTGGAACATGGCCATACACTCAGAAAACAGGGGAATTCCAGACAGGAAACAAACAGTGCCAGCTAACACCTCCCAACAAAGGATGGCTCCAGGCAAGAAGCACTCAGGCTTTATTTATTTATTTATTATTTATTACTTCATGCTTATAGACCACCACTCCCTGTGGGCTCGGGGCGGTTTACAACAGTGGTATGACACAATTACAATATAGATATAATAAAAACAGATTATTACCCAATACTAACTACAAACACACAGCACTAACTACAACAATAGGGCTAGAATCAGTAGTTCAGGTGAGGCCCATCAATGTTTGGGGGGCCAAGGGGGAAAGCGAGATCTAAGGGGGCAGACCTCCAAACCATGTGGGTTGACACTGAGTACCAAGGAGAGTGTGTCTTCCAGGAGGAGGGGGCAAGACACGAGACGGGTGGTTTAAGGAATTCTCAACCCTAATAGATAGGGGAGTCATTCGTCTCCTTAGTTCACCTCAGACTGTGATATTGCTGTTCGTCTTCAACTCCCGAAGCCCACTCCCCAAACGGTTCTGGAATGGAATAGTCGGTGGTGAGCCTTGCACCGCTGGGATCCGCATCCAGAGGAAGTCAGTACTGCCCCCACAACACTCTGGGTGGGCTCCACTGCCCTACCACCAGTTCCCAGAGCTCCTCCACAGGGATCACCTGAAGTGGTGCCGGGGGTGGGACAGCGCCGTTTCCGCTTCCTCCCCGCTCGGTTCCGTGCTTGCACAGGCGTCCCACGACCATCGGAAGGGTCAGTCCAGTGACGTCAGCCCCGGGAGCGATCTTTGAAGCTGCAAAGCCATTCAATGCTTATCAAGGTGGCCAATTGCAACATTTACACTTATCTCATATGATAAAGACAGTCATTCAACCGATAGCGAACTGTGACACTTGTTTTTATTAATCATAACCCAAATGTGATGTTATTAATTTCTTAAATGTTGTATTCTATTGTTCTACTTTCACCTGACTTAGCCGATGGTTTGTTGACCGAAATAAAGGCTACTGACTGACTGACTGACTTATCTCATATAGACAAGAGTTCTTTCTCCCTCTCTGGACATTCCACAGTATATACCCACTTGCCAAGTTTCCAACAGACCTCACAACCTCTGAGGATGCCTGCCATAGATGTGGGCGAAACGTCAGGAGAGAATGCTTCTGGAACATGGCCATACAGCTCAGAAACTCACAGCAACCTAGTGGTTCTGGCCATGAAAACCTTTGACAACACAACCCCATTTTGCCTTGCAGGAAAGCACAATCAAAGCATTCCTGACAGATGGACATCCAGCCTCTGCTTGAAAACCTCCAGAGACTCTGTCATATTCCAAGGCAGCTTTACCATCAGGAAATTCTTCCTGTTTAAGTGGAATCTCTTTTCCTACTTTTTGAATCCTGTACAGTAAAACACTCGAGTTTATGTCATTCCTTGATAGCTATTCTGAAATGTATTAGCAATACAGAAAATTATGCAAAATAGTTCATGGCTGGAACAATATAATGGTTCATTCTACTATGCAATATTGTATCATGCTCACGTAAAGAATGTATTGGAATGGCTTGGATAGGCTGGAAAGTTATTTTCCCAGTGCAACAAGGCATTGATTTAAGCAGTGCATCTTCATTATCATTGCACCTTGCCCTCTGCACCAAGTCACATTTCCAGATAAACCTGGAGTTTTGGTGGGTTCTTTCCTTGATTTTAATTCCATAATACCGTACCGTCAGCACATACAATGGTATGCATATCTACATACATGATGTATACTTGCATGATTAGTTAGAAGATTGTCCTGGCCAGGAAGATGCCAGCGAGGATGCTTTCTGTGTGAATCCACTTTAAATCCGGTTGCTGCCTCCTGAGGTTTGTAGTTTAGGGAGGAGCCTTTAACAGCCTCACTAAACTACAAACCCCACAATTCTGCAGGAGGCGGAAACTGGATTTAAAGTGGATTCATTCTCTAGTGCAGTGTTTTCCAACCGGTGTGCCGCAGCACACTAGTGTGCCGTGAGCGATCATCAGGTGTGCCGTGGGAAATTGTAACCTCTTGAGTCTTTTATTCCCCATGGGCCAATCCTGTCGCGGTGGCCTTAAACTCCCGGCGCGGCGGAGGTGGCGGGACTGAAAGCACCTTCCCTGAGGGGACGCTACTGGAGCAGAAGTGCCTCGTCTGAGGTGATGCATCAGTGGGTGTGCCTGGCGGTACCGGGCTTGGCGGCGGGCCTGGCGCTGGTCCGGCCGGCCATGGCAGTGGAGTCCTTGGCCGGCGGCGGTGCCTCCGCCTTCACGGTCTTTCTCTACTACCCGCGGCTCTACTGCCTCTTCGCCCACTGCTGCCACGACTTGGGGAACAATGGGGTCCGCCTCCGGGCAGGTACGCGAGCGGCCTACCGGGCTTCAGAGACTGTGACGTGATGTGGAAGGAGCCTCATGGGCTATATTATTATTATTATTAACTATGTATTAATATAATATTATTATTTTCCCTTAGTATATGCTATTATATTGTTATATTATCAGTATTTGTCATAGTCATGGTGTATATCATTATTGACTATGAGAGTAATGATGACAGTCAGGATTAACTCCTGTGCTTTACTGATAATATATTTTATGTACCTATAATATTTGTATTAATATAATGTAATACAAGATAACACTTTTAAAAATAATACAATATTGAAATTATATATCTTGTATTACTTGTAATAGTACTAATAATATTATAGTATAATATTATAGTATAATGGTATAGTACAATATAGTAAGTTAGAGCAGTGTTTCCCAACCAGTGTCCTGTGGCACACTAGTGTGCTGTGAGCGACCATCAGGTGTGCCGTGGGAAATTGGATCCTCCAATACCCTTTCTTCCCCCTCCTGCCGAACACTTTTTCTTCTCCACTCGGGCTCCCTTCTTCCCAGCCTCGCTCTGCTCAATATGCCAAGTTTGGTTCAATTCCATTGTTGCAAGAGTTCAGGATGCTCTTTGATGGTGTGTTAACTATAAATCCCAGAAACTGTAACTCCCAAATGTCAAGGTCTATTTTCCCCAAACTCTATCTGTGTTCACATTTGGGCATATTGAGTATTCATGCCAAGTTTGGTCCTGATCCAACATTGTTTGAGTCCACAGTGCTCTCTGGATATAGGTGAACTACAACTCCAAAACTCGAGGTCAGTACCCACCAAAGTCTTATAGTATTTTCTCTTGATTATGGGAGTTCTGTGAGGGAAGTTTGTGTCTTTCTGCCATTCCTGCCAGGATATCTATGTTGTGTTCATCGAAACAGGCCCAGGTTTCACACTGAGTGTATAAATACATTTAGAAACATATTAACTATATGTATTACTGTGTTAGAGTGTCATTTTGTGTCATTTTGGTTGGTGGTGTGCCCCAGGAATTTGTAAATGTAAAAAATGTGCTGCGGCTCAAAAAGGTTGAAAAACATTGCTCTAGTGTGACGAAGTAGTACGGATGCATTTAAACTGTTGAATGAATGCAGTTAAAGCCATTACTGCTTTAACTGTAATGGCTCAATGCTATGGAAGCCTGGGGGTTGTAGTTTGGTGAGGCACCTACACTTTTTGGCAGAGAAAACGGCAACTTCCATAATCATAGAATCATAGAGTTGGAAGAGATCTCGTAAGCCATCCAGTCCAACCCTCTGCCAAGAAGCAGGAAAAATACATAAGTCAGCATTGAAACACGACAAGTAGTATCCAACTGCATTATTTATTTATTCCATTTCTATACCGCCTTTCTCAGCCCTCGGGAGACTCAAGGGGGTTGTACATTAATGCTACAGTATAGATGCAACCTAAAAGAGTCACACATTTCTAAATCTATAGTTTGGCAATCAAAACCATTTAAATTCATTCGGCAATATTTATTTATTTATTTATTTATTTATTTATTTATTTATTTATTTATTTGGACTTTTACGCCGCCAACTCCCTAAGGCTCGCAGCGGCTTACAAAGCCAAAACGGCAACACAGAGAATTACATTGTCAATATAACAAACAAAACAATACAGACAATAAAAGGAGAGGAGGGGGGGGGGAAGAGAGGTGGAAGCAGAGGACCGACGGAGAGTGCCCAGCAGGTCAAGGGGCCCTTCTCCCCATCGAAGGGGGGAGCAAAGGTGGTCTCAAGGTGATCCCACAAAACTGGTCCGAGGTGGCCAGTCTCCCAAGAGATCTGGCAGGGGGTGCCCGATCTGCGGGGTTAATGTCCTTCTAATAATGCTGGATTTTTCAGCATGTTTTCATTATAATGTTCTAATATTCTGCAATATTTTTCATATTACCTAAATTTGTGTGTAGAATCATAGAATCCTTGAGTTGGAAGAGTCCTCATGGGCCATCCAGTCCAACCCCCTATGAAGAAGCAGGAAAATCACATTCAAAGCACCCCCAACAGATGGCCTTCCAGCCTCTGTTTAAAAGCCTCCAAAGAAGGAGCCTGCACCACACTCCTGGGCAGAGAGTTCCACTGCTGAACATCTCTCGCAATCAGGAAGTTCTTCCTAATGTTCAGGTGGAACCTCCTTTCCTGTCGTTTGAAGCCATTGTTCCGCATCCTAGTCATTTTAGCTGAAAACCTTCAACTAGAAAAACTCACTTTAGCTGAAAACCTTCATGTCTGCCACAAAGTTGATCACCTCTTCTCAAAAAGGTGCTGTAGGCTAGATTTCAGCGGAAGGAACAGATGGAAAAAAAACACCCTCTGAGTATTTCTTAATTAAAAATAGATACGTTGACAGGTGAATTGAAGGTACAGGCATGGAGGCGTGCTCATGCACGCACGCACACACAAAAATACACATACATCTGAACATACACAGATCAAAAATTGCTCCCTAGAAATATGCGAAAGGCATAATGTTCTGTCTGATTTTGGGAGCTAAGCAGGGTCAGCCCCGGTTAGTACATGGATGGGAAAACATCAACGAACGTCTTGTGAAATAATCTCTTTTTTTTCCCTTTTGGCAAGAATGTGCAAAATCTGGCAGGCATCTGGGAGAACAACAATGCAAAACTAGAAAACAGAAAGGGAGGATGTTGCAACTCAAATCAGAGTTTGCAATCAAGTCAGGTTCATTACCAATGCAAAGCGACTGCTTACACCAGACTCCTATATAATAATAACATCAGCAAGCTCTGCATAAACACATATATAAATTGTGCTTGAAAGTTTCTCATGTGCATGAGAAAGCACGAGAAGCCAAAGCACGAGTTTGTAACACGTTGTTGTTAATTACTATCCAGTCAGCTTTGAGGTAGACAAACCCTCCAAATTAGAAAGGGGCATAGTATTAATTAGGCCTATTTTTAATAGGAACCCTCAAGCAACCAGAAACTACATTCATCCAGCATCTACCAATCCCCATGGGTCCTGGTTAATTGAGAGTCCACTGTACATTGAAAGAGCTGCTGTTAGTGTAAGGTAAAGGTAAAGGCTTTCCCCTGACATTAAGTCCAGTCGTGTCCGGGGTTGGTGCTCATCTCCATTTCTAAGCTGAAGAGCCAGTGTTGTCCATAGACACCTCCAAGGTCATGTGGCCAGCATGACTGCAGGGAGCTGCTGTTAGCAATCAAGCTCAAATATCCTGGGATTGTTTGTGGATATTCAACATGGGAGGCAGTCTGTACATGTCTCGTGATACCTTCTTTATTGTTACTTAACCTGGTTGATCAGAGTACTTGAGTCCCAAATTCGCTCCCTGTTTTAAAAGGACATCACGTGTTACAGTTGATAGATCAATAACTAACTTTGCTTTTCTTTCAAATTGCCCCTTAAGTGATTACCTTTTCCTTTTGGAGGCTGGCGGCCGGGGTCCACCATCCACGTCGCCTCCTGGGCTTGGGTGCAAGGGGCGCCTCTGCCGTCTTGGCATTGAGGTGCTGCGTGATCTTGACCTCAACAGCCAGCTTTACGTTGGTTCGGAGGTTCTTCCTCTCGAAAACCTTCTTGCATTGAGGACAAGATATCACTCTCCCAGACGCAGTGGCTTCATCCCAATAGCGAGTGATACAGGCCCTGCAGTAGCTGTGGTCACAGTCCAGGATAACTGGGTCTTTGAAGTGTCCCCGGCAGGCCGGGCAAGTGGCCGCCCGCTGCAGCTCAGCCACCAGTCCTTTGCCTTCCATGGCCGGTGTATGCGCCAGATGCTGCATGCTCTGCTTTGACAGCCAGCTAAACCCAGTCACTTCTTTTCTTATAGGAGGAAGGTGCAGGGGAGGAGCATCCTTGTAACCACAGGTAAACAAGACTTGCATAACCAGCCAGTTTTTCCACTCTGGAGGACTTGGCTTCTCATACTAAATATGGCAGGAACTGCCTCTGGGTGGTCGAGGTTTGTGTAGCCTGATAACTTACAGATGTGATGGAAGAGGATGTTAGAGGGCAGAGCAGCAGGTATTGGGGCTCCCCCCCCCCCCATATTAGTGTTTACACCTTATTTTATTTTTCTGGTTATTTAATATTTAATGTTTATTTTACTTAAGTGATATTCATTTTATTTTTATTTATTAGATTTATCAACCGCCACTCCCAATTGGCTAGGGGCGGTTTGTCTTTACTGTTCTAATGTAGCACAAATCCTATATAAAATCATACTACGTATTTTTGACATTAATATTGCAATCTGAAATTTTTCTCCCTTCTTGAGACTTGTAGAGTTGCTGCACACGGAAAATGTGTCCAAGGAAGGAGCGAGGAATGAGTTGTTGTAGGATTCTGTCCCCCAGCATTTCCCTGGCAGCATTTCTGAGGGACCAGCGTATCTGAGGGACCGTCTCACTCCATACTGCCCTTTGAGATCACTACGGTCCGAGGAGGCTAACTTCTTGGAGATACCTTCGGGCGAGCTGGCACGACTGCCATCCACCCGCCGGAGGGCAGTCTCTGTCATAGCTCCCACGCTGTGGAACGCCCTCCCGGCCGAAACCCGGGCCATGAAGGACCTGCTCCCGTTCAGACGGGCTTGCAAAACTTATTTGTTTAAGCAGGCTTTCGGCGGGTAGGCCCGCGCATTCTTAATTGTGCCATTGTTTTAATTGTGCCATTGCTTTATGTGTTACTGCTGTTTTTAACTGTTTTACTGTTCTGTATTTTATTGTGCCTTCGGCTCTTGTGAGCCGCCGCGAGCCTCCGGGAGTCGGCGGCATAGAAGCCCGAATAATAAATAAATAAATAAATAAATAAATAAATAAATAAATAAAATTTCCCTGACTGGGGCTGATGGGAGTTAGAGTCCCACAAGATCTGGACGGTTCGCTTGCTAGTTCAGAACTGCAGCAGGACTCAAGGTTTCTGGCCAAAACCTGAGTCCTAGAGATCTCCCCTGCTGATATCACAAAGCATAACTACCACAGCCTATCATTCAAACACACCTCATCACACTAGAGAAAAAATCCACTTAAAATCCGGTTTCTGCCTCCTGCAGAATTCTGGGGTTAGTAGTTTAGTGAGGCTGTTAAAAGCACCGCCCTAAACTACAAACCCCAGAATTCTGCAGGAGGCAGAAATTTTAATTGGATTTTTTCTCTAGTGTGATGAGACTACCACAATGAAGCCCTAGAGATACACACTGAGGATGTTACCACACTTTACCGTTGTTTTGTCCTGCTTTAGAGGCTAAGACATGGAGCAATGAATTCAAATTGCGGGAAAAGAAATTCCAGTTAAACATTAGGAAGAGAGAGCAAGTGAGAGAGAGCGCGCGAGAGCGCGCGCGAGAGAGAGGGGCCCGGATTAACACTTTTTTGCGCCCTAGGCCACACTTTGGAATTACGCCCCCCCCACCACGCACACACACACACACACACCACTCAGACCCACACTTGGCTGGCTTTCGCCATGGTGCCTCCAGAGCAGAAGAGAAAGGCGAGTAGGCACCATCACGCCACCTCCAAGGTCCCCATGCATTACCACTGGCTGGAAAGCTCTGCTGTGCTCTGAAGGTCTCCTCAGGAGTCGGGAGGCTTGGGGAGAGCTCAGCGGGTGCAAACTCGCACCAAAGGCACGCACGAGAGAGTGTGTGTGCACGCGAGAGAGAGAGAGAGGGAGAGAGCGCACATGAGAGAGAGTGAGAGAGAGTGCACGTGCGCGAGAGAGAGAGAGCATGCGTGAGACGGAGCAGAGACTTTGCCGGGAGAACGAGCGAGGAGGGGCATGAGAAAGGGGGAAAGAGGGGCGCGGACCGGGTTTTTTTGGTCCGTGATCTGCGCCCCCCTCGGCTTGCGCCCCTAGGCCATGGCCTCGTTGGCCTTATGGGTAATCCGGGCATGCTCCTGGGATTGTGTCCTGATCTGGAGCAATTGCAATCACACCAGTTGCCGCCTCTGTGCTATCAAGTCTACAACACACAGTTTCCAGCCTGGAAATTAACACTGAGCTATAAGGGCTGTTTCCTATTGAAGATTCTGAGAGTGCCTTGGACCGCAAGAAGATCCAACCAGTCCATACTTCAGGAAATAAAGCCCGACTGCTCACTGGAGGGAAGGATATTAGAGGCAAAGATGAAGTACTTTGGCCACATCATGAGAAGACAGGAAAGCTTAGAGAAGACAATGATGCTGGGGAAAATGGAAGGAAAAAGGAAGAGGGGCCGGCCAAGGGCAAGATGGATGGATGGTATCCTTGAAGTGACTGGCTTGACCTTTAAGGAGGTTGTGACGGCCGACAGGAAACTCTGGCGTGGGCTGGTCCAGGAGGTTACAAAGAGTCGGAAGTGACTGAACAAATAAACAACACCCAATGAAGATGACCCAAAAGGAATATTCTTTTCCATTATTTATGGAGATGGGATAAGTATTTTGAATTTAACTTTCTTGTTTCTAGTTGTAAGGTGGATGCAGAGAAGACTCGAGGATGGAGCCTGACACCGCAGCAACAGCAAAGAAAGGGGAAAATTATACAAATGCATGACTCTCCCCGCCCATGAAAGTCTTTGTGAGCTGCTTTGCAAAAATTGTAGTATGTCTGTCTACTAGATGAGCTGGAGATTTGCACACTGTCTCTTCCACTTGAGGATTTGATTATTCACTGATTTGATTTAAAATGTTCTCTCTAGGCAGGCATGTAGCCAGGAAGGGGGCGCTATTAGGGTCTGATCACCATGCTCATTATATCCCACATTAATGGGGTTATTGGGATAACAATACAAAAGGTTTGCTAGGGTAGACCCTCTTCCACCCAGTCTCAGCCCCGAACCAAACTCAGCCCCCGAATCAAAATCCTGGCTACGGCCCTGTCTCTAGGAATCTCAGTGTGAGTCTAATAATCAGTTTCCCAGCGCCCTTCCAGACAGCCCTATATCCCAGAATATCAAGACAGAAAATTCCACATTATCTGAGTGTGGACTCAGATAACACAGTTCAAAGCAGATATTGTAGGATTTTCTGCCTTGATATTCTGGGATATAGGGCTGTCTGGAACAGGGCCGTAGCCAGGATTTTGATTCGGGGAGCTGAGTTTGGTCTGGGGCTGAGACTGGGTGGAAGAGGGTCTACCCTAGCAAACCTTTTGTATTGTTATCCCAATAACCCCATTAATGTGGGATATATTGAGTATGGTGATCAGATCATGATATAAATAAACATAACAGTTTAAATAATGTACCAGTAAGGCCTTTTCACGGACCACCCTGAGAATTTCAAAGGGCTGAAGCCCCCTTAGCCCCCCTGGCTACATGCCTGGTCTGGAAGGGCCCCCACTGTCATGCTAGAGATTATTAAAGGAAATACCTCTCTAGGAATGTCTGGATCAGGGGTGCTCACACTTTTTCAGCATGGGAGCTACTGATTAAAAAACCAAGTCCCAAAGATCACTTGCCCAGAAATGTAAAACGTATAACTATTTTCTTATTTATTTATTTATATTTATTATTCATTTTTATGTACCACTCCTTCCAGCAGGCTCGGGGCAGTTTACATAAAATGAAGTTATAAAACATCCACATTTCAATTTAATAACAACAATATAAAACAGAGCATAAAAATACATCCAACCACCCCATTTCTCCCACACTGCCATATTACCACACATATTATCAGCCAGAAAGTAAGAAGAGAGGCTTTTGAACTGCAAGGCCATTTAATACTCAGCAAGGTAAACAAAGGGGCATGCAAAAATACATCCAACCACCCCATTTCTCCCACACTGCCTTATTACCACACATATTATCAGCCAGAAAGTAAGAAGAGAGGCTTTTGAACTGCAAGGCCATTTAATACTCAGCAAGGTAAACAAAGGGGCATGCAAAAATACATCCAACCACCCCATTTCTCCCACACTGCCTTATTACCACACATATTATCAGCCAGAAAGTAAGAAGAGAGGCTGTTGAACTGCAAGGCCATTTAATACTCAGCAAGGTAAACAAAGGGGCATGCAAAAATACATCCAACCACCCCATTTCTCCCACATTTCCATATTCCCAACATATATTTCTCAAGGAACAAAGCAAGCAGAGAGGCTTTGGAGCTAAAAGGCCATTTTTAAACATTAAAAATAAACAAAGAGACATGCCACAGAACAATCCAGCACCCACCCCAAAGTAAAAGACCGACCTTTGAGATGCGGTAAGGAAATGACCCCAAAGCGTCCTTCTCCTCCTCCTCCGTCGTTGCTCCTATTTCCACGCCGCCAGCATGCGTGCCGCCTCAAGAGCTCACGAGAAGTCCGAGAGGCAGAATGGGCGCTTCTGCGCATGCGCGTGGGGCCAGCCATGCATTGCATCATCCAGGCCCGCCCCCTTTGGTCTCCTACGACTCTGAGTGGCTGGAGAAGGACAGAGGGAGGAGGAATCCAAAAGAGGGGGCCCATCCTGCCTCTTGGACTCTGGGGCTTTTGGAGGCGGCGCGCGAGCAGGGAGCGGGGAGGAGCAACGGCGGAGGACTTCTTTGCAGCGTGCAGGGGCGTGTGAAGAGGACCAACAGCAAAAAACCTGGTCAGGGGCCTGAAGATCACCAGGATGAGGCCTGAAGATCACCCTGGTGATCCCGATCACCATTCTGAGCACCCCTGGTCTAGATCTTCCAATGCGATTTCATGGTCAACTTCCAGCAGAAGATCTAGACATTCCTAGAGAGCTGTTGTCTCAGATAAGATAACAGCAATTTGCTCACTCATAATTTTTCACTTTCGTGGGAGTTCTCTCCCCCTAAGCTCAGTGAATGTGGAGGACTGACTGTGGGCCCTTCCATAAAGCCCTATATCCCAGAATATCAAGGCAGAAAATCCCATAATGTCTGCTTTGAACGGGATTATCTGAGTCCACACTCAGATAATGTGGGATTTTCTGCCTTGATATTTTGGGATATAGGGCTGTGTTAATAAAACATTGTAGGACAATTTAGTATTTTGAGGTACTGCCTTTACCAAAATAATGATTATTTATGAGGCTATCCGAGAGCGCATATATTCCAGAAGTCTTGTTCAGCAATTAATTATGATAGATTAGAGGTTATTCTGAAATATTTTTTTTCTGGATTTACTACAGCCTTGATTTTAAAAAAAAAGACACTACAGTGAGAATTTGATATCTTTTGCGGTTCGGTCCCAGGACCCTTGGAGATACAAAAATCCTTGGATGCTCAAGTCCCATGGTATACAATGGCTAGTAGTTAAAGAGTGTCCAAGGGTGTTCACTTTTTTGTTTCAAAAAAAAATAATTTAATGCTGTAGATCAGGGCTGTCCAACTGGCGGCCCGGGGGCCCGTACACGGCCCCCCAGCCTGTTGGGCACGGCCCCCGCTATTCCCCCGGCCGCCATTTTTAATTTTTTTAAAAAAAAATTCTAATTTTTTTAAAAAAATTGGCGGCCGAGGGGGAGGGGGGAGGCGGGGCAGGGAGGAGGAAGTGAGCCAGCTCCTCCTCCCTGCACCGCCTCCGTCCCTCTCCGCGCCGCCGATTGCATCGGTGCCGGTGAGAGAGGGACAAGGGGTGGTACAAGGAGGAGGAAGAGGGCTAGCTCCTCCTCCCTGCACCGCCCTCTTCTTCCCTCTCTCGCGCGCCGATGCCTTGCAAGGGAGGGGGGGTCCCGGCGGGGGCCTCCGTCCCTTGCAAGGCATCCCGGCAGCAGCTGAAGCCAGCGCCGGCTTCAGCCGCTGCTGCGATCCCTTGCAAGAGAGGGGGTCCCCGGGCGGGCTCTCCGTCCCTTGCAAGCCATCCCGCAGCGGCTGAAGCCAGCGCTGGCTTCAGCCACTGTTGCGATCCCTTGCAAGAGAGGGGGTCCCCGGGCGGGCCTCCATCCCTTGCAAGGCATCCCGGCAGCGGCTGAAGCCAGCGCCGGCTTCAGCCGCTGCTGCGATCCCTGCAAGAGAGGGGGGTCCCCGGCGGGCCTCCGTGCCTTGCAAGGGGATCGCAGCAGCGCTGAAGCCAGCGCCAGCTTCAGCCGCTGCTGCGATCCCTTGCAAGAGAGGGGGGTCCCCCGGCGGGGCCTCCGTGCCTTGCACGGGATCCTGGCAGCAGCTGAAGCCGGCGAAACCGCCAGCTTCATCTGCGGCTAGGATGCCTTGGAAGGGGGAGGGGGGTACCGCGTGGCTCCTCCTCTCTCCCAAAGCTTCCCGGCAGCTGGGGGGGGCCGGGCCAGGGCCGGGCCGGGCGGGCCGGGCGGCCCCCCCAGGTCATCAGTGACCTGGAATCCGGCCCTTGGCCGGTTAGATGTTGGACAGCACTGCTGTAGATGGTTAAATCAGTGGATGGAAAATCCGTAGATGCAGAGAATAGAATGTACACAGAGCAGTATAATTAGACTTTAACTGCCTCAGCAACATATTTATTTATTTATTATTTCGATTTAATAAACCGCCCTTCCCGAAGCTCAGGGCGGTTTCCAACACATAAAATTTTAAAACACATAAAATTTATATCAATTCTGGGAATGAAACAAAGGACCCTTCCACACAGCCATATAACCCAGAATAGTAAAGATGAAGGTTTCCCCCTGACATTAAGTCCAGTCAAGTCTGACTCTGGGGGTTGGTGCTCATCTCCATTTCTAAGTCGAAGAGCCGGCATTGTCCGTAGACACCTGTAAGGTCATGTGGCTGGTATGACTGCATGGAGTGCCGTTACCTTCCCACTGGAGCGGTTTTGTATGTTTTCAAACTGCTAGGTTGGCAGAAGCTGGGGCTAACAGCAGGAGCTCACTCCGCTCCCTGGATTTGAACCTGTGACCTTTCGTTAAGCAAGTTCAGCAGCTCAGCGGTTTAACCCACTGTGCCACTGGGGGCTCCATAACCCAGAATATCAAGACAGATAATTCACAATATCTGCTTTGAACTGGGTTAGCTGATTCCTCACTGCCATATAATCCAGTTCAATGTGGATTTTATACAGCTGTGTAAGGCAGTGTTTCCCAACCAGTGTGCCATGGCACACTAGTGTGCCGTGAGCGATCATCAGGTGTGCCGTGGAAAATTGGAGCCTCCAAGACCCCTTCTTCCCCCTCCTGCCAAACACTTTTTCCTCTCCACTCGGGCTCCCTTCTTCCCAGCCTCGCTCTGCTTGCTTTGCCTTGCTTTGCTCACACTGCCGCTTCTGCGGGAGGGGGGAGGGAGGGAGGAAGACATGACCCGTGCGGGCACTACTGCGCAGACTCGCCTTACGTCTTCCTCCCTCCCCTCCACAGTGCTCTCTGGATATAGGTGAACTACAACTCCAAAACTCAAGGTCAATGCCCACCAAACTCTTATAGTATATTCTCTTAGTTATGGTAGTTCTGTGTGGGAAGTTTGATTCCATTCCATCATTGGTGGAGTTCAGAATGCTCTTTGTTTGCGGATGAACTATAACTCCCAGCTGTTGAGCAAGACCTGTGTGTGTGTCTTTCTGCCATTCCTGCCAGGATATCTATGTTGTGTTCATCGAAACAGGCCCATGTTTCACACTGAGTGTATAAATACATTTTAAAACATATTAACTATATGTATTACTGTGTTAGAGTGTCATTTTGTGTCATTTTGGTTGGTGGTGTGCCCCAGGATTTTGTAAATGTAAAAAATGTGCCGCGGCTCAAAAAAGGTTGAAAAACACTGGTGTAAGGGACCTAAGTGACAGAGCTCGAGTACCTCATCAAACTACAAATCCTAGGAGTGCATCAGATTCACTCATGGCAGTGAAAGTGGAATCATGGCACTGTGTAGCATGAAAGGGCCCCAGGGAGATTCAGCATCTCTTCCACCTCTGCAGTTCTCAGCTCTGAGATTTCCATAAGTAACTGAACTCTCAGTGTGGTTTCCCTGAGGCAATCATTCTTAATCTCTGACAACACAGTTGATAGTAACATTTCAGTGAACTGTTGCGATGGCCAAAGAAGGTACAGCTGATGTGCAGAAATGACTCACTTTTCTGCCCCCTACTTGGTGAGTCAGTGTGTCTCTGAACTGGAATAAAAAGGGCAAATGGCTGAGTTTGCTTACTGTGGGATTATAGGTGCATCTGCACTGTAAAATTAATGCAGTTTGACAAAACTTTTATTGCCATGGCTCAGTGCTATGGATTCCTAGGAGCTGTAGTTTTGCAAGGTCTTTGGTCTTCTCTGCCAAAAAGTGTTGGTGCCTCACCAAACTACAACTCCCAGGATACAGCTTGGCATCACTTAAATTGCCATAGGTAAAGGTTTCCCCTTGACATTAAGTCTAATCGAGTCCGACTCTGGGGGGTGGTGCTCATCTCCATTTCTAAGCCGAAGAGCTGGCTTTGTCCATAGACGCCTCCAAGGTCATGTGGCCAGCATGACTACATAGAACACCGATACCTTCCCGCCAAAGCTGTACCTATTGTTCTACTCACATTTTCATGTTTTCGAACAACTAAGTTGGCAGGAGATGGGGCTAATTGCGGGAGCTTGCCCTGCTCCCCGGATTCCATAGTTCAACGCTATGGAATCATATTGTAATTTCCTAAGTTCCTGAACCTTCTCTGCCCAAGAGGGCTGGTGCCTCACCAAACTACAAATCCCATGACTCCATAGTATCAAACCATGGCAGTTGAAATGCTGTCAAACTACCGTACATTACTTCCACAGGATAGATGCACCCTATGTCTCCTTGGATGAGGAGAAGGAATCTGTTAAAAGTGTTAAATCTCATGGTGAACCTTTGTGAATCTGTGTGAAAAACACATTGAATCAGGAATGTTAAAGGGATCACATATACAGAATTTTATTCTATTTCTGAATATTGCTTTGGAAGCCCCAGGGGCAGCAAAACAATAAATAGATATTATTTCCTTCCACTTCTTTCTTAAACAAGATTTGGAATCTCTCATGTTATTTTGCTCACATGTGATCCGAGTAGTCAGGTTCACTCATATAAAAAAGTATAGCAGCATTCACAAAGACAGGGAACAAGGGTTTCCTGAGAACATCCCTGTTGCATTTATGAATGTATATACACCAGGCATGGGCAAACTTTGACCCTCTGGGTGTTTTGGACTTCAACTCCCACAATTCCTGACATCAGACTTTTTCCTTTACCCTCTCAGCCACTTAAGCTTTCTGTATATATTTCAGATTTCAATACTAATCTCAATATTAATGTAAAAAAGACGTAATATGATTTTACAAAGGATTTTACATTAGAACAGTAAAGACAAATACCACTTAAGTAAAATAAACATTAAATATTAAATAACCAGAAAAATAAAATAAGGTGTAAACACTAAACTAATCTGGGAATCTGCTATTGCAACACTTCCAAAGAAGTTGTTTGAAACCAGTATATATATATATATATATATATATATATATATATATATATATAAATAAATTAGGACTAAGTACATTCCAGTATACTTAAGTGGCTGAGGAGGAAAAGAAAGGGTCCCGAGGCCAGGCATTGTTAGGTTAAAATGCATTTTAACCTAAACAAGTGTAAAGTCATGCACATCGGGACAAAGAACCCCAATTACACTTATAAACTGATGGGATCAAAGCTTTCTGAGACAAACCAGGAAAGGGATCTTGGGGTTTTGGTGGACAGCTCAATGAAGATGTCAACCCAGTGCGCTGCAGCAGTGAAAAAGCTAATTCTATGCTTGGCATGATCAGGAAGGGAATCGAAAATAGGTTGGCAAATGTTGTATTGCCTCTCTACAAATCTATGGTAAGGCCACATCTGGAGTACTGTGTACAATTCTGGTCACCGCACCTCAAGAAGGATATAATGGAACTGGAAAAGGTACAAAGAAGGGCAACAAAAATGATCCAAGGGATGGAGCAGCTCCCTTATGAAATCAGGTTGCAACGCCTTGGTCTTTTCAGCCTTGAAAGACGGTGTTTAAGAGGTGACTTGATCGAAGTGTATAAAATCATGCATGGGATAGAAAAGGTGAATAAAGACAAAATATTTTCTCTGTCACCCAACACTAGGACTAGGGGGCACTCCCTGAAGCTCCAAGGTAGGAAAGTTAGGACTAATAAAGGGAAATATTTCTTCAACCAGAGGGTCATTGGGTTATGGAACTCACTTCCAGAGGAGGTTGTGACAGCGGTCAGCCTGGACAGCTTCAAGGCAGGATTAGACAGATTCATGGATACCAAGGGAATCAGTAGCTACTGAAATGGACATCCAAGTGCCACCTCTGTGTTGATGGAGGCAGGCAGGATTTTCCCCGGTACTGGTTGTGGGGGTCGGGAGCAGGTGAGGGTTTTGCCCTCCTTTCTGCTAGAGATCCCTGTGTACAACTAGTGGGCCACTGTGTGACACAGAATGCTGGACTAGATGGGCTGAGGACCGATTCAGCATGGCTCTTCTTATGTTCTTATGTTATTTATTTATTTATTTATTTATTTGTTGGGACTTCTCGACCGCCGACTCCCAGGGGCTCGCGGCGGCTCACAGAGCCAGTGGCATAGTGCCATGGGTTAAACAACAATATAAAACAGTTAAAAACACAAATTAAAACAGGCAATACAGTTAAAATAAGCAGCAGCAAATCTAAACAGCGGGGTGGAATCTGCACCGGCCTACTCTCCGAAGGCCTGTCTAAACAAATGAGTTTTACAGGCCCGCCTGAACGGGAGTAGGTCACGCAAGGCTCTGGTTTCAACCGGGAGGGCGTTCCATAGCGTGGGAGCTATTACTGAGAACGCCCTCCGACGGGTAGATGTTAGGTGGGCCAGCCTTACGGATGGAACTACTAGAAGGTTGGCCTCCTCAGACCGCAGTGATCTCGCTGGGCAATATGGGGTGAGACGGTCCCTCAGGTACGCTGGCCCCAGGCCGTGGATGGCCTTAAAGGTAAGAACCAGCACTTTGAAGGCGACCCGGTGCTCAATAGGCAGCCAGTGCAGATCCTGCAAAATTGGTGTTATATGGCAACCTGCTGGGGTCCCAGACAGGAGCCGGGCGGCAGTGTTCTGCACCAGCTTGAGCTTCCGGATCGACGACATAGGCAGGCCAACGTAAAGCGCGTTACAGTAATCTAGCCTCGAGATGACCGTGGCTTGGATCACCGTGGCTAGATCGTTCCGGGATAGGTAGGGGGCTCAACTCATATGTTCTTATGAGTTGAAGTACCAGTCATGGGCCAAAGTTTGCCCATGCCTGATATACACTATGGCCTCCTTATCTGCTTGGATATGTGAAACAACAGATGATTAGCAAACCTTATTGTAATGAGAACTTCTGGCTCAAGAATACGATAGTCACATTGGAGGACATAGAAAATGCCGAGAAATGACATATTTTATTGGATGGGAATAAACAAAATCATGCATACTAGTTCCACTGATATGGAAGTTGTATTGTATTTATTTATTAAATGTGTATTATGTATCAGATAGTCTTCACTTGTAATTTATTTTAATTTTGGTTCCCCTGTCAAGAGAAAGATAAGAAATCAATCAACCAAATGTATGTTTGGGTTGTGGAACTGATTTGGCGGAATCCCTCATGGAATCAATCCAAGTGACTTGGGAAACGGATCCAGAGCAGATCAGATTGGGCTGATTCTAAAGGTCATTATACTTGTTTTTGTCTCTGAGCATTACAAGCACAAAAGCTAAACTACAAACAGGCACCAGCTGAGCTTATGAAAAGAAAGGCTTAAAAATAACACCACCTTACATGGAATTGGGCTGATTTGGTTCCAAGGCAGGGACCAAATGGGTTCAAAGGAAGCCAGAAAGGTTCAGAAGTTGAAACTGAGTAGCAAGGAAGGCAGTGATTTTCCCACATGGATCATCCAAGGAAAATGCCATATAAGTGCAACACTGAGGAGGAAGACAGGAGATGGATTTTGCTTCTTGACAATAGCATGGAGCCACCTGGGACAAGCATGTTATTAGCAGTCTTCAGTCACAAGGTCCATTGGGAAGGATTATATGAAGTAATTGATGTTATTGGTTATCCCTTATCTGAAATATTTGGGTTCTAAAACAACACACCGTTGAGTTAAAATAGCAAGCAGTTTATTGAAGGTAATTAAAAATAATCCACAGTAAAAGGTGCATCCAATTGATTAGGAAGAAAAACGAGCAATTAATCCAAAGAGAAATAGTCCAAAGATATCCATGAAACTAGAGACTTGATTTCAAAGGGAAAATAACAGCAAAGGCACTTAAAACAGGACTCAAAGACAAAGGTCCAGGAACTTGGCATGAAGAACTTATTGTGAATCCAACATTGCTTCATCTGAAAACTAGATTCAGTACTTGGCACTTATAGCTCTACTTTGTTTCCTCAAACAGCTAAGAACAGATTTTTCTTTAATTTTGATTCCACTTCTAGCTTCTGCTCTTATCTGACTGAGCGTCTTAATTTCTGATTTGTTTGTCTTTGCTGGCCAAAAGCACTTCTTCTGTTGAATGCTTCATTAAAATCTGTACCTTGAGATAACTGAGGCACAGAACCTTTCCCAGGCTCAAGATCTTATTTATTTACTTACTTACTTATTTATTTGTTTATTATTTCGACTTATATACCACCCTTCCCGAAAAGGCTCAGGGTGGTTCACAGCAATGAACAACAAAACACAACATACTTGAAAACATAATAAAAACAGATTAAGACCAGAGTAGGGGTTACAGCTTAGAGCAGGGGTGCTCAGAACGGTGATCGCGATCACCAGGGTGATCTTTGGGCCTCATCCTGGTGATCTTCAGGCCCCTGACCAGTTTTTTTGCTGTTGGTCCTCTTCACGCCTCCCTGCACGCTGCAAAGAAGTCCTCCGTCGTTGCTCCTCCCCGCTCCCTGCTCTTGCACCGCCTCCAAAAGCTTCAGAGTCCAAGAGGCAGAATGGGCCCCCTCTTTTGGATTCCTCTTCCTCCCTCCGTCCTTCTCCAGCCACTCAGAGTCATAGGAGACCAAAGGGGGCGGGCCTGGATGGCGCGATGCATGGCTGGCCCCGTGCGCATGCGTAGAAGTGCCCATTCTTCCTCTCGGACTTCTCATGAGCTCTTGGAGACGGCACGCATGCTGGCGGCGTGGATATAGGAGCAACGACGGAGGAGGAGAAGGAGGACGCTTTGGGGTCATTTCCTTACCGCATCTCAAAGGTCAGTCTTTTTACTTTGGGGTGGGTGCTTGATTGTTCTGTGCCATGTCTCTTTGTTTATTTTTAATGTTTAAAAATGGCCTTTTAGCTCCAAAGCCTCTCAGCTTGCTTTGTTCCTTGAGAAATATATGTTGGGGAATATGGTAATGTGGGAGAAATGGGGTGGTTGGATGTATTTTTGCATGCCCCTTTGTTTACCTTGCTGAGTATTAAATGGCCTTGCAGTTCAACAGCCTCTCTTCTTACTTTCTGGCTGATAATATGTGTGGTAATATGGCAGTGTGGGAGAAATGGGGTGGTTGGATGTATTTTTATGCTCTGTTTTATATTGTTGTTATTAAATTGAAATGTTGATGTTTTATAACTTCATTTTATGTAAACTGCCCTGAGCCTGCTGGAAGGAGCGATACATAAAAATGAATAATAAATATAAATAAATAAATAAGAAAATAGTTATACGTTTTACATTTCTGGGTAGGTGATCTTTGGGACTTGGTTTTTTAATCAGTAGCTCCCATGCTGAAAAAGTGTGAGCACCCCTGGCTTAGAGATTGAACGCCTGACGGAACAGGTTGGTCTTACAGGCCCTCCGAAAAGCCTGTAGATCAGTTATTGCTTGTGCCTCCTCCGGGAGGGCGTTCCAAAGGGTGGGCGCTGCTACAGAAAAAGTGTGCTGCCGCGTCGATGACAAGCGGCATATCTTAAGTGATGGAACCTCTAGTAGGTTTTGATCCATGGACCGTAGTGGCCTCTGGGGAACATGCAGGGAAGGGCGGTCCTTCAGGTACACTGGCCCCAGACCATGCAAGGCCTTAAAGGTTAGCACCAGCACTTTGAAGGCAATCCGGTGCTCGATAGGGAGCCAGTGCAAGTGCTGTCGGACTGGTGTGATGTGGCACGATAGTGTCACTCCAGCCAGCAGTCAAGCCGCAGCGTTTTGCACCATCTTCAGTTTCCGGATTACCGACAAAGGAAGGCCAATGTAAAGGGCGTTACAGTAGTCCAGTCTTGAGATGACCATGGCCTGGATTACCATGGCCAGGTCGTCACCGGAAAGGTAGGGCACCAGCCGCCTTGCCTGGCGCAGATGAAAAAATGCTGCTCTGCTCACGGTGGAGACCTGAGCCTCCATCGTCAGCAGAGGGTCCAGTTGGACCCCCAGGATTTTAACCAGAGGCAATGGCCTAACCACCTCACCCTCCATTATTGGCAGCCGGAGCTCCCCCCGGGCGACCCAGCCACAGGACCTCCATCTTCGACGGGTTCACCTTCTTGAGAATCCCTTTGAAACAATGCAGTTCTCTCTAAACCATCAGCTGAACTGCATTCAGGCCCCACATCTCTAAAACCAGACCATTATCCCCATTCCTTTCAGGAACATCTTAATGGACAGCATCCCCATTCCCATCAGATGAATCAACTTGAACATGAACAACATTGCCAAAGCAACCTGATCATTAGACACAATCCCAGGCTGACATACAACATATTCTGGAGACATGGGACCCAAGTCTAAACATGACCTTTGTTTATGTTGTATAGAAACCTTATACATATAGCCAAAGGGTAATTTTATGTAACGTATTTTTAACAAGTTTGTGCATGAAACAAGGTTGGGGGACATTGTACCATCTTAAAGCAAAAGGGTCACTATCTCAGCCACACATGTGGACAACTTTGAAGAATTTTGGATTTCCGGATGTGGGATGCTCAACTTTTTCCCAATTATCTCTAGCTCTCCATTCATTTATGTGATTTAGCTGTCAGATGATTGAAATAGGCAAGGGCTGTTGCTTGTTTTGCTCTATTCATTTTCCAACAATTTGCTTTGTTGATTTGAGTAGCTATCTTTGCTCACCTTTCTTGTTGATCTAAGTAATAATCTGCTTGTGTGCAAGCCTGCTTGTGTTTTAGGAAATGAAACGAATGGTGCATCTACACTGTAGGATTAATGTGGTTTGACACCGCTTGAACTGCCATAACTTTATTTTTGTACCCCGTCTCCGTCTCCCCAAAGGTACTCAGGGTGGCTTACATGGGGCCAAGCCCAATCAAGAAACAAGTTGGGTAGTTCTTCGTGCAATAGTCAACACACACAAATGGGGGGGAAAGGGCTCAAAGCCTAAATTTTGTAATCCAGTAATATGTATTGTATTCAATAATTCAATGTTCAAATATTCAAAAATCCACTAAGTTTGTCGATAGAGTCTCTAGAGTGCGTCGCAAATTAAAGTAATCAATCCAATCATTTATGTAGCATGTAATAAAGTATTCACGGAGGTCGCACTCAGCAGGTCGACGGTCAAAGGCCCAGCCATTTCGCCTTATTTATTTAGCTTCCTCGGGACCTGGCGACTGCTAATCGTAGTGGATAATCCGGTTTCACTGGTCCGGAATTCTGGCAAAGTAATATCATATAATCAATATACAGAAATACACATTCAAATGGAGCCCGTACAAAGAACTATCCCGAAAGGCTGAAAAAAACGAAAAAATACATACCAATATAATCATTTATAACAATCAAAGGTGGACGCAGCCACTCATGCGGAGATACCGGGCAATACAAAAGAGGAGACAGGGGATCTAAATACTACATCCTTGTTCTCAGGTGATTTTTTTAAATTAATAATTCATTTATGGCTAATCGGTCATTCAATCCCAAGCCCAATCAAGACAGTTAATATGTGACATATTAAAAACACATAACAACAATATAAAACCAATTAAACGACAACAATATAACAATATAAAATACGCATCAACATTAACAACCAATAACAAAATTAAGTTTATCATCATGGCTGTGTGGACTGATGCATCAATAACTTAAAGGATAGGGCTAATATCCTGTTCAGCTCGACTCCCTGCTGGCCATGGAGACCCAGGTCTCCGCGGTCAGCAGGGTGGCGTTCTACCACCTACGTCAGGCTAGGCGACTGGCCCCCTACCTGTCCAGGAATGACCTGGCTACGGTGATCCAAGCGACGGTCATCTCGAGACTAGACTACTGTAACGCCCTCTACGTTGGCCTTCCCTTGGCGACGATTCGGAAACTCAAGCTAGTGCAGAATGCTGCTGCTCGCCTGCTGGCAGGAGTGCCGGTGAGGCAGCATATTACGCCCATCCTCCAGCAACTGCACTGGCTGCCAATTGAGTACCGAATCACCTTCAAGGTGCTGGTGTTGACCTTTAAGGCCTTGTACGGTCTAGGGCCTGCGTACCTCTTGGACCGCCTTGCCCCATACGATCCCCCGAGATCACTCCGCTCAGCAGAGCAAAACCTGCTGGAGATTCCATCGATCCGCCTCTGCCGCCTATCATCAACTAGGCAGCGCTCTTTCTCCGTAGCAGCTCCAATGGCCTGGAATGCCCTGCCGGAGGAGGCTAGAGCCATACGGGAGCTCGCCCCCTTCCGCAGGGCCTGTAAGACCTTCCTTTTCAAGCAGGCCTTTGGTTGACATATAACGCCTCTTGCTTTCAATTGACTTAGGACTCGGTGTCACCGTTTTTTGTCATGTAGTGTAATTTTTTAACAATGTTTTAATGTTTTAATGATGTTTTTAGTATCATTTCTGTTATTTTTATGGTTATAGTATTGTTTTATTTTGTCCGTGAGTCGGCATGAGTGTTGCCTGCCGATCACTATGTATGTCTTGTAACCCGCCACGAGCCCTCGGGAAGAGGCGGAATACAAATGCAAATAATAAATAAATAAATAAATAAATAATAGGTAAAGTGCTTGGGTCATAACACAGCAGTAAAGATAGGAGCAATGGTAAAGTGCGAGGACAAAATTTAGGGTCCTTGCCATGACTCAATGCTATATATTCCTGGGAGTTGTGGTTTGGTGAGGCACCAGCACTCTTTGGAAGGGAAAGCCAAAGACCTTGGGAAACGACAACACCTATGATTCCATGGCATTGAGCCAAGGCAATTAAAGCGGTCTCAAACCAACTTAATTCTCCAGTGTAGGTGCATCCTTATTCCACTTACCAACCTTGTCTATTATAAGCAGCCACACAATTGGATTGGCCAGTATAGAATCAACTGAAGCTTTGTTTATTGTATTGCTTATTGCAGAATCACTCCTGCTTCTTGACACCAAATAGCTATGTTTCTCCAAAGCGGATGCTGCTAAAAACACAACCCCCCCCCCCCCAAACACCCAAAAACACACACACAACCAAAGGGTGAGAGTTGTGACTTTGTTATTTGAGGTATGTCTGTGATCGTCTACAGCAGTGTTTCTCAACCTGGAGGTCGGGACCCTGGGGGTCGCAAGGGGGTGTCAGATGGGTTGCCAAAGACCATCAGAAAACACAGGATTTTCTGTTGGTCATGGGGGTTCTGTGTGGAAAGTTTGGCCCGATTCTATCATTTGCGGGGTTCAGAATGATTGTAGGTGAACTATAAAGGTCTGTTTTCCCTAAACTCCACTAGTGTTCACATTTGGACATATTGAGTTTTTGTGCCAAGTTTGGTCCAGATCCATCAGTGCTCTCTGGTTATAGGTGAACTACAACTCCCAAACTCAAGGTCAATGCACACCATAACCTTCCAGTATTTCCTATTGGTCATGGGAGTTCTATGTGACAAGTTTGGTTCAATGTCATTGTTGGTGGAGTTCAGAATGCTCTTTGGTTGTAGGTGAACTATAAATCCCAGTAACTACAACTCCCAAATGACAAAAATCAACTCCCCCCCCCCCAACGCTTCCAGTATTCACATTTGGGGATATCTGGGCTTTGTGCCAAATTTGGTCTACTTAATGAAGTATTTTGCATATCCAATATTTACACGACAATTCATAACAGCAGCAAAATTACAGTTATGAAGTATTAATGAAAATAAGATCGTTGGGGGTCACCACAACATGAGGAACTATATTTAGGGGTTGGGTATTAGGAAGGTTGAGAACCATCGGTTTACAGGAAAAATGAAACAGGTTGACCACTGAGGTTGTGTTTTGTAGTGTTAACCTGCAACCCAATACTGTGAATTTTTGCATATTTGAGGCCAATAACAAGGAAATAAACCCCATCCAAGGTGTGGTATTCTTCTACCTGCCTCTTGTCACATTTCTTACATTCCCTCTTAGCTATTTGGCAGCGGTAAGATGATTTGTTCTGCCAACACAATGTTCTGAATTCAGCAGAATGGAATTTGCTCTCGAGAAGGAGCGCTCTTTAAAAATTCCCCAGTGCTTCACCTCTCCACTGTTTTTCTTGCCTTGATTCCTCCTCAGATGCTCCCGCATTGTGCTTCCAGGTGTACCACCTTCCAGTAACCTGTGTCTCAATTCCCCAATAAGTTTTTATAGCATAGATCTGTAAAATGGAAATGATAAGAAAATTCATGCATTTTGCAAGATGCCTTCAAGGGTTTGCTAAAAGTTTCAGGTTTTGTTTGTTTGTTTAGTTATGCAAGGATTGCCTGACAAGGCTGTTCCATTTTGCATGTGCAGATTGTTATTTATGAGAACAAATGTATGCTGAAACAGGATGAACTGCACTTCTTTATTGTGGTGTACAGCAGTACTCCCTCCACATTTGTAGGGGTTAGAGCAGGGGTGGGCAACCTACGGGCCGGATGCGGCCCGGCAGCTGATTCTATCCGGCCCAGGGAGAAGGGCATTGGGGGCGGGGCCAAGAGGAAGGGGTGCCGCTGCTGCCATCCCATCGCAGGCTCTGTGGGGCCTGTGTCGGCAGACAGGCCGGAGGAGCGGCGGCTTTGGAGTGCCTGCCATCCCTGGAGGCGATCCGGGCCTGCAGTGGGAGCACTTGGCGCCCTGCGGGGGCCGATCTCCCTGGTGACCCGGAAGACTTGATTGGCTTCCAGGTCGCCAGGGCGATCAGCCGCCTCAGATCACCGACTGCTCCCCCTGCAAGCACTCCAAAGCAGGGCGATCAGCTGGGGAACGGCTGGGGGCAAGAGTGGGCGGAGGCCTGCAGCCTCCGATCGCCTGCTGAGGTGGAGGCCTGCAGCTCTCCTCTGCTGCAGCAGCTGGGTCCGCTTTGCCATCCTCTGGGCTGGGTCCATTGGGCCATTCCATCTTGGTTCACACCTTGTCTTCTTGAATTTTATTTTATTTTATTTTAGTGGTTTTTATTATTATCTTATAATAATTTTATAATAATATAATAAATAATATAATATAATGTTATATTATATTATAATTTCATTATATTATAATGTCTATATATATACTATAATATAATAATTATGATATTAATACTAATAATATATGAATATTTCTTGATATATTAATATGTTAAATTCTTGAATTTAATTTAATTTAATTTTAGTGGTTTTTATTATTATTTTATAATAATTTTATTATAATAATATATTAAATAATATAATATAATGTAATATTATATTATAATTTCAATATATTATAATGTCTATATATATTATAGTATAATAATTATGATATTAATACTAATACTATATGAATATTTCTTGATATATTAATATGTTTATATTAATGATGTGTAATATATAGTAAATATAGCAAATAAATAAATAAATAATGTGGATTAGACTGTAGTTCCGCCTTTAGGTGCGGCCCTCCATAATATTTTTTGGCTCTCGTGTGGCCCCTTGGAAAAAATAATTGCCCACCCCTGGGTTAGAGGCACATGGTCTCCCACAAAATGGTAAAACCACAGATATAAGTAAAAACTGCAGAGGGTTTGATCATTGTTACTCAAATCTAATGCTCACCCCCCCCCCCTTTTCTTTTTTTGGCGCTAAATTACCTTCGTATTGTCGAAGGCTTTCCTGACCGGAATCACTGGGTTGTTGTAGGTTTTTTGAGCTATATGGCCATGTTCCAGAAGCATTCCCTCCTGGCGTTTTGCCTGTATCTGTGGCAGGCATCCTCAGACCTCACAACCTCTGACAATGCCTGCCATAAATGCAGGCTAAACGTCAGGAGAGAATGCTTCCAGAACATGGCCATATAGCCCGAAAAACCTACCACAACCCAGTAAATTACCTTCCATAAGGTTTGCTTATTACGGTAATCTTAGTGCTGAGCCAAAGTGATTGGGGAAGCTGTTTCAGGAGCACCTGGAGCTCCTCTTTGAAGGATGTCATCTCTAATTTAAAGGACATGGCTCAATGCTGTGTAATGCTGGGATATGTAGTTTGGTGAGGCATCAGCATTCTTTGGCAGCCTCCATGATGCCAAACCCCATAGCATTAAGCTAGAGCAGTTAAAGAGGATTCATTCTACAAAATAAATGCACCCCAAGGTTACGGAGGTGGCACAATGCTATTTGTACCAAGTTTGGTCCAGAGCCATCATTGTTTGAGTCCACAGTGCTCTCTGGATGTAGGTGAACCACAACTCCCAAACTCAAGGTCAATGCCCACCAAACCCTTCCAGTATTTTCTGTCGGTCATGGGAGTTCTGTGTGCCAACTTTGGTTCAATTCCATCATGGGTGGAGTTCAGAATGCTCTTTGATTGTAGGTTAACTATAAATCCCAGCAATGACAACTCCCAAATGACAAAATCAATCCCCCCTCCCCCAATATTCAAATGTGGGTGTATTTGGTATTTGTGCCAAATTTGATCCAGTGAATGAAAATACATCCTGCATATCAGATATTTACATTACGACTCATATCAGTAGCAAAATTATAGTTATGAAGTAGCAACAGAAATAAATGTATGGTTGGGGGTCACCTCAACATGAGGAACTGTATTAAGGGGCCGCAGCATTGGAAAGGTTGAGAACCAATGGTTTAGGGCTTTATAATAATAATAATAATAATTATTATTATTATTATTATTATGCTTCACATATATAGACCGCCACTCCCTGAAGGCTAGGAGCAGTTTACAATAGTATGCATAAATACAATCCAACACAGAGTACACATATAAAACCAACACATTACCTAACATCTGTATCTGTATACCTTTATAAAGTGGAATGTTTGTATGTATGTGTGTGGGGGGCGGGGGCGGAGGGCGGGAGGGCGGAAGGGCAGATATGTGGCAGCCACTTTCACAGGCCACAGCGACCAGCGCGGGTGATGGACCTGCACCAAACTTGGTACACATAACCCCCCTAACCCCCTTTACATCCTGGTGCGGTTCGGGGGACATGACCCATAGATTATGGGGTTTGTAGTACTTTCAAACACTTTGGTTCCCACAGACCACTGAGGCCACCAAAAAAGACCAATACAGACCACACTTAGCACACACAGCCCCCATGACCCACTCTACGTCCTGGTGCAGTTTGGAGGGGGGTGGACCATGGATGATGGGACTTGAAGTACCTCTACTCACTTCCCAAGTTCGCTGCAACCCTCATCCAATCACTGATCGAGACCAAACTTGGCATACATAACCACTATGACTGCCTTCATGTCCTGGTGAGGTTTGGGGGAGGACTGACAATGGATGATGGGATTTGTAGTACTTTCACACCCCTCTGTTCCCACAGACAACTTCGGCCCCCAACAAACACCGATAAAGACCACACTTGGCACACAGAGTCCCAGTGACCCACTCTACATCCTACTGAAGTCTGGAGGGGGCCAGAACATGGATGATGGGACTTGCAGTACCTTCCCTCACTTCCCAATCCTGCTACAAACCTAATCCAATGACTGATCAACACCAAACTTGGCACACAGAGCCCTCATGACCCACTCTACATCCTGGTGCTGTTTTGTGTGAGACGGACCACGGATGATGGGACTTGAAGTACCTTCACTCACTTCCTAAAAACAAAGCAACCCTCATGCATTCACCAATACAGACCAAACTTAGCACACAGAGCCCCCGTGCCCCAATCTACACCCTACTACACTTTGGGGGAGGGTGGACCACAGATGATGGGACTTCCACTACCTTCAGTAATTTCATGATACCACTGCAACTCCCAATAATGATGGATCAAGACCAAACTTGGCACACAGAGCCCCCATGACCCACTCTACATCCTGCTGCACTTCTCAAATGACCCGGGCACCGCCGGTCCCCAAGCTAGTTAAATATAAATACAAGAAAGTGGAGGTGAACTAAAGGTTGCATATCAGGTGGGATCGATAGTCAGTTTAGGGGCCGTAGGTAAGGTTAGGGACCGAGCAGACTTAAAGTCTGGTTTTAAGGGTCCATTCCGCAACCTCAATGCAGCCACACCTCCAAGTGTGACTCCAGTCGGATGGCAGGGAGGGGTCTCAACCATGGCGATTTGGGAGGCCGTCGCCGCTCTGTACTGGACTCATTTAGCCCAGAAGCAGATCGGCAACCAGTGGAGCTGCCACCACATGGGAGTCATCCTCTCATGATATGGTGCTCTGGTTAGTAACCTGGCTGCCAATTTCTGAACTAGTTAACAAGAGAATCTATCAATGCCTAGAGCAGACAAATTTTAATGGTTCCATACATGACAATGGTATAGAACCATAGAATGAATCATAGTCTTGGAAGAGGTCAAGAGGACTATCCAGTCTAACTCCCTCTTGCCATCCAGGAATGCACAATCAAAGCACCCCCAACAGATGTCCATCCAGTCTCTGCTTTAAAAACTCTAGAGAAATATGGCAATCCACAAATAATAAAATCCATGAACGCTTCACTAGAACATGTGGTGGAACAATTGCATCCCCATTGTTTCCACGTTATCTTGAACTTTGGCACCAAATTCTCTTTTAAAGAAGTAATGGCTAGGAATCCATCAACTTCATTAACTGAGTTGCCTATTCAGGCTAAGATAAGCCATATAATAGGAGAAAAGGTCTGTTATAGAGGTGCATTACTTCCTCTCTCCTTATTTGAGGATAAAAATCAGGAGAGAAGAAGAAATGCACCTCTTTCTTTGAGGATAAAAATAAGACCCTACTAAACAAAGACCTCATAGTATTTCTGGCTTTCACCGCAAGGTTGGAAATAATTTTAAAAAACATGGAAAAATTAGAATTCTTTTCAATACGGAATTAGATAAACAGAATATAGGATATAGCTATCTGAGAAACTGACATACAAATTAAATAAAATAAAAGAGAATTTGTTTCAGGCCACATGAAAACCATTTAATAGCTACATGTGCCTGAGGAACAGCAAATTCAACCATGAAATAAGATTTTGGTTAGATGAGTAGGGTAAGATACCCCTATTATTAAGAAAACCAGATAACAAAGCAGAGAAATTTTTACTAGAGGACTGACAGGGAAACAGTGTACGGATGTCTGTGAAAAGAATCTCATTAACTCAGCAGTATTTGCAATTATGCATCATTTGCTAGCACTCTGAAACTCTTTGCCCTTGGCTCTCTCGTTCCTTCTTTCTCTCCATGGTTGTGGTTCTCCAGCTTCTTTCCTCCAGATGTGGTTTTACCTAAAACAGAGGTCGGGAATCTTTTTGACTAAGAGAGTCATGAAAACAAAATATTTGGAAATGTATTTCAGTGAGAGCCATATAATATATAAAATATGTTTTAAGACTGAATTCAACTAAATGTGAGTATATAGTACATATTATGAGAAAGGATTCCCCCGGCAGAATGGCGGGACACTTCAGACCTGCCTCTGCAAAAGGCATGCTCAGGACTCTGGGAAGGAAGAGAAGACGGAAGGGGGAAAGAAAGAAAGAAAGAAAGACAGACAGGGAAATAAAGGGGGAGGGGGAGAGGAAGAAGGAACAGAAGAACAAACTATGGAAAAGGAAGAAAAGAAAAGCAGGAGAAAGACAAGTATCTACGGGATCGCCTCATCCCATATATCCCACCAGATCTCTACGCTCCGAAGAGCAGAACCTCCTGGTCATTCCTAGCCCTAAGATATACCGCCTGACTACAACCCGTCGACGAGCTTTTTCGATCATTGCTCCAGTGCTTTGGAACGCATTGCCTGCTGATGTCTGCGCTATCCAGAACCTCCTTTCATTTGGAAAGCCTGCAGGACTCTGCTGTTTCAGCAGGCTTTCGGAGTCTAAATAGCGGCAGTTTCCTTCTGTGTAACGCCATCTTGCATTATTTGTGTGATCGCTGCATTTTAACGTATTGTTCATTGTGACATTTTAATTCTTTGTTTTAATTGTGTTTTTTTAACTATTTTAGCTGTGTTCTGGCTGTTTCTCTATGATTATGTGTAAGCCGCCCCGAGCCACCGGGAGTGACAGCAAATAAATGTGAATAAATAAATAAATAAATGTTACCAAACAATTTAGAACAGCCTAGCCCATAGGGGGCAGAGGCCCAGAAGTACCCCTAAAACGAGGATTTCAGCAGAACCCCTGGTGAGTTTTTAAAAGCAATCTAAAAATCCCTTTCCCAAATGATCTCACCAAAGGAGTCCAGAAGAAAGTACCCTCAGGGGAACTTTAGAGAGGAAAGGAAGAGAAAAAAAATGAACAAAGGGCATCTGGCTGAAAAGGGGATTTGCAGTTTTTCAGTGGGCAGAAGGAGAAATTGGGAAAAGGAAAGGTAGACAAAAGGCAGGGGCCACAAAATTGAGGAAAGGACAGATGTAAAATATGGGTGGGGGCAAAAAAATACAGGGGCAGTCAAAAGATGGAATCTGTATTTTTCCTACAGGAAAAGGAAAAAAGAAGAAGTGGGGAAATGAGAAAGATTCTCTGTATTGGAGGCTGAGAGAGGAGAGCTTGGGGTTCAAAAAGGAGAAGGAAAAATGGTTTCTGGCAAAATTTGCAAGGGAGGATAGATTGGTGGCAAATGGGAAGGGAGGACACACAAATGGGCAAAAAATGGGGTGGAAGGGTTCAGGGCAAGGATAATGGGATAAGGAGAGGGGAACAAGCAAATGCTGGGAAAGGGAACCTTTCCTCTGGAGAGGAGAGAAATAAAAATGGTCTGGAAGGAAACTTCCGAGGGGAAGGGGGCCAATCAGCAAACTTCTTTGCCTGGCGGAAGGTTCTGATCCCCCCCCCCCGGCGCAGCTTTCCCTCCGGCTCTGGGTCATGGAGCATGCTGCAAGGGCGCCCATCTAGTGCAGTAAGCTTTCAAGCTTCAAGGATTTGATCCTTATCTAACCTACCATGGATAGGCCAAGCCACCCCCCTCCCCTGGCAGGGGCCTGAGGGGCCACTTATGCTTGGACTGGCCTGACTTTTTTTGGCTAGAGCAAGGGATCTCCCATTCCTCACCCCAATCTGCCAAAAAGCTTGCCTACAGATGTTTAGTTGGGATGAGAGGCTTGGAGTGTGTAGAACAAGCACCCATTTTTCTGCAACCCCTATCCGAGATAGTTAAGCAAGCAAGCTGGGTCTCAGCCGGACAGACCCAGGGGCCTGAAGGTCCTAACCGCAGAGAAACTGAGTGGCTGACTATCCTCTGGAGATGCTACGGCAGTCCCAATGCCCCGGCAGTCCCGATGCCTAGTCCCCTCTGCTCCCACTCCATCCCCAGAGAACCTGTAACCGCAAGGTCGGACTGCCCTACACACCCTTCAGCGCCAGATGTTCTGTGCCAACGGTGCTAGGACTTTGTTACACCAAGCCCCATTGAGTCGCCATGAGTCCTGGTAGCCCCCTACCTAGCTGCTTGGCACCTCTGCCGGCCACTTTCCCCGGGTTTTCCTGAGAACGTCAGTGGCACTTTTCCTTTTGGAAGTCAAGGTACTTTCTGGTGCCCCTTTGTGCTGAGACCACCAAGTCAATTTTCAAGGAAAAGGTCTGGGTGGGTAATATGCCCATGAGAGGCCCCTCTCCCCAGCTGTTTCCCAAGAGTCCTGGCTTGAGGTCTCTTCACTGAGGAGCTCTTAACTTGGAAATTTGGAACTAAAAGAATTTAGTAGACTTCCAAGCAGCGTCCCTTCATGGATTTCACCAATTTATGTTACCGAACAATTTAAAACAGCCTGACCCATAGGGGGCAGAGGCCCAGAAGTACCCCTAAAACGAGGATTTCAGTAGAACCCCTGGTGAGTTTTTTAAAAAGCAATCTATAAATCTCTTTACCAAATGATCTCACCAAAGGAGTCCAGAAGAAGATGCCACTGAAGTTTTTATTCTCGTCAGCTGAGGACGATGACAACTGCAGATTCCTTGTCACAAAGCAGTCATAAAGTTACATTCAAAAGATGTGCCATTTTAATACATTTTACAGAATTGTCAAATTCAAAACTTCCCACCCCCACACGCTGTAGGCTTCATGAAGATTGGATAGAATGATGAAACCAGCTGAAGCGGGAGCCAATAGTGAAACAGTGCCACTTTTGCCCTGGTGAATGGGAAGCGAGAGGCAGGAATGTGTTCAAAACAAAGCAGCTGGAGTTTCCTCGATTAGATCTGTCCATATGTTAATGAATCCAAACCCCTGACCTTTCGGGTCAGAGAAAAGTATTTTGTTCTTCTGTGGGAAATGGGAACTGTCCTTAATGGCCCCTTCCTGTTGACAAGGGGCCAATACAGATCTTCATGAAAATTTCAGTCTTTTGGATAGTAAACAAGTGAAAAAAATGTAGCCATGTGCCGGTTTCCGAGGCTGGCAGGGGTGACCATTTATGAAATATGAAAAATAGTTATGCCAATTATCCCTCATTGGGAAGAGAGAACGAAACGTTGAGGCTCCTCCCCCTGAGAGATGAGGGGTCTTCATTGAGAAAACAAAAACAGCCTTTTGTTTTTCTAAACCAGAGGAGCCCTAGTCTGTCATGCAAAAAAGGTCCTTGATTGAATCAAAGGTGCGACTCTTGGAATGTGGTTTCATCCTGATCTCAAAACAACAGCTGGGTCTTTCACAAACATGTAGCATTTCCTCATATTTTAAAAAGACATGTGGGAGAGGAAAAACATGCAGGAAAATTACATAGAAGGGTTTCAGGGGAATATCACCAATATCTCATAATGATTTCATATGCAAGCAGTAGAAAGATAGTCCATATGATCGTGAAAAGCATCAAATCCATATGCTTTGGGGAAATCCATAACAGAAGAGTCCATATAAAAGAAAGTCCATCTGTGTCCTTGGGAAAACTATAAGAGAAGAGTCCTTTTCGCTAATAGCCAAAGGAGAGTCCAAACACAAGTCATTGGAAAACTATTTTTCCCAACATCATCGGGGTGGCCCTATGCAGGCCCGTCTACATGCAGCCCTTGTTCACAAAGGGCCCATGGCTTCAGGCCTCCGTTTAAGGCCGCTTGTTGATGGCGGGAACAAAGGTTTTCAAAACTGTCGAATTTGACAATCAGCTGGTCCATAGAAAAATATATTCTTTGAAAAACAAAAAGGTTGCAGAGAGGCAAGGGAGCTTAGAAGGAGAAAACCAAGATACAGTAAGGTCTGCAGCTGTAGATTATTAAATATGATTTTCTGTGGGTGAGTAAATGGCAACTACTGGATGGCATATGTTCTGTATCAGAAAGTAGGGATGATGTGGTCTATCTAATGCAATTTTCTGAATCAGCACCCCAAATAATCAGACGGAATCTAAAGTTGACTAGAAACTAATTTGTAACCCTTTTGGTACTAATGTTGTAGAGTGGGCCCTGGTCAAGTGCTACCTGATCAAGCAGTTCCTGGTCAAAAAAGGTTGGTAACCACTGCTCTAGGGCATGAATTTTCAGAAGATCATGGCATTGCCCTACATGGACATTTTGAGGCTGAACAAAAGATTCGCATGGGAGTTTGGCCGGCAGCCTTGGACAGAATGAGACATAGTTGTGGCTCAGGGAGGAATCTTGTTAAGCATTCCTGCACTCTGAGTATTACACTCTTGTAACATGAAAGAAGTGGAGCTTCTTGCATGCCCTTCATGACTCTGCGGGCGACTGGGAGTGAATCCTTCCCATAGTAGGAAATGTGGAGCTGTCACTCTGATGCCTCCCAACCCAGTAAATTTTGAAATAAACATTTAATTTTTAAAATGCCACTGATATTCTAACTTAGTGTTCTTCAACCTTTTTTGAGCCTTGGCACATTTTTAACATTGACAAAATCCTGGGGCACACCACCAACCAAAATGACACAAAATGACACTCTAACACAGTAATACATATAGTTAATATGTTTTTAAATGTATTTATACACTCAGTGTGAAACCTGGGCCTGTTTCGATGAACACAACATAGATATCCTGGCAGGAATGACAGAAAGACACACATGAAGGTCTTGCTCAACACCTGGGAGTTATAGTTCACCCGCAATCTGAACTCCACCAATGATGGAATGGGATCAAACTTCCCACACAGAACTACCATAACCAAGAGAAAATACTATAAGAGTTTGGTGGGCATTGACCTTGAGTTTTGGAGTTGTAGTTCACCTATATCCAGAGAGCACTGTGGAGGGGAGGGAGGAAGATGTGGGGCGAGTCTGTGCAGTAGCACCCACATGAGTCACGTCTTCCTCCCTCCCCCCTCCTGCAGAAGTGGCAGTGTGAGTAAAGTGAGGCAAAGCAAGCAGAGCAAGGCTGGGAAGAAAGGAGCCCGAGTGGAGAAGAAAAAGTTTTCGGCAGGAGGGGGAAGAAAGGGTATTGGAGGTCCCAATTTGCCACGGCACACCTGATGATCGCTCACGGCACACTGGATTGCCACGGCACACTGGTTGGGAAACACTGTTATAACTCATTAATAGATGGCCTGTGGAGACAAATACATGAGCCCAGAAAAAAATAGTTATCAATGTTTGGATACATAGGTGGTTCGTTCATTCATTAATTAGTTAATTACCCACCCACATTTCTGCCCTCCAAAAACAGCACTCAAGGACAAGGAGGTTAATTACAAACAAATACTTTAATTGCATTTTATTAATTTACGATTGTTAACTCTCTTGGGTGTCAGATGGCAAAGTGTCAGGAGAAAGAGTCCTGCCATGTTTTATGTTTGTTTTAAGATTGGCTATGGCTCTGTGTACATTGGATGATATATCTTATGCTTGTATTTGCTTGCTTACAGGGGCTGATGGATATGCTTCCTTCTCTCATTATTAAAGTGTTAATCTTTGCCTGAAAGATTTATGACCAGTGGCAGAGGAAGGATATAACAACCAGAAGCCTCAAGGTCATTTTCATGAAAGAATTGGTAAAAAGAGAGGAGGGATAACTTCTGGGATGTTTTGATTATATTATCAATGGAGCAAAAGGGGAAATTGGTACCATTTTTGAAACCAGCTTTGTCAAGTATACCCAGAAACATGAGTAACATCTGAGGCACCAAAATGTGTGGTTGGCCTGTGTAGTATAACTTTTCATGTTTCGGTCCTAACCACTATTGCCTGCTGAGAGCAACTCTAATGTCTTAAGTATGACCTTTGTGAATTTTTGTTTTCTGAACTGGAGTTTGTCTGTACATGGCACAAAACAACCATCTAGGCAGCATATTGGAGCTATTTGTAAGATGCTTCCCTCATGTCCCTACATGGGGAGCTGGAGCTGACAGAGGGAGCTCAACCCACTCTCCCTGGATTCGAACCGGTTGCCTGGATGTTTGATGTTTTACCATCCTTGTGGGAGGCTTCTCTCATGTCTCTGCATGGGGGGGCTGGGGCTGACAGAGGGATCTCAACCTGCTCTCCCCGGATTTGAACCGCTGATCTTTCAGTCAGCAGTCCTGCTGGCACAAGCATTTTACCCATTGCACCACTGGAGGCTCCAATATGCTGCCTAGACAGCTCCAGATATAATCATCATAATCATCATCGTCTTTATTTATACCCTGCCAACATCTCCCCAAAGGGGACTCGGGGCGGCTTACATGAGGCCAAGCCCAAATAATACATAACAACAAAATACAGAACAACAAAAATATCGTCACAATAAAATAAGTAAGACATTGAAGTAAATAAACAATGCAAAGTAATAAGATAAAAAAAATCAAAATCACAATGGGTGGGCCTACTCAAGCTCTGGTAATACAGGTTGAATATCTCTTATTCAGAATTCCAAAATAAAGTCAGCCCTTCACATCTGCAGATTCTGCTTTTCAGATTTGATTATTCACAGATTTGATTAAAGTGTTCTCTCTAAGAATCTTTCGGTCCTCTAGTACAGTGTTTCCCAACTAGTGTGCCATGAGCGATCACCAGGTGTGCCGTGGGAAATTGGAACCTCCAATACCCTTATTAAAGGAGTGTCGCTATGTCACAGTACAAAATGCACAACTAATCATACATAATCATATGCAAAAAACACATTCAAAGTACCCAATTCTGCTGGAGAAAATCAAAAGTCTTACATAAGGTAGTTCGGCGTGGTCGCCACAGAGAGTGGAGAAGTTGCGAACCAGGAAGTAGTGAGTTCATGGAGCGCTCCTCTACGGAAAACTCGCGATATTTGATGAAATCACGGAAGTGAGTGCAAAAAACAAAGTGTATCCTCACGATGTTATCCAATGTCAGTTCCAGGATCCGCACAATAACACAGTCAGTTTGCGGACAATTTAAAGAAGCAGCACCATATAATAGCGGCAAGGTAGAAAATCGCGTAGATAATCACATATATTCAAACCGCCAGAGACTGAAGATAGATGTGGTGATGGAATCGAAAGCTTGGCATGGGCAAACTTGGACCTTCCAGGTGTTTTGGACTCCAACTCCCACCATTCCTAGCAGCCTCAGGCCCTTTTCCTTTCCCCCCCTCAGCCACTTAAGCAGGGAAGGGCCTAAGGCTGTTAGGAATGGTGGGAGTTTAAGTCCAAAGCACCCAGAGGGCTGAAGTTTTCCCATGACTGACAGCTGTTGAGCAAGACCTTTGTGTGTGTCTTTCTGCCATTCCTGCCAGTATATCTATGTTGTGTTAATCAAAACAGGCCCAGGTTTCACCCTGAGTGTATAAATACATTTAAAAACATATTAACTATATGTATTACTGTATTAGAGCGTCATTTTGGTTGGTGATGTGCCCCAGGATTTTGTAAATGTAAAAAATGGTGCTCAAAAAGGTTGAAAAACACTTTTGTAGTCTTCTGCCAAAGGTTTACCACAGAGTAATGTCTGGGGAACCTAGGGATTCCTACAGAAAAAAACTTCTTTAGGAAGCTGTAGTTCTTCCAGCACAATTCTATTGCTCGATATCACTATGAGTAACTTCAGGCATCAGTTAACCTTAGAGTCTCACTGGCGGTTCTATGGATTCCTAGGACCCTTCTACAGAGCTCTATATCCCAGAATATCAAGGCAGAAAATCCCACAATATCTGCTTTGAACGAGGTTATATGAGTGAGAGTCCACACTCAGATAATGTGAGATTTTCTGCCTAGATATTCTGGGATATAGGGCTGTGTGGAAGGGCCCCCAGAGTTTACCCAGGTTAAAAAAATAGTTTATCATATTTGCATTTATTTCACTGTCGTGGAGGGACTTTTTGCCCCCAAACACAAGCAAACATGGAGGGATAGCAACTCTAAAAGCTGAAATAGTTACACCTTTCCTTTCTGATTCTTCAGTATATATGAAACTTTGTTTCATGCACAACTTTATTACAAATATTGCATAAATTTACCTTTGGGCTATGTGTATAAAGTGAATTTATGAAACATAAATGCATTCCGTGTTTAGACTTGGGTTCCACCTCCAAGATATTGTTTTATGTACATGTATGCAAGTACAGATATTGCAAAATCCGGGGTGGGGTGGGGGGTAGGATCTGAAATACAAGATATTTACGGTAGTAAGAATACTCAACCTTTATTTGAAAGCTTCCTTATTTTGCTCAAAGAATTAACAGAGCAATTTTGCATACTCCATAAAGACTTCCATAATTACACTTTTCTCGTGGGATCACCATGGGAAGCAAACACCGTCTTGTTCAAATGTGTGTAATTCTAGAAAATTGCCCTTTCCAGTGAATTAGCAGAAAGCACTGCAAGAGCAATTAAACACTTTGCTTGGTTATTAGTAAATTGTTGTCATTATGTGTGTTTTATACAGCCCACCCTATCCCAAAGGCACAATTTGTCCTAGTCTCGCCTCTCAGTGTTAATTTGAAAGTGCTGAAAGACAAAGGATCGAGTTAGTACTAACATTTTCAATCCCCCTTTCTTAAGGCACAAAGCTGGGCACAAATGCACACATGTTCATGATGTTAATGATAAGTCTTATTTATGCAGCATCTAAATGCTTTTCTTGATGTAACATTACATGTTCTTTGCAGAAGAAAAAGGCAGTTAGTTTTGCCCAAGATAGGAACAGCTGGATCTCAAGTGAAGTTTTTTGTGTTGCTAATTGAGTTAAAATGTTATTATTGCCCTTTGTTCCTGATTCTCAGGTAGGCAATAAATTGAGTGGCTTTTGCCTACATTGAGATTCTTCCAAAACAACCAAGCTACAACAGAAAACAATCTCATACAAAATACAGTCCTACTACTCTTTCACCCTCACTTTTCATCCCCTGTATGAATTTAAATATATTTGCCAGATATACTAACTAACTAATTACTAACTAATTTTATTATTTATGAGTCGCCCTCCACAAATGTGCTCCGGGCGACTTACACAGCTAGGCATCTACAATACTAAAATATTAAAATATTAAAATATTAAAATGTTAAAATATGGGAATAGACATGTTCCAGGTCACTGATTGTCACTTATGCATAGTGTCTGGGCTTTATTCAGAGGCTACCTGTATACGTTCTGTTAAGATTAAGACCCTTAGCAGACAGAGACACTTTTGGCAAGGTAAACCCAGATAATCAAAATGAGTTTACTGCAAACAAGATGACTAAAGGGTTAACTCCACCTGGGACTATCATAAAGTAACTTAAAACAATACATTACAAAAGGAAACTTTGCTGGCTGCAGTCATCACTCTGGACTCTTCTGCCTCTGGTGCAAAGCGATGGTTATAAACTGTCTCAATCTTCTTTCTTGTGAAGCATAAGCTGGTCATAAGCGTCTGTTGTCCTTTGGACTGATGGTATAAAAATACTGTTGAATGCAGGCACTGTTTTTGGCTTGGCCTAGGATTACCAGACAATGCCCTAAACCTCTAGGAACTGTAGAAAAGGGAGGAGTCCAGCAAGAGAGCTCTATACAGGGAAATGGAATAGATCAACTAAGTCTGGCCTCTGGGGGGTATTATGCTCCACCCAAAAACTAATGGAAAGTAAGGTATCTACACTATTGGGAAAACCTAGAAACAGGGGAACTAAAGCAGAGGAGAGGAAAAGGCAGAGCCAAGACTTCACAAACTTGCATGTGGTATTTTATGCATTTTGGCTGACCAATAAAGGTATCACAGATTATTATTATTATTATTGCAACTGGAAAGCTTACACGATATGAAGATTTAAAGATAGAACTGCAAAGACTCTGGCACAAGTCAGTAAAGGTGGTTCCAGTGATGATCAGTACACTGGACACAGTGCCTTAAAACCTTGTCCTGCACTTAAAAACAATCAGCGCTGACAAAATTACCATCTGTCAGATGCAAAAGGCCACCCTACTTGAATCTGCACATATTATTTGCTGATACATCACACAGTCCTAGACACATGGGAAGTGTCCAACGTGTGATCAAATACAAAAGCCAGCATAGCTGTAGGCCTGTTTCCGATAATTGGATACATCCGATTTTTGGATTTTTTTTTGGGACTTCCGATAATTGAAGTGATATCGAGAACAGCGCCCCAAACAGGAAGTGGATTCGCCATTCCGAGAGCTCTGTCGCCATTCTCGGAAAGGACTCAGAGCAGATTCCAGCATATACAGACACAAGTCAAACATTTAATGTCTCGAAACAATGAAACACAGATACACAGATAAAGACAAAGGCGCTCCTTCATCTCCGCTCTGGGAGAGGTGTTCATCTCCATTTCTAAGCCAAAGAGCCTGTGTTGTCCGTAGACACAGAAGAGCCTGGCTCACCCAATATTCCATATTATCCAACACAGTCTGCCTCCTACCCGGATCCACAGCTGTTTCTATACATTGCAATGTTTTAGCACTTAATTCATGGATACAGTAATTACTACATAACGTTACTGTGTATTGAACTGGTTTTTCTGTCTGTTTATTTTAAAACATGATGTTTTGGTGTTTAATTTGTAAAATCATAACATAATTTATTTATTATTTATTTATTTATTTATTTATTTCTTGGGACTTCTACACCGCCGACTCCAAGGGGCTCGCGGCGGCTCACAAGAACCAATGGCACAGCGCCAGAGGGTTAAAAACAGAACACTTAAAAAAATCATTAAAACATGCAACAACAATAATTAAAACAAGAGCAGCAGCAATATAATGGCCCAGTGGATGTATAGACGAGCCTATTTGTTGTTTAATAGGCTTTTCCTTAATCCCTCCTTATTATCCAACGTTTTTGCTTATCCAATGTTCTGCTGGCCTGTTTATTTTGGATAAGCAAGACTCTACTGCACCTCCTAGGTCAGTGTTTTTCAACCTTTTTTGAGCCGCGGCATATTTTTTACATTTACAAAATCCTGGGGCACACCACCAACCAAAATGACACAAAATGACACTCTAACACAGTAATACATATAGTTAATATGTTTTTTAAAATGTATTTATACACTCAGTGTGAAACCTGGACCTGTTTCGATGAACACAACATAGATATCCTGGCAGGAATGGCAGAAAAGGCACAAATTTCCCACACAGAACTCCCATAACCAAGAGAAAATGCGATAAGAGTTTGGTGGGCATTGAACTTGAGTTTTGGAGTTGTAGTTCACCTATATCCAGAGAGCACTGTGGACTGAAACAATGTTGGATCTGGATCAAACTTGGCATGAATACTCAATATGCCCAAATGTGAACACAGATGGAGTTTGGGGAAAATAGACCTTGACATTTGGGAGTTACAGTTTCTGGGATTTATAGTTAACACACAATCAAAGAGCATCCTGAACTCTTGCAACAATGGAATTGAACCAAACTTGGCATATTGAACTCTCATTACCAACAGAAAGTACTGAAAGGGTTTGCTTGGGAATTGACCTTGAGCTTGGAAGTTGTAGTTCACCTACACCCAGAGAGCACTGTGGACTCAAACAATGTTATGTTATGTTGTTGTTTGTTTTCTATCCAGAATCACAATGTTGGGAGGAGGCTCACCACTTTAAGGTCCCTAAAACAGGCATGGGAAACCTTCGGCCCTCTGGGTGCTTTGGACTTCAACTCCCACCATTCCTAACAGCCTGAGGCCCTTTCCTGCTTAAGTGGCTGAGGGGGGGGGAGGAAAAGGGCCTGAGGCTGCTAGGAATGGTGGGAGTTGGAGTCCAAAACACCTGGAAGGTCCAAGTTTGTCCATGCCAGCTTTCGACAGAGACCTCTTCCTCCCCCTCCCCATTCGCGCCCTTTCTTCCCCCTCCTGCCGAACACTTACTTTTTCTTCTACACTGCCGTATCTGCCACCATTTTGATCCAAGGGGGCAGCGTGAGCATGTTCAGAAGGGGAGGGGGGAGGGAGGAGGGAGGAAGGCGTGACCCGTGTGGGTGCTACTGTGCTACTGCGCAGAGCAGAGTGAGGCAAAGCGAGCAGAGTGAGGCTGGGAAGAAGGGAGCCCGAGTGGAGAAGAAAAAGGGTTCGGTAGGAGGGGGAAGAAAGGGTATTGGAGGTTCCAATTTCCCACACCTGATGATCACTCACGGCACACTGATTGGGAAACACTGTCCTAGGTCATGTGACCGGCATGACTGCATGCCGTTTACCTTCCTGCCGAAGCAGTACCTATTGATCTACTCACATTTGCGTCTTTTTAAACTGCTAGGTTGGCAGGAGCTGGGGCTAACAGCAGGAGCTCACCTCGTCCCGCAGATCTGAACCGCCAATCTTCCGGTCCACAAGTTCAGCAACTCGTTGTGCCACCGCAGCCCCAGTTTTCTGTACTTTTGATTTTGTTGTACTTGGATACATTAATGATTTTAGCATGGCTTGCATATGACGCGCATTGTGTGGTTTCTTCTGATGCCAAATGGTTAGAGGGGTTGGTATCTGCGCTTCAAAAGATGCGTATTGTCTTGGGACTGGGACAGAATATGTTGAGATTACAATACATGGAAGTAGATCAAGGTTTCCAGGTTAACAGAAATCTTTCCCCACTCGCCCTACAAATATTTATTTATTTATTTTATTTCCACCATTTGTACCCCGCATCTTCTCAACCCCCGAGGGGGGACTCAGAGCGGCCTCACAATGGCAACAATTTGATGCCCAAAACACAGTAAACATATAATAGAAAACCACAAACAGTCAAAAATGTAAATTACATTAAATAGAGTTAACAGTAAAATACAGTAAAATACAATTAGCATTAAAATACATCAAATACATTCACATAGGTTAAAAACAGTATTCCGTCCATAATAGAAGCCTTAGGTCATGTTCACCAGTTTGCCATTTCAATCCAATCTAAAGTGCTGTATCATGCTAATGTGCAAATGCCTGGTCCCATAACCAGGATTTCACTTTTTTCCTGAATGCCAGGAGGGATGAGGTAGATCGTATATCAATAGGGAGCGCATTCCACAGACGGGGAGCCACCACCGAGAAGGCCCTATCTCTCGTCCCCACCAACCGCATTTGAGAAGTAGGCAGGAGTGAGAGCAGGGCCTCCCCGGATGATCTTAGATTATGAGGTGGGACATAGCGGCTGGTGCGTTCAGACAAGTAAGCTGGGCCAGAACCATATAGAGCTTTAAAGGTCAAAACCAGCACTTTGAATTGAGCTCGGAATTGGACAGGCAGCCAGTGGAGCTGACACAACAGGGGGGTGGTATGCTCCCTGTATGTAGCTCCCGTTAGTAGTGTCAGGGTACCCAACGAACCATGCTCACTCCACATGGTGTTGAAGGAAAAGATAGTTTATTGAGTCCTTAATCCAGGTCGAAAAAAACAGAACTGGGGAAGGGTCCCCAGGCACAGCCTTATATAGACATTCTCCCAATTGAACCTAAGTCCCTCCCCTTAGCTGGAAAAGCCCGGGAAGAGGCTCCTGGCATTCGCGCCAAAAGCTCAGCTGTTGCTGGCAAGGCCACAGGCCACAGCTGCTTGCTTATCTCCTTTGTTTACAGAATGGGAGGGGCTGGAGATGGGGCCTAAGCAAAGCATGATCAAAGCCACAACTCCAGGTCCTTACAAGTAGTCTGGCTGCCGCTCGCTGGACTAATTGCAGTTTCCGAACTGTCTTCAAAGGCAGCCCTACGTAGAGTGCGTTGCAGTAATCTATTCGGCATGTGACCAGAGTGTGGACGACCGTAGCCAGATCAGACTTCCCAAGGTATGGGCGCAGCTGGCGCACAAGCCTTAACTGTGCAAAAGCTCCCCTGGCCACCGCCGAGACCTGGGGTTCGAGGCTCAGCGATGAATCCAGGATCACTCCCAAGCTGCGAACCTGCGTCTTCAGGGGGAGTGTAACCCCATCCAACACAGGCTGTAACCCATGGTATAGGGAGAGAGGGAAGAAATTTCATTCCTTGGAACCGTTGCATCATTTCAAAGAGGGGAAGAAACTTCCCATTCCAGCTCAGTTCCTTGGAAGTTACCCAGAAATTAAACTGAGATTAGTATCATTTCCTTAGGGATCCTTGAAAAAAAATTACACTGGTTGATAATGCAGGGTCAACGCTTGGAGCGGTTACTTTTTTTTGAACTGCCAGTAGCCATGCTGGTAATACGAAGAGGTCATTTCTCTAATTGCTGCTTAGGGCAGTGCTGGGTAACACCCATCTATGAAATGGAAGCATGCTTCTGGTTTTAGAGTTTCCATTGCCACTCAGATCTGACACTGCATTGTGATGCTGGTGGGGAAACCTTCAATTCCATTTTAAAGCATGCTGCCCACGGCAGCAGTGCATCTTTTATTTCTTGGTGATGTCACTTGCTTTTAATGGAGGCTGCTAAATTATAGGAAATGAGCTAAGGAGGCTGAAATAACAAGATGAGCTGTCAGCATCAGGCAAACCACAACTTTGTAGTGAAAAGGGGTGATTCACAACAACACTTCCAGCCCTTCGATAGCTCAGCTGGTAGAGCGGAGGACTGTAGTGTGCTACCAAAGTCATCCTTAGGTCGCTGGTTCGACTCCGGCTCGAAGGACAGATGTTTTCCTGCTTAGGAGGGCAAAAAGTTTCAACACTTTTTCCAGGGAGCAATAAGGAAGTATAGCAGCATGAGAAGAGAAGCATGAGCCTCGCAGTTTTAAGGGAAGGATGGACCATCTAGGGCAGTGTTTCCCAACCTTTTTTGAGCTGCGGCCAGGCATGTAGCCAGGGGGGGGGCTAAGGGGGCTTCAGCCCCCCCCCCCGAAATTCTCAGGATGGTCCGCGAAAAGGCATTACTGGTACATTATTCAAACTGTTATGTTTATTCATATCATGATCTGATCACCATGCTCATTATATCCCACATTAATGGGGTTATTGGGATAACAATACAAAAGGTTTGCTAGGGTAGACCCTCTTCCACCCAGTCTCAGCCCCCCTGAACAAAACTCAGCCCCCCGAATCAAAATTCTGGCTGCGGCACACTTTTTACATTTGCAAAATCCTGGGGCACACCACCAACCAAAATGACACAAAATGACACTCTAACACAGTAATACATATAGTTAATATGTTTTTAAAATGTATTTATACACTCAGTGTGAAACCTGGGCCTGTTTCAATGAACTCAACATTGATATCCTGGCAGGAATGGCAGAAAGACACAAACTTCCCACACAGAACTCCCATAACCAAGAGAAAATGCTATAAGAGTTTGGTGGGCATTGACCTTGAGTTTTGGAGTTGTAGTTCACCTATATCCAGAGAGCACTGTGGACTCAAACCATGTTGGATCAGGACCAAACTTGGCATGAATACTCAAAATGCCCCAATATGAACGCAGATGGAGTTCAGGGGAAATAGACCCATCTATGGGAGTTGTAGTTGTTGGGATTTATAGTTCCCCTACAATCAAAGAGCATTCTGAACCCCACCAATGATAGAACTGGGCCAAACTTCCCACACAGAATCCCCAGGAGGCAAGAGGAGGTCTACAATTGGGAAGGGAGGCGGGCCTTCCCAATGCATGGAGAGGGAAGAGACCAAGTAGACAATGGGTGGGGAGGGGGTGTTTGTAATTTTGTGCCCTTATCGAGGTAGGTTTCTTAGGGTTTTTATACTTCAACACTCTAGACTCTCCCCCTCCCCCGAGATTCCAATTTCCCACGGCACACCTGATGATCGCTCACGGCACACTAGTGTGCCCCGGCACACTGGTTGGGAAACACTGATCTAGGGCAGAGCTTGAAAAAGTTACAATTCCTTCTGGTAGTTACTGAAAAGGACATCCAAGTGCCACCTCTGTGTTGATGGAGGCAGGCAGGATTTCCCAGGTACTGGTTGTGGGGGTCGGGAGCAGGTGAGGGTTTTGCCCTCCCTTCTGCTCGAGATCCCCGTGTACAACTGGTGGGCCACTGTGTGATACAGAATGCTGGACTAGATGGGCTGAGGCCCGATTCAGCATGGCTCTTCTTATGTTCTTATGTTCTTATGTTCTTATGTTCTAAAACTATCTGTGCACACGCTATTAATTTGTCAATCAATTTTTCTTTTTGCATATTCTTCACTCCTATTATCCGTGCATGTAATACATTTCTATTAACTATTACAATATGTAAATCTAACATTCTATAGATTTCTCCTTCAATCATTTCCCAGTAATCTTGCACTCTATCACATTCCCATATCATATGATTGAACCCCCCTCTTTGCTCACAGCCATGCCAACACCTATCTTTCATCCCTGGTACAAAGCGTGAAAGTTGTGCAGGAGTTCTGTACCACTTTTGTAACCTTTTCCTTCTGGTTTCCCTTAATGCATTATACTTTTCTCTTGCTATATTACTTATTTTCCTCTGGATGTCTTCCCTCTCAATTTCCATGTCCAATCTCCATGTAGGGAAAATTTCCTCTATTATTTCTTCTTTTACTGTTATGATTTGTTCGTACAGATCTCCTGTCACTTTCTTCTCCCCTCTCAAACATTTCCTAATCACCTTCTCAAATGGACTATCCCGTTCTCTTATTTTTTTCCCTTCGTCTGAAAATTTCCTGTCTTATGGCCCAGCTTTGGATCCAGTTCCCTGACCCAATCCAGTTCTGAATTTCTTTTTGTTCTACAGGGTTTCCATCCTCCACTAACCTTTTCCCTCTACTTTCCCTCTACTTGAAAAAGTTACTGTTTGTACTACACTTCCCAGAATTCCCCACCCTACATAGCTATGCTGATTACATTTTGGGAGTTTTGTTTTTCCATATTCTACTCCAAATATTTTATTTATTTATTTATTATTTCAATTTGTATACCGTCCTATCTGATTTGGCTCAGGGCGGTTTACAGCGTATCGACGTAACATTTTAAAACAGTACAAACAATAAAACAATAAAATATCAAACAGTTTAAACAATGTTGTCATCCACAACCAGGGTGGCTAAAGATTAAATGCCTGCCGAAAAAGAGCTGTCTTACAGGCTTTCCAAAAAGTCGGCAGCTCATTTATTGCTCGGACTTCGGCCGGCAGAGCATTCCATAGGCTCGGTGCTACCACAGAAAAGGCCCTCTGTCTAGTTGAAGACAGATGGAAAGTTCGTATGGAGGGAATCTTCAAGAGATTTTGATCCTCAAATCAAAGAGATCTCTGGGGAACATATGGAAAGAGACAGTCCCTCAAGTATACCGGCCCCAGACCATATAATGCAGGAGTGCTCATTAGGCAGATTGAGCACTCCTGCCTTATATGGTCTGGGGCTGGTGTACTTGAGGGACCGTCTCCTTCCATATGTTATGCTGGTCATTGACTGTAATAAATCTTGTAATTAAAGTAATTAGGTAGATTGCGTAGGGTGTCCTGGTAGATCGCAGGCAAGGCGGGAGGAAGGCTCAGTCCCGCCCCACAGGCTCCCGACGCCTCCCAGGTGCAGGAGTTGGACTGGATGGCACTTGGAGGTCTCCTCCTATTCTAGGAACCCATTGTTGTTGTTGTTGTTGTTGTTGTTATTATTATTATTATTATCAGAGGCTGAATTGCCATCTGTGAGGAATGTTTTGATTGTGTTTTTCCCTTATGGCAGAAGGAGGTTGGACTGGATGGCCCTTGGAGATCTCCTTCTACTCTAGGAACCTATTGTTGTTGTTACTATTATTAGTAGTAGTAGTAGTAGTAGCAGCAGAGGCTGTATGAATATTATCATCATTATTATGATGAATAAATTCAGGGGTTTATTATACTCACATTTAGTTGAATTCATTCTTAAAATATATTATATGGCTCTCACTGAAATAAATTTCCAAATATTTTGCTTTTCTGGCTCTCTGAGTCGTGGGTAGGTAGATCATTTTGACTTGGTTGTTTTATAAGTAGTTCGCATGCTGAAAAAGTGTGAGCACCCCTGATATAAGGCCTTAAAGGTCAAAACCAACACTTTGAAGATGATCCGGTGCTCGATTGGCAACCAGTGTAGCCGCTGCAGAGTTGGAGTGATGTGAGTCCTGGCCGGCACTCCAGCCAGGAGTCTCGCTGCAGCGAGACCAATATGCTTGGACTACAACAGGGCTGTCCAACTTCTACCGGCCCAGGGGCCTGAATTCCGGTCACTGATGACCTGGGGGGCCGTAGGGTCTGCCCCGCCCCTCCGCCCCGGGTCCGCCCCCGGCGCACCCTTCCCTCCCCCTTATTTTAATTTAATATTAAATATATTTAATTCCATCCTCCCTCCCCTTATTTTAATTTAATATTAAATATATTTAATTCCATCCTCCCCTCTCCCCTTATTTTTATTTAATATTAAATATATTTAATTCCATCCTCCCATCTCTTCTTATTTTTATTTAATATTAAATATATTTAATTCCATCCTCCCATCTCCCCTTATTTCATCTTTAAATATATTTAATTTTATATTTAATAGATGAGGGGAGATGGGGGGAGGGAATGAGGAGCCCCCTGAGGAGCCCCCTGCTTCGGCCTACCTTTTCCAAACGTGCAGGATCCAGGAGTACCCGGACGACGAAAGAGGCAACGACCGACTGAGTCAAAGAAGGTCCTAATCGCGCCTGTGGGCCTCAGCGATCCAGTAGTAGAGTAGCTGAAGAGTATCACGAGAATACGCAATCCACACGGGATTTCGCTGTCAACGCCGGCGTGATCTCACGTTGACAGCGAAATCCCATGTGGATTGTGTATTCTTGCGATACTTGCTCCGAACCCGGAAGTAGGTATTTTATTTTATTTTATTTTTCATTTTTCATTTTTTATTAAAAAGCTTAGGGGGCCGTAGGGAAGGGGCTGGGGGGGCGTATACGGCCCCCGGGCCGCCAGTTGGACAGCCCTGGACTACAACAACATTTTCCATAATTTTTCACCACTGGCTACATTATTAGAGAGCATAACTTTTTGTAAAGTATGATCTTCTTGAGAACAGTTTTAAAACTTGAGTCAACCTCCTCCTTGGTGGTATAACAAATAACAAATAACTAGTGGAGGTTTAAAGAAGGCTTCAATTTTCAACAAGGTAATCCAGGGCAGGACCAAGCAAATATAGCCATTTATATGATTGTCCTATTCAAATCTCACTGGCTTTATATTGCAGCATGTAAATAATATTTCTAGAGCATCTTTTAAAATTTTTAGAAGCTTTAATAAAAGTGTAAATAGCACATTGGCCCTGTCCCTGGCACACAATCAAAGGGCTAAAGTAGAAGTGCCACGGGGGATCTGCGAGTAGAAACTTCTGCAATTAAAAATAGATCAGTCTGATTTTTAAAAAAGTTAACAAGAGTATCTGTGGGAAATATTTCACTTATAAAACTTAGTTCACATCAAGAGAGAAATGGGCGAACTTTAAGGATTCTAAGGTGATTGTGAGAAGATCGAACAACTTAAGGTTAGGGTATTTGTTTTGTGTCAGGAGCAACTTGAGAAACTGCAAGTCACTTCTGGCGTGAGAGAATTAGACATCTGCGACTGCAAGGATGTTGCCCGGGGGATGCCTGGATGTTTTACCATCTTCTGAGAGGCTTCTCTCATGTCCCCACATGAGGAGCTGGAGCTGACAGATGGGGGCTCACCCTGCTCCCCGGATACGAACTACCAATCTTTCGGTCAGCAGTCCTGCTGGCACAAGGGTTTAACCCATTGCACTACTGAGAGCTACTACTTAAAGTTAGTGATAACGCTTGAAAGTATGAATAGCAAAAGAAACAGCAGTATTACCCCTTAGCAGTGAACGGGAAAATGAGGTGAGAGGAGCAGCGAAAGCACGGAAGAGAAATTCAGTTTTACAAACTTTCATTTTTGAAAAAGAGAGAAAAATCCAGAAGAAAATATTAGCGAAAAGGAGAAGTTAGGTTGCGGGGATCTCACACTAACATTCTTTTGTATCTAACAACAACAATTTATTTGTAGCCCGCCTTATCTCCCCAAGGGCATTCAGGGTGGTTTCCAACATATATGGCAAACGTTCAATGCCAAAAAGGGAAAACATACAAACAAGTAAAATCAGAACAGACCACATTTTTACTTATTTGTTTATTTATTTATTTATTGGCCCCTTTAACCCTTACAGACTCTTTTAGGTCCACATGGAAAAACACGATTCTCAGAAACCTCAAACTATCAGGGTTACAGGAAGAAGAACTAGACCTCCTGGGATATACTAATGCTAGAGTAGCAGTAAGGCGCAGAACAATGGATATAGATTACCAAAAACATCTAGCCTGTGCCAGATACCAGCCACTATTATGCAGTACTAACGTACCCTTTGCTACACAAAATTATTTAACAAATCTAACAAACCCGAAACACAGGAAAGTGTTCACTCTGGCCCAAGTTAATGCTCTGCCAACAGCTGTGCTACTGGGCAGGTACACAAAAACACCCTATCATGAACGTATATGCCCCTGCGATGTAGGGGTGGTTGAATCTATAGAGCATGTGTTATTTTACTGCCCTCTGTATGTGGATGCCCGCCTCTCCTTAATCTCGCCAATACTGTCCCGCTTACCTGGCAGATCTGAGGAATTCTACCTATACTGGCTGCTCGACGACAAACACAAGGAGACAACCAACCTGGTGGCCAAATATCTCATGGCCGTTCTAGCTACGAGGAACCAGCATATTAAATTGAACGCGGAAACACAATAGGCTAGATACTGTTGGTGTTAAACTGTAGAGTTGAACGGAGTTTTAACATTTATATTGTTTCATTTTCTGTACAATGTGACGTTGGTCCTTGACCGTAAATAAATATCTATCTATCTATCTATCTATCTATTTATTTATTATTTCAATTTGTATACTGTCCATTCCGGATGGCTCAGGGCGGTTTACAACGCATAAAATCACAACAGTAAAACAGTGAATGACAATATAAAATCCCATTTCGCAATAATCCCACAAAACAGTATTAGTCAACTGACCAAGAATTAGAGATCAAAAGCCTGTCTAAAGAGCACAGTTTTGCAGGCTTTCCGGAAGGCCGGTAATTCGCAGGTTGCTCGGGCTTCCGGCGGCAGGGCATTCCATAGGCTTGGTGCCACCACGGAGAAGGCCCTCTGTCGCGTTGATGATAAATGAATGGTCCGTAGGGAAGGGATCTGCAGGAGGTTGTGGGCCTCAGATCGAAGAGATCTCTAGGGAACATATGGGAGTAGACGGTCCCTCAGGTACACCGGCTTCTCACAGAGCTCGATTCATTTTATGACTGCAACCATGTTCTTTTTCTTGTGCCTAGAACTGCATGTTAAGCCATGTCTCTCTTCTTCAAATACTCCCCTCTTTCCCACAAACTCTTTGAGTTAATAGTTAATCCTCATTCCCAACTGTAACTGGGCCTACTGTATGAAGTTGCATATCTCCACAAAGAGTCAGGAAATCAAGGGTTAAATTGTATCAACTTTTTTCGTGCCAGGAGTAACTTGAGAAACTGCAAGTCGCTTCTGGTGTGAGAGAATTGGCTATCTGCAAGGACGTTTATTTATTTATTATTTATTTATTTACTTCATTTATTTATTTACTTCCTTCTCACCCCGCAGGGGACTCAGGGCGGATCACAATGCACATATACAGGCAAACATTCAATGCCATTGACATACAACATATATAGACAGACATAGAGGCAATTTAACATTCCAGAAATCAGTTAAATTTAGCCTCCCCACAAAGTGGTACCTAAATTTCCTACTTGACAGATGCAACTGCCTTTCAGGTTGCAAAGGTCGACAACGAGCTACACAAATTGGTCAAGAGCTCACCCCGACCCGGGCAGGTCTCGAACTCATGACCTTCTGGTCAGTAGAGATCTTATGCAGCTGACACCCAGCCAGCTGTGCCACATTCCCGTTGCCCAGGGGACGCCCGGATGTTTACCATCCTATGGGAGGATTCTCTCATGTCCCCGCATGGGAAGCTAGAGCTGACAGAAGGGAGTTCACTCCACTCCCCAGATTCAAGCCACTGACCTTTCAGTCAGCAGTCCTGCGGGCACAAGGGTTTAACCCATTGCGCCACCAGGGGCTCCTATATTGTATCAACTAAAAAGGGCAAAGTTTGACTGCTGATATTGGAAGTGACCACCCCCATCTCCCAGGACTCTGTAAAAGGTGGCACAAAACCAAGGAATTCATAGTTTTACCAAGGACACCAGCATGCCCGGATTACCCATAAGGCCAACATAGGCCATGGTCTAGGGGCGCAAGCCGAGGGGTGGGAGCGCAGATCATGGACCAAAAAAAAATACTGGTCCACGCCCCTCTTACACCAGGCTGGAATGATCCCATAATCCCCTATCTCTCCTCTATGTGGGAACCTAAGGCTCTTTCCATGGCCCCACGGCCCCACATGGCAACACCCCTGTAACCCAAACTAGCATCTGACCAATTTGGCTATTGGTTCAACATAACATCACACTGAAGTCCTAGAGAGAACGTTTTTCTAGGCGTTTTCCAGGTATTCCATAGCAATTTCATGGTATGCTTCAGCCACAAGTTCAAGACTTCATATCAGAAAACTGGGATTCCAGATAATACACACATCATATGATATGGAGGGTCCTGGAATGGCTCCTTCATGTAATATGTGGCCTATAATGTGTACTACAAACCTCAAGATTGCCCCACGTTTGCTGATACTTCCCAGTGATGTGTGAGGGCAGGCATGTAGCCAGGGGGGGGGGCTAAGGGGGCTTCAGCCCCCCCCCCGAAATTCTCAGGGTGGTCCGCGAAAAGGCCTTACTGGTACATTATTTAAACTGTTATGTTTATTCATATCATGATCTGATCACCATGCTCATTATATCCCACATTAATGGGGTTATTGGGATAACAATACAAAAGGTTTGCTAGGGTAGACCCTCTTCCACCCAGTCTCAGCCCCCCGGAACCAAACTCAGCCCCCCGGAACCAAAATCCTGGCTACGGCCCTGTGTGAGGGTGAATCTCTACACAGTAGAATTAATGCAGTTTGACCCCACTTTAATTACCATGGGGGACAGTGCCATGGAATCTTGGGATTTGAAGTCTGGTAAGGCACTGACAGTGTTTGGCCAAGAAGGCTAAATAACTTGTAAAAATACAACTCCCATTATTCCATAGCATTGAGCCATGGCAGTTAAAGTGTTGACAAACTTCATTCATTCAACAGTATAAGCTTGATACATTTTTTAGTTAAATATGGAAAAATTTGAATTAATATTAGACGTGTCAATTAGTATAATTTGAATCTTAGCAGTGCTTCCTATGAGTTGCAATGTGTGACACAGGACAAATAGAAAATGTGAGGGCCAGAATGTGTCTCTGTGTTGCCAAACAATTTAGGATAGCCTGGCCCATAGGGGGCAGAGGCCCAGAAGTACCCCTAAAGCGAGGATTTCAGCAAAAACCTCAGGTGAGTTTTTAAAAGCAACCTTAAAATCCCTTTCCCAAATGATCTCACCAAAGTAGTCCGGAAGAAGATGCCACTGAAGTTTTTATTCTTGTCAGCTGAGAAGGATGACCACTGCAGATTCCTTGTCGCAAAGCAGTCATAAGGTTACATTGAAACATATGCCATTTTTATACACTTTACAGAACTGTCAAATTTAAACTTTCCTGCCCCTGCACGCTGTAGGCTTTATGATGATTGGTTGGAACCTTGGAAGCCAGCTGTAGCGGGAACCAATCATGAAGCTGTGCCGCTTTTGTCCTGGCGAATGGGAAGCGAGGGACAGGAATGTGTTCAAAACAAAGAGCAGCTGGAGTTTTCTTGATTAGATCATGTCCATATGTAAATGAAGATCCGAGCCCCTGACCTTTCGAGCCAAAGGAATTCTTTTGTTCTTGGTGAAAAGCAGGAATTGTCCTTAATGACCCTCCCTTGCTGACAAACGGCCACGTGCAGATTCTATCCATGAGAAGTTTCAGCCTTCTGGATGGTAAATAAATGAAATAACGGTAGTTATGTGCTGGTTTCCGAGGCCAGCAGTGACAGCCGATTGTGAAATATGAAATATAGTTATGCCATACGTTCTATAAACGCGGGACGAGGCTAATCTCAGAGGGCCCAGCGTTTATAAAACAAAAGGGAGTCTTTTAAGAAATGGGGAGAAGGGAGAGAACCTTCTCCAAACAAGAAAGAGTCATCTGTCATGCAAATTGTTTCAATGATTGGATTAAAGGGTGCAGCCAGGAATGTGGTTTCATCCTGATCTCAAAACAACAGCTGGGTCTTTCACCAACATGTAGCATTTCTTCATATTATTTTACACATGGGGGGGGGGGAAAACATGCAGAAAAATTACATAGGAAGGTTTCAGGGGAATATCACCAATATCTCATAATTACTTCATATGCAAGGGGTGGAAAGAAAGTCCATATAATCTTGAAAAGCATCAAATCCATATGCTTTGGGGAAAGTCCATCTATGTCCTTGGGAAAACTATAAGCGAAAAGTCCTTTTTGCTAATAGCCAGAGGAGAGTCCAAACACATGTAAGTCCTTGGAAAAATGTCTCCCAAACAGCTCAGGGCTTGCCCCTGTTGGCCTGTCCGCATGCAACCCCGTGCACAAAGAGTCCATGGTTTCAGGTTAAGTGAGGCAAGAAAACAGAGAGGTAGAAATGGCTGGTGGTCTTTTGATGCCAAATCCCAGCCTTTGGTGCTAGAGATGGCAGACCACATCTCTAGCACCATGTGCAGGAACGTTGGAATTCCCTGCTGCAGGTCAAACCAATTAGGATGCAGATGGGCTCTTTCTGGGGCTCGCCTTCATCTGTACCTAGATGTCTAAAGTAGACCTACTGTCCCCTCTACTTCAGAACTATTGCTCAGTCTCATAATAATAGGCATTGGGTTAGTTCATAACAAAGCACTTTGTGTAGCTCATAGTTTTCAAAACAATCCAAGAGGTGGATTTTGAATTTGCTTGCGGTAGTTACTTCCTTCTAAGACGGAAATGTTTCTCTTGTGTATCATACCCCTGGAATACCACAAAAGGGAACATCCCCTTGGATTTTACTTCCTTTGAGAGACAGCAACCATAATAACCAGGAGCTATGCCTGCCTCATCATGCATACCAATGAATTAGTTAAACTGCTCTGGTCAGACACTAGGTTGATGTCCTTTGTAAAGGGGGAGGCACACTCATGCTCTGAAGCAACCAAACCAGAATTGTAGATGTCGGCCTAAGAAATGGAAGCAACAAATAAATAAAAATGTTCAGAGAACATATATCTAGGAATCGCTAGGTCAAAGTACAGTCATAGCATTGGTCCATGGCAGTTAAACTGCATTGATTCTACAGTATAGATCAGGGGTGGGCAATTATTTTTTCCAAGGGGCCACACGAGAGCCAAAAAATATCATGGAGGGCCGCACCTAAAGACGGAACTACATTCTAATCTACATAATATATATATTTATTTATTTATTTACTATATTTACTATATATTACACATCATTAATATTAACATATTAATATATCAATAAATATTCATATATTATTAGTATTAATATCATAATTATTATATTATAGTATATATATAGACATTATAATATATTAAAATTATAATATAATATAACATTATATTATTTATTATTTATTATATTATTATAATAAAATTATTATAAAATAATAATAAAAACCACTAAAATAAAATAAAATTCAAGAAGACAAGGTGCGAAGAAGGGAGGAGGGAGGAGGAGGAGGGCACAGGGAGGGCACAGGGAGGTGGAGCGGCAGGCCGTATTGCCATGGTCCTGCCTCAAAGCGGGGGCTACCACGGGCTGCACCAGGGCAAGGGCGTTCCTTCCTGCCTTCTCCGGCGGCTCTGGAGTGCCCTCGCGGTGGTGATCCTAGGCTTTGGCCCTCTTGCATGGAGGGTTGCGCGTCGGTAGAGTGAGTGAGGGCCCGAGGGTGGAGGCTGCACCAGCCCCGGGCTCTCCCCCATCTCCGCCTCCTCCTCCTGCCTCCGGTGTAGAGAGGCTCCGGATGCCGGCAGCGTGGCTGGGAGATGCCTTTGGATGACTTCCTGTAGCCCTGATTGAGCTGGCTGAGGTATTCTGGGAACAGTAGTTTCCTGACTCCTACAGCTCCCAGAATGTCTCAGCCAGCTCATCCGGGACTACAGGAAGTCGTTCAAAGGCTCCTCCCCACCATGCCACCAGCAGTGACCCTCCCACGCTGGCCATCCAAAGCCTCTCCATGCCGGAGGCAGGAGGAGGAGAGCCTGGGGCACTCCAAAGCTGCCACGATGGGATGGCGACAGCGGCACCCCTTCTTCTTGGTTGGCCCCGCCCCCCGATGCCCTTCCCCTGGGCTGGACAGAACCGGCCAGGGGGCCGCATCTGGCCCGCGGGTCATAGGTTGCCCACCCCTGGTATAGATGCATCCTTAATCCTCCAGAGTAACTCCATGGTTTACTTCTGGAAGAAATGGACCATAGAGTCACATTGGAGGACCTAGATTTTTCTAAAGAGACCATATTACTCAAATATTCAAATAATCAAAGCCATAAAAATTAAACGCACAAAGTGTTGGGAATAGCAACCTTCTACATGTGAGGCTTTGAAAAGGAACGCCATGATGTAATGGGTTAACTGGAAAGACATATGTTAGCAGCTGATTGGCTGAGCATACCAGAGGCCAGAGTTCTGATTGGCTGCTGTCTCTGGCTTGCTGCTGAGACCAACGGTTCTAACTGCCATTTTCACTTTGGACAGTGAAGAGAGTCCTGGCTGCCAACTCTCTTGAAACTTGATCATTTTAAGGCATGATGCATATTTTAAAGACTATTTTAAAAGACTGTTCTATTCTCCGTATTAATTCAAAGAGACTGCTGTATATATTGTTGTCATGTTTGAACTTTTGAACTGAAGTAAAGATACTGTTACTTGTTACAGAAGCCTGTGTGACACTTTATTATACTACAGGGTATATCTTGGTTTAAATACTATGATAATGCTTCTGTTTATTCACATTTACCAACCCCCCACACTACAAGCCTCCTATACTAGTTATTTGTTATGTATATAATTCGGATTGCCTACTGTGTTTTATATGTGTGTATTGGTATGCAGTTGTTCCTTAACTCCATGTTGTGGGTGGGGCAGCAGACCATGTGACCAGATCTGGGACTATTCAACTCAGTTTCCATTTTAGAAATCAGTAGAAACAGAATGAAGACTTTATTAGACCCTCAGACCAGAGAGATGCTTTAGACTGGACTGTTGATTATAAGAAAGATGCCCTGTTTTTATCTGCACAGAAAAACTATTACTTTATTTTATTTACTTACATCATTTATATTCTGCCCTTCTCACCCCGCAGGGGACTCAGGGCGGATCACAATGCACATATACAGGAAACATTCAATGCCATAGACATACAACATATATAGACAGACACTCAGAGGCAATTTAACATTCTAGCTTCTGGCCACCAGGGGGAGCTGTTGCATTCCTTCATTCTTTTTCATACTTCCTGGACATTTTATGGCCTCGTAAATCAGTTAAATTAGCCTCCCCACAAAGTGGTACCTAAATTTCCTACTTGACAGATGCAACTGTTTTTCGGGTTGCAAAGGTCGACAACGAGCGACACAATTTGGTCGAGAGCTCACCCCGACCCAGGCAGGTCTCGAACTCATGACCTTCTGGTCAGTATCAATCAATCAATCAATCAATCAAAACTTTATTATTCTGGTCAGTAGAGATCTTAAGCAGCTGACTCCCAGCCAGTCCCTACTTCAAATTCTAAATGTAGCTGAACTGATCAGCACTGTACTTGTTTGCTAAATAATACATGAAGTTTGTGAGTAAACCAACTATGCTATTTTTATTTTTGGTCTCTGAGCATGATTTAAACCAAGATATTTTAAGGGAGAGTAAACGTTTTTGGGCAACTGAAAAGAACACTTCTGAAATTCTTGTTTTTTGTGCATTGGTATATCTTTGTTCCTAACAGTTCAAAGAGATACCTAGGTATATCAGTCTAACAGCTGAGAAACTTAATTGCCTTGCATGAATACTAGTGGGTATTTACCAATAAGGAGAAAGTTTTTAAACTCTTCTCAGAAAGATCATACTTTACAAAAGGTCATGGCTTTCCAAAGGTTATGATTATTCCAAATAGTGTGAATGCCAATTAATCTCCAAAAGGATCACACTTCCAAAAGCCTATGGAGATTCTTGGTTTCCCCAAATGGTTATGAATACAAAGGTGGGTTGCATGGTGACTATGAAAGAGCCCTTAAACTATTGCGATACCATAGAACTAACCAGTTTTACCTGACATACACTTTCATAGACTGTAAACCTCTTGGATTTGGTTCAATACAATAAACAAAACTCGTGAGACTGTCACACGCCACAAGGCATTCAGTTGTTTTCACTCAGGGTGGGGCGAAACCAATACAGGCATGTATCTGTTTGTTCTCTTCCTTCACTGGTTTTGTATTGTTGTTATTTATTACTTCTAGAGCAACCGCACAGGCTAAGGTTTTATTAAATGAAAACAGCAGGTGCCTGTCCTTTGGCTTACGATGAAAAGGGTCCAGTGATATGTGCCAAGGGCACTGAACACAGTTTTCCCAGATATAGAAATCCCTTTATTTAAAAAGAAACAAATCCTTAGGGATGATGGAAATGAGAGTCTGACACATCTGGATGGTGCTAAATTAGAGTAAGACTATTTCAGTGCCCCAAAAGCTTTGAGGCAAGACTAGGCTGGATTTACACAGCAATATACTATATAATCCAGTTTCTGAATCCAGATTCTGTGCTTTGAATGGGACTAGTGTTCCCTCGCTACTTCGCGGTTCGCTTATTGCAGACTTGCTGTTTTGTGGATTTCAAAAAATATTAATTTATTTTATATATATATATATATATATATATATATATATATATATATTCATAGTATTTTTGCTGTTTTGTGGGGTTTTGCTGCCGCCGCTCTCCAAAGCACTGTTTTTCAACCTTTTTTGAGCCGTGGCACATTTTTTACATTTACAAAATCCCGGGACACACCACCAACCAAAATGACACAAAATGACACTCTAACACAGTAATCAGTAATCTAACACCAGTGTCGAACCTTTCGTACCTGGGGAAGTTAGTTGAGAGGGCAGTAACGGAGCAGTTGCAGTCCTTCTTAGATGATGCAACATGGCTAGACCCCTTCCAGTCCGGCTTCCGTTCGGGGCACGGGACGGAGACGGTTCTGGTCTCCATCACAGACCAACTCCGCTGCCAGCTCGACCAAGGCGGGTCTGCGCTGCTCGTGTTATTGGACCTCACGGCAGCGTTTGACACGGTCGACCACAATCTATTGATCCACCGCCTGGCCGTGGCTGGAGTGAGGGGGACAGCCCTTAAATGGCTGACCTCCTTCCTCCACCAGCGGTCTCAGCGTGTGAGGAGGGGCGAGGTGGTCTCCGAGGGCTCCCCACTACTCTGTGGGGTCCCCAGGGGGCCATTCTCTCCCCTCTGTTATTTAACATCTACATGCAGCCGCTTGCACAGCTGGTGCGGAGTTATGGGCTGGAGTGTCACCAGTACGCTGACGACACCCAGCTCATTCTGAGGATGGAGGGCAGGCCGGGTTCTGTCCCCGATAATTTCCAACACTGCCTCGAAGCCATTACTGGATGGCTGCGAGCCAGTAGGTTGAGGGTGAATCCGGCGAAGACGGAGATCTTGTGGCTGGGTCGCCCGGGTGATGTTAATGTCCAGCTTCCGAGCCTGGACGGTGCGGTGTTATGCCCATTGCCTTCCGTAAAGAGCCTGGGGTCCATTTGGACTCCCAGCTGACCATGGAGGCCCAGGTCTCTGCGGTCAGCAAGATTGCTTTTTCATCTGCGACAGGCAAGGAGGCTGGCCCCCTATCTCTCCCGGAACGATCTGGCCACGGTGATCCAAGCCACAGTCATCTCAAGGCTGGATTACTGCAACACGCTCTACGTTGGCCTTCCTCTGTCGGTGACCCGGAAGCTCAGGCTAGTGCAGAACACTGCCGCCCGGCTCCTGTCTGGCACGCCAGCTGGCGCCCACATAACACCTGTTTTGCAGGATCTGCACTGGCTGCCAATTGAGCACCGGATCACCTTCAAAGTGTTGGTCCTCACCTTTAAGGCCTTACACGGCCTGGGGCCAGCGTATTTGAGGGACCGTCTCACCCCATATTGCCCTCCGAGATCACTTCGGTCTGAGGACTCCAATCTCCTGGAGATACCTTCAGCTAAACTCGCAAGGCTGACTGCTACCCGCCGGAGGGCGTTCTCTGTCATAGCACCTATGCTGTGGAACGCCCTCCCGGCCGGAACTCGGGCTATGAAGGACTTGCTCCCGTTTAGACGGGCCTGTAAAACATACCTGTTTAAGCAGGCCTTTGGTGAGTAAGTCCTGCCCATGCCCCGCCATCTATTCGTTCTTCTGAGGATGATGTGCTGTTCATTGTTTTAACTGTGTTATTAATTACTGTACTGCTGTTGTTTTTAATTGTTTTTAACTGCTTATTGCCTGTATTTTACTGTGCCCTTCGGCTCCTGTAAGCCGCCGCGAGCCTCAGGGAGTCGGCGGCATAGAAGCCCGAATAATAAATAAATAAATAAATAATACATATAGCTAATATGTTTTAAAATGTATTTATACACTCAGTGTGAAACCTGGGCTTGTTTTGATGAACACAAAATAGATATCCTGGCAGGAATGGCGTTTAAGCTTGCTAACACCATGGCGCTATTGGACAGCTTCTCACCACACACCAAGCACAGCAGAGTCGGTGCCGTCGCATCCCCAGTGAAAGTGAATCCAAATGAAAGATAGCTTTTGCTGTATTGCCTTGAGCTCAACATCTTTTCTTTTTTCTTTTGTCCACCACTCATATCAGGGCCTTCATCTGTGTCATAATTTTGTCTACGGCCATGTTCGGCATTTGCATTTTACCTTCTCAAAAACTTCTCCATCACTGTCACTCGCTTGTCTTGCTGTGATCCCAAATTGCCATTGTCACTTGACGCACACCTGCAGCACTAACTCTAACTTTGTTTACTTAGCCACGTCTGAGCGAATCCAAGATGGCGCGACCATAGCACTCTCGCGTCACTTCTTAGATGATACGAGAGTGCTATGGTTCCATTTCTTAAAAGGACAGATGCGCCTTATTGTTTATATTTGAATGAAGTTTGAAAATAATTTCCCACAGCACACCTGATGATCTATCATGGCACACTAGTGTTCCGCAGCACACTGGTTGAAAATCACTGCTCCAAGGCACTTTTCCTCCTCAGTCCTCCCTCCCTCCAGCCTTGAAGGGCCTTTCCTTCATTCCTTTCCTTCACTTTATTTAAAGTTTATAAAGACTTATAATAGTGTATAACTACTAAAATAATGTATACATATTAAAATAAATAGAGCATCCCATTGCGGTATTTCACTAATTGCGGGAGGTCCTGGAAATAAGTGAGGGAACGCTGTCTATGAGTCTACATCAGTCATGGGCAAACTTGGGCCCTCCAGGTGTTTTGGACTTCACCTCCCACAATGCAAATTGAAATGGTAAGACCGCTGCTGAAGAAGCCGAATTTAGATCTTTCGGCTCCCTCCAATTACCGACCCGTGTCAAACTTGCCTTTTTTAGGCAAGGTAATTGAGAGGGCAGCAGCGGATCAGCTGCAGCAGTTCTTAGAAGACACAGCTGGACTTGATCCCTTCCAGTCCGGCTTCCGTATTGGGCATGGGACGGAGACCGTGCTCGTCGCCATTACAGACCAACATCGCCGCCAGCTGGACCAGGGTGGGTCAGCCCTGCTTGTTTTGTTAGATCTAACAGCAGCGTTTGATACCGTAGACCATGCATTGTTGGCCCACCGTTTAGCCGTGACTGGGGTTAGGGGGATTGCCCTTAAATGGGTGACCTCCTTTCTCCAGGATCGGGGACAACGTGTGGAGAGGGGGGAGGAGGTCTCCGGGAGGCTCCCATTAAGTTGCGGGGTTCCCCAGGGGCCATCCTCTCACCCTTACTATTTAACATTTACATGCCCCTGGCCCAGCTGGCCCGCGACTTTGGTCTGGAGTGTTATCAGTATGCGGATGACACCCAGCTTCTGCTGAGAATGGACGGCAGGCAGGATACCGTACCCGATTGTTTCCATCTATGCCTTGAAGCCGTGACTGGTTGGCTGCGTGCCAGCCAGCTGAAGGTGAACCCGTCGAAGACGGAAATCTTGTGGCCTGGTCGCCCTGGGCTGGATGGGTGCTGGTTGCCTACCCTGGATGGCGAGCAGCTCAGCCCGTCATCCCTTGTAAAGAGTTTAGGTGTCCAATTGGACCCTTTGCTGACCATGGAGACCCAGGTCTCCATGGTCAGCAAAACGGCGTTTTACCATCTCCACCAGGCTAGGCGACTGGCACCCTACCTGTCCAGGGATGATCTGGCCACGGTGATCCAGCCGACGGTCATCTTGAGGTTGGACTACTGTACCGCCTCTCTACGTTGGCCTCCCTTGACGACAGTCCGGCAAACTCAAGCTGGTGCAGAATGCTGCTGCTCGCTTGCTGGTGGGAGCACCGGTGAGAGAGCATATCACTCCCATCCTCCGGCAACTGCACTGGCTGCCTATTGAGTACCGGATTGCCTTCAAGGTGTTGGTTTTAACCTTTAGGGCCTTGCACGGTCTAGGGCCTGAGTACCTAAGGGACCGCCTTACCCCGTATATTCCCCCAAGATCACTGCGCTCGGAAGAGCAGAACCTGTTGGTTATTCCATCACCCCGCTCCTGCCACCTGTCCAGCACAAGACAGCGGGCCTTTTCTGTCGTGGCTCCCATGACTTGGAACTCTGCCTAGCCACGTTCGGGCGATCCACGAACTTGGCCCTTTTCGAAGGGCCTGCAAGACTGCCCTCTTCAGACTAGCGTTTGGCTAGCCTGAATGTAGATGCATATCACCGTCCGAGTTAAGATCTGTAATTTACTGGCTACTGGCTATGTATTGTGCGTTTTACTGAATTTTACTGTATGTTTTATTGTGTATTTTATTGCTATTGTGATCCGCCCCGAGCCTGCAGGGAGGAGTGGAATATAAAACCGAATAATAAATAAATAAATAAATAAATAAATAAGTAAGTCCAAAACACCCGAAGGGCCCTAGTTTACCCATGCCTGGTCTATACTGTGCTTTATTCCAGTTCAAAGCAGATAATCCGAATTCTAAAACTGATTAAATCAGCACAAAATTATGTTATAACATCCTTACTGTTGTCATGTCATTTCCAATTTATGGCAATCCTAAAGCATCCAAATCATGGGGGTGTCTTGGCAAGATTTATTCCGTGGGGCTTTGCCATTGCCTTCCTCTAAGGTTGAGTGCGATTTGACCAAGGTCACCCAGCAAGTTCCTATAGTTTAGCAGGGATTTGAATGCTGCTCCCCAGATTCTTAATCCAATACTCAAACCAGTACATCATGGCTCACCAGGGCATCCTTTCTCAACAGCTAGTTCTGGGCAATATTTTGTTGGCCACTCCTTGGCTAGTCTATTCTGGCTAGTCCCTATGCCTGGATTGACTTTCACATTCACTTGCTTCACTGTGACTAAATTAGGATTACAGTGCTCCCTCGCTGTATTGCAGTTCGCTTACTGCAGACTCGCTGTTTCGTGGGTCCACAATAAGTGGGGGGGAGGCCGTGAGAGGGGATGAGGAGGAGGGGAAGGGGAGCCAGGTGCTAGACTTTACCCTGGGGCTTGTCTCTGCCCACTCGGCAGTGGCCTCATCCTCTTCGCTGAGTCTGCTGCTTGCTGCCTCGGCTGCCATCAACTTGCCCAAGAGTCTTCCAAGGCGGCGAGCAGCAGACTCGGCGAAGAGGATGAATCTGCTGCCAAATGGGCAGTGAGTCCTTACTTTGCGGATTTTCACTTTTCATGGGTGGTTCTGGAACGGATCACCCGCAATAAGTGAGGAAATATTGTACTTGTGAAAGGAGGCACTGGTTACATCTATATACAAGTGTGGAAGAAGTGCAGCTACTGGTGTAATGTCCCAGTGAGATGTTTTGCCATAGGATCCTGCTTCCTATGATGAACCTCTAATATTCTATCTTGGGGCCCTTCCACACAGCCATATATCCCAGAATATCAAGGCAGGAAATCCCACATTATCTGAGTGTGGACTCAGATGACCCAGTTCAAAGCAGATATTGTGGGATTTTCTGCCTTGATATTGTGGGATATAGGGCTGTGTGCAGGCATGTAGCCGGGGGGGGGGGCTAAGGGGCTTTCAGCCCCCAAATTCTCAGGGTGGTCCGCGAAAAGGCCTTTCTGGTACATTATTTAAACTGTTATGTTTATTCATATCATGATTTGATCACCATGCTCATTATATCCCACATTAATGGGGTTATTGGGATAACAATACAAAAGGTTTGCTAGGGTAGACCCTCTTCCACCCAGTCTCAGCCCCCCAACCAAACTCAGCCCCGAATCAAAATCCTGGCTACGGCCCTGGCTGTGTGGAAGGGCCCTTGGAGGGTTTTCCTGTACAGATTCTCAATTCTTTGTTCACCCAGCCTATCATCCCATCCCTTGGGCAGTAAAAGCTATGATGCCTTCCTGTTTAAGGTGGGACACAGCAATTACTTTCCTGGTAAGTAGGAGGTGGTTTATAATTGCTCTTTACTTTTGATTCCAGACTCATTTGATTCCTGGATTTTTTTTTTATTAAGGGACCCTTGGTATCTGGTGAGGATTGGTTCTAGGACTCCCCTCGGATAACATAATCAATGCCATATTATATACAATAGGGTAGCAAAAAGGTAACTCTGATCGTGACAAAATCAAATTTGACTTTTCAGATTTTGTTTTTGGGTGGTGGATGTTTTGGTTGCATCTGTGGATTTGGAGGACTGACTGCATTCTGAGGGGAGAGGAAGAAGAACTTTGAATTTAGATTGGATTTTGGCAATTAACTGGTTGTAGTAGAAGAGACGTTTAATAGATCACATAGTCGGTCCTCCACATTTACAGATTTGACATTTATGGGTTTGAATAATGAATTGGATTAAAATATTCTTAGAAACCCAAGTTCTTTAATGTGACCCTATGGTCACCTTCTTCCAGACATGCTGGAAGACCCAGAGATTTCTAGAGATAACACTTTTCTAGGAATCTCCTGGTCTTGTACACAACCTTTTCCAGAGTCATGTTGAATGACTTGAGATGTCCAGGAATGGTCCTCCAGTGTAATTCCATAGTCAGCCTCCAGCAGAAGCTCATTCATCACACTAGAGAATGAATCCACTTTAAAACCGGTTTCTGCCTCATGTTTGTAGTTTAGGGAGGCTGTTAAAGGCGCCTCCCTAAACTACAATCCCCAGAATTCTGCAGGAGGCAGCAACCAGATTTAAAGTGGATTCATTCTCTAGTATGATGAGGTCCATATAGAGCAGGCATGGGCAACCTTTCTAACTTGGGGACCACATGGAGGGCCAGAGCGGGCATGGCCGGGCTGGGAAGAAGGGGTTTCTCCCCAAGCCCCCTCCCTTCCCTTCCCTTCCTCTTCTCTTTCAGAGGCAGAAAGTGATGGAAAGACTGGAAACGTTTGGATCCCGAAAGGGTTGATCTTGGTCAAGATGACATGGTGGACAGGAGAGAAAAAGTGTATCCATTAGACCCCTTTTGCCTACTCCTGATGAGCTCGAGATCACGTGATCAGCCGGCCATCAAACTGCAGCAGGGAGTTCCAACGTTCCGGCATGCTCCGTGTGGCCTAGGAACTTTAAGAACAAAGGCTGGGGACTACGACTCAGAAGACCTCAAGTCATTTCTACCCTTCTATTTCCATGCCCCACTTGACCTGAAACTTTGTAGCGCAACCTTAATGAAAAACCCTTCAGTTCACAACATTTTTTCCCTTCCACAAAGATACAAAGTGTCCCATATGGCTCTCAATCACAGATCCTGATAAAATAAACCTTTCTGGGCTGCAGAGCACTGCTGGCCTGCCCGGGATGCCTCTCTGGCATCTCAGGGAGGCCGGACCTGCACTTCTCAAAACCACGGATATGGAGTCTTTCAAAAGATTTCCCCCCGCATCCGCAAGAACATAAGTTTAACCGATTGACTCCGTTCCAATTCTATATTTTTCTTTGACTCTCTCTAAGATATTCTGCCATTTTGTTTTCTTCCTTTGAGCTCCTCTGCCTTTGCTACAGCCTTTTGATTTTTAAAGAATATTTTCCCAAAGGATCATCTTTCTGGGAGTTGCATGAAGACAGGCCAGAGTTTGGGCAGCCCTGAGCGGTTTGGGAAACATAGTTTTCCAAAGGTTTTTATGGTTTAGGACTCTAAATTTAAATTTTGACAGCTCTGTATAACTATAAATATGGCATGTATTTTGAATGTAACCTTATAATAATAATAATAACTTTATTTCTTGTGAGTCGCCCTCCACCATTGGTGCTCCGGGCGACTTACATCATTTAAAAAACACAGGTACATCAATTAAAAACACAGGTACAGAGAACCATAAAGGGCCCGCCTCCAGGTTAGCTAGTCAGTCCCCAAACGCCTGGCAGAAGACTGCTTTGCGACAAGGATATTGCGGTTTTCATCCTCTTCAGCTGATGAGAATAAAGACTTCGGTGGCATCTTCTTCCGGACTTCTTTGGTGAGATTATTTGGGCAAGGGATTGTTATTTCTAACTCACCAGAGCCTTTAAAAAATCTTCACTTTAGGGGTACTTCTGGGCCTCTGCCCCCTCCGAGCCAGGCTACCTTAAAATTGCTCGATATCACTGATATATAATCCTAGAGCAGGAAGAGACCCCCCCCCCCAAGGGCCATGCAGTCCAACCGCCTGCCATGCAAGAAGGGACAATCAAAACACTCCCAATAGATAGCCTCTGTGGAAAAGCTTCCAGAGGAGGAGACTCCACCACACTCCGAGGCAGACTACACCACTCTCCAACAACTCTTGCTCTCAGGAAGTTCTTCCTAAACTTGTCAATCAAATCCCTTTCCCTGTCATTTGAAACTATTGCTCCCTTGTGCCCTGGTTTCTGGAGCAGCAGAAAGTCAATTTTCCCCTCCTCCTCAACGAGACACCCTTTTAAATATTGAAACATGGTTCTCATTGAAAGGAGGAAGGAAAAAGGTTGGAAGAGAATGGAGGGAGGGGAGGGAAGAAAGGGAAGGAAGAAGAAATAGAAGGAAGGAAAGAGGGAAGGAAGTGTAGCAGCAAATCTGGAGTCCCAAGACTCCCAGGTGGCACTTTTACTTACAGGCGGCGCAACGTGCGAGCACAGGAACGTGAAAACACAACAACCGTACTGCAGGTAAAATGAAGCCAAAGTTTATTGTAGCACAACGTCAGCTGACGGGACCTGCCCACAGAACTCGCTGCTTCGGGGCAAGAACCCCGGGCAATCTTCAACAATCCCTTATATACACTCAATGGCGGCAGGTCCCGTCCCTCCTTTCTTCATCATTTTCATTGGTTTACAGCATCAACTCATTCTTGTCATCCAATTAAACATTACATTATTTGGCATCACATTCTATTCGCATCCTCATTTGCTAAACAGCACTACGCAGTATTAATTCTTCATTCCCACAGTATGTTATCTGCCATATGGGCATCATGTAATGAATTTGCAACATTTCTAAACCGTCCTTCTATGCCAGCAGGGAAGGACGATCTCATTTGCCCATGTGCGGTTTCTACCAATCAGTAACAATGTAAACAAATCCACGCTGGATGCTAGCTAGGCCAATCACGGCCAGTGTTATCAGGAAAGGCACATGATGTACTCTAACAAATCACAGCTTGTGCCTGACGTACCAATCAGAGTGCATTATTCTCGGACTGGCTTCTAGCATTATTTCTGGCAAGCTATCTCGCTATACTAAGGCCTGTGCTTGTGCATCACTCTCTTCTGACCGTACTTCTGCTAAAAGCATCAATTCTGCTTTAGAAGGAGGGAGAAAGGAAGAAAGTGGGAGGTAAGGAAGGAAGGAGGAAGTGAAGGAAGAAGGGAAGACCTGTGGGGTGCCTCAGGGAGTCATTCTCTCCCCTTGATTGTTTAACATCTACATGCGACCCCTTGCCAAGCTGGTACAGAGTTTTGGTCTGGAGTGCCATCAGTACGCTGATGACACCCAGCTTGTGCTGAGGATGGATGGCCGACCGGACTCTGTACCGAATTGTTTCCAACAATGCCTTGAAGCCGTGACTGGTTGGCTGTGAGCCAGTCGCTTGAGAGTAAATCCATCGAAGACGGAGATCCTTTGGCTGGGCCAACCGGGTGGGTGCGAGCTCCGGCTGCCTACTCTGGACGGCGAGGCACTACGCCCGTCATCTGTAGTAAAGACTCTGGGGGTCCAGTTGGACCCGCTGCTGACAATGGAGGCCCAGGTCTCTGCTGTCAGCAGATCCGCCTTCTACCACCTACGGCAGGCTAGGCGGCTGGCGCCCTACCTCTCCGGAAATGACCTAGCCACGGTAATCCAAGCGATGGTAATCTCGAGGTTGGACTACTGTAATGCCCTCTACATTGGCCTTCCTTTGTTGGTGATCTGGAAGCTCAAGCTGGTGCAGAACGCTGCAGCACGACTCCTGGCTGGAGTGCCGGCCAGGGTTCATACCACCCCAACCCTGCAGTGCCTGCACTGGCTACCAATCGAGCACCGGATCATCTTCAAAGCGCTGGTTTTGACCTTCAAGGCCTTGTATGGTCTGGGGCCGGTGTATCTACTCCCATGTGTTCCACAGAGATCCCTTTTGTTCCGAAGATCTCAATCTTTTACAGATTCCCTCCCTATGAACGGTACATCTGTCGTCCACTAGACAGAGAGCCTTTTCTGTGGCTGCCCCATGCCTGTGGAACAATTTACCGCCGGAAGTACGAGCAGTTAACGAGCTACCGGCTTTCCGGAAAGCTTGTAAAAAGGTGTTATTCCGGCAAGCATTCAATCTGTAACCCTTCTGGTTGTAGTAGAATGTTGTTATACTGTCTGTAATTTACTGCTATATGTTTCTATGTTTCATTGATGTGTTGTAAACCGTTCTGAGCCAACATGGAAGCGACGGTATCCAAATCGAAATAATAAATAAATAAATAAGAGAGAAAGAAGGAAGGAAGGAAGAAAAGGATGGTGTGAGAGAGGAGGGCCTGAGAAAAGAGCCCAAGAGGCCACATCCGGCCCCTTGGTCTTAGTTTGCCTATATCTGATATAGAATCATGCTGAAGGATCTAGAAATTCCTTTAAAAATATTGTCTTGGATTTTTTTAAAAATAGATTTTTCCCCACTTGGGTACTGCACAAGGGTCTTGTACCCATAACCTCAGTGAATGTGGAAAGCTAATTGTACTTTTATTCTCAATTATATACTGTATATTTTTTTGTAAACTGTTTTAAATCACTGCTTTTAAAAAATAATTGTGCAATGCAATTAAAAAATGTATAATCATTGTGTTGTAGTTGTGCTTGTTTTCATCCGTGCAGCCTGGGATGCCAGTCTGGGTGAAGGACAGGATGTAAATTAGAGATAAATCTACCAGAAACACCCTCTTAATATTGGCCTTTCTGTCCAGCGGTTGAGACACTGTCACAGGATCTTGCCTAGGTGGAGGTGCATTTCGTCTGGGCCATTCTAGAGGAACCAGAAAAGCCACCTTTTTGGAATGCAATTACATAATCACGCGATGCAATCGAAAGGCTGCAAGCATTCCTTAACCAAGTGACAGCTTCCCCGCGCCTGTTTGATTTCTGATATGGTGTGCTAATAAGGCTGAAGCCTTGCGAAGGGTACACCTGGCTGCTGTGTGAGGATGAGTAATTAGTACAATATAATTAAGGGTGCTCATTTCCCTGGAGCGACTTGGGTAGCCAGCCGCTCCCTCATATCCTCCTTTGCCCTTACCTGAGGTTTGCTAGAGCTAATTAACAATCCATTATGGTTTACACATGTACCTCTGGAGCAGTTGGTCCAATCAGCCCGATGATTCGGTGCCCTTCTGTTGACATAGTTCTTTGGTCATGATGTTCTTGGAATACTAGATTCCTAGGAACTTCATTCCTTTGTGATTCAGTCCATGATAAATGTGTAATATACAGCACAAATTTATTTATTTATTCAATGTTCACTTAAGCATATTGTTGTGTGCCTTCATGTCATTTCCAACCTTTGGTGACTCTGTCGTGAGGTTTTCTATGTTTATTCTGTTTTAATTGTCTCTCCTTGCATTTTGATATGTGTATTTTAAAGAAATATGTTTTAATATGTGATTTTAATGGAGTGTATTTTCATATTATGATGTATTTCAACTATATTGTTCCCTGCCTCGAGCTATAAGGAGAGGCGGGTAATAAATAAAACATTATTTTTGGGTTGCTGTGAGTTTTCTGGGCTGTATGGCCATGTTCCAGAAGCATTATCTCATGACGTTTCGCCCACATCTATGGCAGGCATCCACAGAGGTTGTGAGGTCCCCACAACCTCTGAGGATGCCTGCCATAGATGGGGTGAAACATCAGGAGAGAATAACATGGCCCTTCGGGGGTAGAGAAGAGTGGGGTAAAATGATGTGAATAAATAAATAAAATAAATAGCAACCCAGTGATCCGACCATGAAAACCTTCAACAACATATTACTTGGGTTGAATGAAAAGTAATGCCTCCACCTGCGTTACTCTGGTTTGGATGGAAATATTTGAATAAATCAAATGCAGAAATAATCCTTAGAACGTGCTCTTTAACTCTTCTGCTGGAATTTGATTTTAACTGGGGGTTTTATCTGGTTTTATTGCATTTTATGTGGTTATCTGTTTTTAACTCTGTAAAGCGCTCTGAGCTCCAGAGAGAGCGGTATATTAAGTCGAACGAATAAATAAATAAATAAAATAAAAACTACCATTATTCACTTTTCCACATAATCACCAGACAATTGGATACATTTCTGTCAATGATGAACAAGTTTTCTGAAGCCATCACAGAAGAAGTCGACACTCTGTCTCTGCAACCAGCGTCACAGTTCTCTCAATGTCTTCATCAGAAGCATTATGGTGTCCCCGCAGATCTTATTTCATTATCGGGAACAGATGGAAGTCAGACGGTGCTAAAACTGGACTGTATGGAGGATGCCATATGGTGGTGAGATCCAGTCTCTGAAGTTCTGCTGTGGTGACATGTGAAGTGTGTGGTCTGGCATTGTCATGCTGCAGGAAAACATTTCCCTTTTCCTTTCAGGCCCTTGTTAGCTGTTGTTTCAAAGTTCACAGTGTTGTGATGTAACACTCTGAATTTATTGTTGTTCCACATTCAAGGAAATCAACACGGATAACACCATCTGCATCTCAATCTGTCAACCTTTTGCTTGTGAAACTCAGTGATAATTGTCACAGGACATCCAACTATTTGTCACACAAGTCAGATGTTCCCACCTCAACATCTTTAAACTTACTTGCCCAACGACGCACAGTACTCACATCAACACAATCACCATAAACAGCTTGCATTCTTTGATGAATCTCCTTTGGGGGGACACCTTCTGTTGTCAATAATTCAATGACTGCACGTGGCTTAAATCGCATTGACTGACCATCTGCGCAGGGTTCCATACTTTTCACTTTAACAACACAACCGTTCAATGCTAAGGCTTCCTGCCAAAATGGAACTGTAGAGGAGAGTCTACTGAACAAGCCAGTACCTGCCGCATACCAGTTCTGCTATCTGTTGAGAAGTTACAAAGGTGGAAGCATTACTTATCGTTCAACCCTTTTATTATTATTATTATTATTATTATTATTTTCTTACACAAAAACACAGTATGTCAAAGCAAATGACTGTGTGATATATTTTTGAATGATGCACGCAGATCCAAGTAAAATGGCCTTTTGCAGTTGACAGATTGTGATTTTGTCAGTGTTGATTGTTTCCAAATGCCATCTGAGATCTTTTGGCACAGCACCCAGTGTACCGATTATCACTGGCACCACATGTACTGGTTTATGCCAGAGCCTTTGCAGTTCGATTTTGAGGTCCTAATAACGGCTGCGTTTTCCCTGTTGTTTTTCGTCAATGTGGCTGTCACCTGGTATGGCAAAATCAATAGTCCAAACTTTTTTCTTTCCCACAATTGTGATGTCTGGTGTATTCTGTTCCAAAACTTCCTCAGTCTGGATTCGAAAGCCCCACTGTATTTTTGCATGTCCATTTTCCACTACCTTTGCAGGTTTATGATCCCACCCTTTTTTTTTTACTACTGGCAGGTGATAGTTGTGATATAAGTTCCAATGAATCATTTGGGCAACAGAGTTGTGCCTCTGTTTGTAGTCACTTTGTGTGATTTTCTTGCAGCAGCTGAGGATATGATCCATGGTTTCATCAGCTTCCTTCAACAGTCTGCATTTTGGGTCATCAGCTGATTTTTCGATCGTGGCCTCAATTGCATTTGTCCTGATGGCTTGCTCCTGGGCTGCGAGAATCAGGCCTTCTGTCTCCTTCTTCAGGGTCCCATTCGTGAGCCATTACCAGGTCTTCTCCTTATCAACTTTTTCTTCAATTTTGTCAAAATAATAATGTTGTTGTTGTTGTTGTTGTTGTTATTGACAAGATGTGTTTGGAAGACGCTTGCCATGGCCTCCCTCTAAAGCTGAAAGAGTATGACTTGTCCAAGCTCACCCAGTGGGTTTCATGGCCAATGAGGATCCACACCCTGGTCTCTAGAGTCATGGTTGAAGTTCTCAAACCACTATATCAGTGTTTCTCAACCAGTGTGCTGTGGCACATTAGTGTGCTGTGAGCGATCATCAGGTGTGCCGCGAGAAAAGCTCTCTGCCCCCCTTCCTTCCCCCCTCCTCCTGCTGAACTCCTGCTGCTTGGGAGAGGAGGAAGAATGGCCGAGCGGCAGCGAAGAAAAAGAAGAAGGGGCCGGGGCGCCACCTCCTTCGGCCGTTTTCCCAGCCAGCCTCCAATCCGCCATGACTCCCATCACGACTCTCACCCCTCACTCGCTGAAGCCGCGGGGAGGAGGAGCCCCGCCTACTGAAGCCCGTCCACCGCTCATGCTTCTCCTCTGTGGGAGAACTGAAGCCGGGGGGAGGGGGCGGGGCATGGCGCGGCCTGGCTCCGCCCCCTCCCCCGGCTTCAGCGCTCCCACAGCTTCGCCAGCCTTGAGGGGGCAGTGCCAAGCCAGCATTGTGCTGGCTCTGCCACCGCTGGCTTGGCACTGCCCCCCTCAAGGCTGGCAAAGCTGTGGGAGAACTGAAGCTGTGTGGAGGGGGCGGCATGGTGCGGCCTGGCTCCTCCCCTCCCCGGCTTTGGCACTCCCAGCAGCTGCTCCCAGCAGGTCACCATCCCCAGCCGTTCTTTACTGTGTTAGAGTGTCATTTTGGTTGGTGGTGTGCCCCCGGATTTTTTTTAATGTTAAAAGTGTGCCGCGGCTCAAAAAAGGTTGGGAAACATTGCACTGTATCACATTGGCTCCTCAGACTTTAACATGAACGGGCTGCCAATTTGGACTGAACACACTACGCCATATAAGGATAGGAGAGACCTAAACTCTTCCCACAAAAACAAATTCAAATATTAATGCCCACTCCACAGACTAAAACAAGATGGAAGTAAACCTGATTGATGTCAACTAAAAGAAGCTAAATTAAGGTTTTGAATTAATGTAGGTCTAGAGGAGTTTAAGCTTCTGTTTCTGGCGTGTTCAGGTTCTTTATTTTGCCCTTCATAGTAATTGTGAGGAAAAACAAAATAAACTCTGAGTTGTACATTGTGTATTTCAGGTAGCATGCATTTTAAATTCCAGATAGCTAGCGATCCAGCAAAAAGGAAAGTTTTCCCTTTCAAATCTGTGGATTGGAGATGTCATCTTTTAATTGATGATCAATAAAGATGGTAATGTAACTGATAGTCAATAAAGATAATAATTCGAAGTGTACTCAACCAATTCCTTGAGCTTTATCTACCCAAAGTTTCCAGATTCTTCTAATTACTATAGAAAAACTAGGTTCTCCACTACAACTTTATGGCCAAATTCCAGTGGAAGTTGAACATAGATTTGCACTGGAGAACCAAACATTTGTAGAAAGCTGTTCTCATAAGGCAGTGTTTCTCAACCTGGGGGTTGGGACCCCTGGGAAGGGGTCACGAGGGATTATCAGAGGGGTCGCCAACAGAAAACACAGGATTTACTGTTGGTCATGCAGGTTCTGTGAGGGAAGTTTGGCCCAATTCTATCATTGGTGAGGTTCAGGATGCTCTCTGAGTGTAGGTGAACTATAAATCCCAGCAACTACAACTCCCAAATGTCAAGCTCTATTTTCCCCAAACTCCACCAGTGTTCACATTTGCACATATTGAGTATCAGTGCCAAGTTTGGTCCAGATCCATCATTGCTTGAGTCCATAGTGCTCTCTGGATGTAGGTGAACTACAACTCTAAAACTCTAGGTCAATGCCCACCAAACCCTTCCAGTATTTTCTATTGGTTATGGGAGTGCTTTGTGCCAAGTTTGGTTCAACTCCAACATTGGTGGAGTTCAGAATGCTCTTTGATTGAAGATTAACTATAAATCCCAGCAACTATAACTCCCAAATGACAAAATCAACCCCCTCCCCAACCCCACCAGTATTCAAATTTGGGCGTTTCAGGTATTTGTACCCAATTTGGTCCAGTGAATGAAAATACATCCTCCATATCAGATATTTACATTACGATTCATAACAGTAGGATAATAACATTTATGAAGTAGCAATGAAAATAATTTTATGGTTGGGGATGACCACAATATGAGGAACTGTATTAAGGGGTCACTGCATTAGGAATGTTGAGAAACACTGTCTTAAGGAATATTTTTAATTAATACGCCTTTGTGGGGGTCCTGAGCCTTCAACCCCAGCAAATGTGGAGAGCTGACTGTGCTTGCATATTATGGAATTATAAATGGATGAAGCTCCGCCAGTCTCAGTCTTCAATTAGTCAATCAATTCAGTCAATCAATTCAGTTTGATGGCAGGGTGGGACTCTAGGGGGCACCGGCGCTGACACCTCCCTTTCCCCTCCCCCCCCTCTCCGCTTGTTCTTCCCTTGTCCACTTGTATATGTTGTCTTAATGTGCCACTGGGCACTCAAACTTTTGTGAACAATTAGTGGTCGGTATACAAGTTTGAAGTATAAATAAATAAATAAATAAATAAATAAATTAGTTAACATATGATATTATATGAAGGACTTGACAACCATTTTAAGATAATGATGATCACAAGTTAATGAGCAATCTCTCATGTTGGGATGAACAACACATGGTCAGACAACATCTCCTGTAATGCAATTCTTGCCCAGCTACAACATATGATGGGAGATCTAGTTCAACAAAATTGAGAGGGCCACTCATTTCCCATCTTTACACTAGACTGGGAGTCTTCTAAGGTTAGGCAAAGAATGTCTTTGGTATGTTTACAGGATAAATGAAAGGCACAGTCAACTAATGAACTACCGGTGAATTTCAAGTGATCCAACTAGCAGTGTTTCCTTGTTGATGGAATTTTTGTGAAGCATATTTGTTCATATGGAGCAGGGAATACCACTTATCTTGGAATATATATTGTCTCATATAATTGGATTGTAAGCCTGAGGGCAGAGAACTGTTTTTCTTTTACTTGTTAAGCACCATGTACAGAGATGGTGCTATCTAAATAAATGATGATAAGTCTAAGAGATTGCCCATGATCACATAACACAAGGTTTCATTTTATTATTTTATTATTTTATTTGTTTGACTTCTTAGCTGCCACTCCTGGGTGGCTCGGGGTGGCTTACAATCAAAGAGAAGCAAACAACAGACGTTAAACACTAAAAACACAATAGCAATAAAACATTAAAACAACAGTATTAGCTAACTAACTAACATATGTGACTAGACTGACTCAACATTGAAGGCCTGTCGAAATAGCTAAGGTTGTTTGTCCTTAGCTATTAAAAGATCCTTTGATTATTATTTGATCTCAAGTTGACTTCGGCTTCCTCGAAACCACCCTTAGTTTAGTTGTGTTGTCGAAGGCTTTCATGGCCAGAATTACTGGGTTGCTGTGAGTTTTCTGGGCTGTATGGCTATGTTCCAGAAGCATTCTCTTCTGATGTTTTGCCCACATCTATGGCAGGCATCTTCAGAGGTTGTGGGGTCTGTTGGAAGCTAGGCAAGTGGGGTGTGTGTGTGTGTGTGTGTGTGTGTGTGTGTGTGTGTGTATGTTCAGGGTGGGAGTTTAAAATCAGGACAGTAAATAAAGAACAACACTTAGAAAACAGGGGAATTCTAGACAGGAAACAATCAGGGCCAGTTAACACCTCCCAACAAAGGATTCCCCCAGGCGTGAAGGAGCCAGGATTTGAAGCTGCAAGGCTACTCAGCATTAATCAAGCTGGCCAACTGCAGTATTCACATTTACCTCCAACAGACAAGAGTTCTTTCTCCCACATATATATAAACCTCACTTGCCTAGTTTCCGACAGACCTCAGAAGAAGAGAAGAAGAACTTTATGTTTCTACTCCACCTCCATCTCCCCGAAGGGACTCAGGGCGGCTTACATGGGGCCAAGCCCAAGGCAACAGGCAATTAAAAACAGAGCAATAACCTTTTAAAATAGCATCATCATAAACAATGATAAACAAGCATCATAAGCAATAACAGAGATACCTCTAGTCTCAGTTTTGGGAGGGAGGGGGCCAATGTGTGAACAAGTTGGAGGATAGGCTGGTCAGTAAGGTGGATGGAACGTATTGCAGCATAGGAATAGAGCAATTATAACAGGATCATTTCAGCTTAACTTAAGAGTATAGTAATCAAATATAGGGACTTGAATTCAGGTCATGGAAGTTAGGGACCATGTCTGAGGATGCCTGCCATAGATATGGGAGAGAATGCTTCTGGAACATGGCCATACAGCCCGGAAAACCACATTCGTTGTTCAACAGGGGAATATGCTGCCTGGGAAGATGATGAAGTCTCCTCCTATGGAAGTTTTGAAAGAGAGTCTATATGGTCATCTGTTGGCAGTTCTTTCTGCAACTTTGCTTCCATAACCTAAGTCAATTCCAGCATGACTGGGTGGCCTTTGTGGGGTTTTCCAACTCATTGATTCTATGAATGAGACCTTCAACTGCTCTGATCATCAGCTCTGCACAGGTCTTGCAAGCTCCGGCCTGTGGCATCTTTGAGGGATGACTGTCAATGCATGCAATTCCACCCCAGCTATAACATTATCCTTTGTGCTTTACCCATAACAGCACGTTCTGAAGGCGGCACTGGGACAATTCCTTTACTTCCGTGGTTCCAAACCTTTTTTTGACCAGAGACCACGTTGACCAAGGACCACTCTCCAACATTAGAACCAAAAGGGTTACAAATCAGTTTTTGGCTAACTTTAGATTTGGTTTGGTTATTTGGGGTGCTGATTTAGAAAACTGCATTGGACAGACCACATCAACTCTAGCTTCTGATACAGAACATATGCCATCCAGTAGCCACCATCTGCTCGCCCACAGAAATCCATATTTAATAAGCCTCAGCACTGTAAGAGGCTTTCGCAAGACCAGTCGCTCTCATTGCAATGGTGTAGTAATGGTGAGGCTATGGACCATATTTTATTTCTTGTGGACTAATGGTGGTCCACGGACCACAGGTTGGGAACCACTGCGTTACTTTATTGGCAAAATAAAAGTACAGCAGTGAACAATGTTTTAAAACTCAGAGGACATGTTTGCTTTCATGTGTCTGAAGGCTTTATGAGTTGTACCACTCTAGCTTTCTGAAATGTATCTGATTATATTTTGTGAATTCACCTTTATTTGGGGTGAGTCATCTACACCAGTGTTTCCCAACCAGTGTGCCGTGAGCGATCATCTGGTATGCCATGGGAAATTGGCACTCTCCCCCCTCCTAGCAGCCCCCTCACAGGTTTCCAAGAAACAAATTGAGCCTCTCCACTTGGAAATGTTTTTTTTAACCTATTTTACTGGATTTTTTGAGAGTTCCCCCAAGGAACTGTTTATAACAGCTGCATGACATCCATAGTTAACTGGAAGCAAGTTTCACTCAGGGTGAAATTTCACAAAGGTCTGGAGAACAAGCTCTATGAGGAGTGGCTTGAAGAGCTGGGCATGTTTAGTCTGAAGAAGAGAAGGCTGAGAGAAGACATGATAGCCATGTATAAATATGTGAGAGGAAGTCATATATATGTTGTGTTCATCGAAACAGGCCCAGGTTTCACACTGAGTGTATAAATACATTAAAAAACATATTAACTATATGTATTACTGTGTTAGAGTGTCATTTTGTGTCATTTTGGCTGGTGGTGTGCCCCAGGATTTTGTAAATATAAAAAATGTGCCGCGGCTCAAAAAAGGTTGAAAAACAGTGATCTACACTGACCATTGAATGCGATTCCAAACTAACTTGAAACTGTGATGGACACAAAACAAGTCACAATCACATGACATATCATAGAATCATAGAGTCATAGAATAATAGAGTTGGAAGAGCCCACATGAGCCATCCTGACCAACCCCCTGCCATGTAAGAAAAGCATAATCAAAGCACCCCCGACACACGGCTTATGTCAGACATTACAAAGAAGGGACCAATTGAAGTCATACAATACAACCCCCAAACACATAGGACTGGTACCTGCGGCTTCATCAATCTAAATCGAACAATATATGACCTCTAGAAATGTTCTAGGTCCTCCAACATTACTCTATGGTAACTTCCAGCAAAATTTGGTCATTTTTAAAAATTATTTTTATTAAGTATTAAGCAAAAGTTGGTCATTTAAATAAGGTTTGCTATTATCCAGTTCCTTGTTTTGCCAGTAAGTTTAGGAATATATTTCTTCAGATCCAGCTGTTGTACTGGACAGAACAGACATGTCTATGTCTTTCAGATACTACCAAATTTAGTACTCAGTCCCAGAAACGGCTGTAATTATATACAAAAAAGAACAAGAAGTAAATAGATGCCACAAGATGATTTACTCACTAAGAACCATCCACCTTTACTAAAAATATGGCAGGAACACTCTGCACCTTGAAGGGAAAGGTATCCCATTTTTCAAGCACATGGATCAAGTCTGAGCTCTCCAAGTCATCTTCTATCTGGCAGTTGCAAGCAGAGACGTGGTTGTTTGAGAGCACTGAACCAGCAGATTATTCAAAATAGGATTTTCCCAGCAAACGTGGATCTAAGAAATGACAGCCTAGAACAAGAAAGGGATCAGTCTGCTCCAGTTCCCCAAGAATAAGGAGTTCTAGATTCTATATCCATTCTACATTGGGGATAAATCATCATCATCATCATCAGTTTATTGTTTGTTAATCGCCCTCCATCCAAGATGCTCCGGGCGATTTACATAAAAGGATATTAATATCAGAAATTATAGATCAAAGGCTCTGCTAAAAAGCCAGGGTTTAAGTACCTGCGTAAAAGGTCGTAAATCACGCATGGCTCTCAAGTATGGAGGCAAAGAGTTCCCATAGGACAGGGGCAGAGACAGAAAAGGCCCTGCGTCTCATGCTTTCAAGATGCACTTCTAAATAGGCTGAAATAATCCCAAATACACTACACACACTGAATTCATGGGACTTGCATGTTTACTTTGTTGTTTATTCGTTCAGTTGCTTCCGACTCTTTGTGACCTTATGGACCAGCCCAGGCCAGAGCTCCCTGTTGGCCGTGGCCACTCCCAGCTCCTTCAAGGTTAAGCCAGTCACTTCAAGGGTACCATCCATCCACCCAGAGGCGGTCTAAGCGATTCCGCCATGTAAGCGGTTGCGTAGAGCGCCACCGGCTGGGCGGGGCGTCACCGGCTGGGAGGGGCGCCGCGGCGCCACCTCGCTTCCGCGCCCCCGCCCTGCTGCCGCCGCACAGCCGGCCCCATGGGCCGGCTGCACCAAGCCTCCCAAAGCATGGACATTCACGCATGCGCAGAAACGTCTACAGGCGCTACAGTGCCTGTAGTTGCTTCTGGGCATGCGCGAATGTCTGCGCATGGCTACTGGGTCCTCCCGAGCGCCTGCGGCTTTGGAGCCAGCGCGCATGCGCGCTCGCCGCAGTGCCCATGCGCGGTTTGATTCGCGCATCGCAGAAAACGTCTACAGGCGCTACAGCACCTGTAGTTGCTTCTGGGCATGCGCAGAAATGTCCGTGCTTCGGGAGGCGTGGTGCAGCCGGCCCGTGGGGCCGGCTGTGTGGCAGCGGCGGCGGCGGGACCAAATGATGCGGCGGCCGGGGGGGCGCCAAAATTTTCTTCGCGTACTCCCCCGGAAAAGGTCAGGCCGGCCCTGCATCCACCTTGCCCTTGGTCGGCCCCTCTTCCTTTTTCCTTCCATTTTCCCCAGCATCATTATCTTCTCCAAGCTTTCTTGTATTATTATGTGGCCAAAGTACTTCATCTTTGGCTCTAATATCCTTCCCTCCAGTGAGCAGCCAGGCATTATTTCCTGGAGTATGGACTGGTTGGGTCTTCTTGCGGTCCAAGTCATTCTCAGAATTTTCCTCCAGCACCAAAGTTCAAAAGCATCTATCTTCCTTCACTCACCCTTCCTTATGGTCCAGCTCTCGCATCCACGGGTTACTACGGGCAATACCATTGCTTTAGCTATACTTACCACTAAACTACTGGTTTCAATTGGTCTGTTTTTGTTGTGACTGCCAATAAGATTAATACGAATGTGTGTGGATTTGATGAAATATGCATCTAGACCCATATCTGCAAAATAATGCATTTATGAAAGTACGGTGGTACTTCTCAAAATTTGGAGATTGCAGGACGACGGCCACATGGATGGCCAAAGAAAAGATGGACGGACACCATCAATAAAGACATGCGTGCTACCAACTTGAGACCTGATGATGCCCAAACAAAGCCCTGTGGAAATGACAACCACAATTCTAACCCTTCCATTGGAAAAATAGTTTAGAAAAAAGCATAAGGAGATTGTGGCGCCCCCACAGGGCTGATATTATGTCTGTATTTGTATTTTGCTGCCCTTACCTGCAAGATCTTTGTTCTATTGTTGTGGCCATGCGGGCACTTAGGGGTGGAGCTGTGTCTTGGCTCCAAACCTGGCGTCATCGCCCTTAACTCCTCCCTTTTCTGGAGTTTACCTGAGGGGCTGGACTTCCTTTCTGCCTCCATTCCAGAGAACACACGGACATAGCAAGGTGGAATCTAAGCTTGCTGGGACAAAGCATCTTAGCTCACCTATTAAGCCTAACCTTCGCTCTCAACCGAAGCCTGCAGTACAAAGGAGGATCTCTCCTCAACATAGACTGTGGATTTTGGGGCTTATACAGGACTTCGCGAGCCTACAAGCCAGAGAGCAACAGGATACCTGGGATCAAATAGAGGTACCATCACTCTGCAAACAAAGAGGCAAGTGATTGTAATCCTTTTTCAAGGACTTCCTTTTGCAACCAACTAAGCATTTTGGGCCACCAGCATTTTTGCTGGTTATTATGCAATAAATCTTGTTTGGTTCACAATTTTTGAGTCTAGCACTCATTCTTATAGCTATTCCAGGTCTCCCTGTATGTGGGACGGCTTTACCTTCAGGGTCATAGCTTGTATGTCCATCCCTTTAAAGCAGGGGTGGGCAAACTACGGCCCGGGGGCCAGATGCGGCCCTTTGGCCGATTCTATCCGGCCCTCCTAATGTTATATTATATTATAATTTCAATATATTATAATGTCTATATATATATATATATTATAATATAATAATTATGATATTAATACTAATAATATATGAATATTTCTTGATATATTAATATACATGATGTGTAATATATAGCAAATATAGTAAGTGAATAAATAAATTATGTAGATTAGCATGTAGTTCCGCCTTTAGGTGCGGCCCTCCATAATATTTTTTGGCTCTCGTGTGGCCCCTTGGAAAAAATAATTGCCCACCCCTGCTTTAAAGCCTATTTTTTAGGCCCTGAAGGCAGAAGAGAGGTACTTATCAACACTGAGCTGACCAGACAGAAGGCACTACTGGGTTGTATTTAATGACCTACAAGACTTCTCTTCAATTCTTTGAGTCTAAACATCTTGCTGATTATCAATAGGATCAACTGCATTGGCTTCCTGTTTTCTTCTGAGAAAGCTTCAAAGTGCTGATACTCATCTCATAGTTTGAGGACAAAGGATCCGAAAGAGCATCTCTTCACATATCAGCCTGTATCGAATTTGAGATCTTCAGTTAGGCTCCATCACCCTCAAAGACTAAGAAGAGAAGGCAAGACAGTAGACCCTTTCATACTATATAATTCCAGCACTTTGATCCCACTTGATAGCCATGGCAACTGCCTACGGAATCCCTGGATTGGCAATTTATTTTCTGAGGCCCTCCTCTCTCACACCATTCTATCCTTCCTTGCTTCCTTCTCTTGTTTCTTAGTCCTTCCTTCCCTTTTTCTCCCTCCCTCCTTCCCTTCCACCCTTTCATTCCTTCCTTTCCTCTTTCCTCCCTCCTTTCCCATCTCTTTCTCCCTCCCTCCCTCTTTCTTACCTCCGTCTTTCTCTCCCTCCTCCCTTCCTTTCCACCCTATCGTTCTTCCATTCTTTCTTTCCTCCCTCCTTCCATCTTTCTTTCTCCTTCCTTCCTCTTTGTCTTTCTTTCCTTCTCTTTTCCCTCCCTCCCTCCTTTCCCTTCCTTTATTCCATCCTTCTTCCTTCCTTCTCTTTTTCTTTTCTCCTTTCTTCCTGGGTGATGTTTAGCTGGGAGAAGAGAAGGTAGAGAAGGAACGTGAGAACTATGTTTCATGATGCAAAAGGGTGTCCCATGGAGAAGGAGGGGGAAAACTGACTTTTTGCTGCTCTAGAGACCAGGGCACAAGGGAGAAATGGGTTCAAATGGCAGGGAAAGAGGTTTGATGGAAAATATTAGGTAGAAATTCCTATAGAGTGGCATAGGCTGCCTGGGAGTGTGGTGGAGTCTCATTCTCTGGTGGCTTTTCTGCAGAGGCTGTCTATCGGGAGTGCTTTGGTTGTGCCTTCCTCCATGGCAGGGGGTTGGACTGCATGGCTCTTGGGGGTCTCTTCCAACTTGAGGATTCGAAGATTCCAGAATCAGTAGTAGGCAATACAGTATCTAATGGATACACTTTTTCTCTCCCATCCACCATCTCATCCTGACCAAAGTCAACCTTTTTGGGATCCAAACATTTCCCGTCTTTCCTTCTCTTTCTGTCCCCGAAAGAGAAGAGAAAGGGGAGGAAAGGGCAGGAAGGGGGCTTGGGGAGATCCCCCCTCCCTCCTGGCCCGCCCACCCTGCTCCGGCCCGCCATGTGGCCCCCAAGTTAGAAAGTTTTCCCATGCCTGGTATATAACCACTGCAGTTAAAGCAATGATGGAAGCCTTCAAGAGTGGCTGTGAAGTTTTTTAATGGGTTGTTCACATGACCCTCCAGGATAACAGCATAATTATTTTTTTTAAACTAGGAGTATAAGGTAAAGGTTTCCCTTTGACATTAAGTCCAGTTGTGTCCGACTAGGGGGGAGTGCTCATCACCATTTCTCAGCCGAAGAGCTGGCGTTGTCTGTAGATTCCTCCAAGGTTATGTGGACGGCATGACTGCATGGAGTGCTGTTACCTTCACACCAGAGCGGTACCTATTGATCTACTCACATTTGCATGTTTTCAAACTGCTAGGTTGGCAGAAGCTGGGGCTAACTGTGGGAGCTCAAACCGCTTCCTGGATTTGAACCGGCAACCTTTTGGTCAGCAAGTTCAGCAGCTCAGCAGTTTAACCTGCTGCACCACTAGGGGCTCTGGAGTAATACACATCCAGTATTCTTTCCCCATCCTCAAGTAACTCATCAATTCGCAGCCATTTGTGTTTTCAGTTGAAACATCTAGCTGTTATTGAGTCAGGTCCTGTGCCCATATTTGTGCAGATGCAGCAGCTCTTTTTTCCAAAACAGAGTTGAAAATAAACAAATGGGAAAACCTTTTCCCCAGGCTTTTAAGGTAATTGCTCTCAAATACAAGTTCTGGGATACTGGCTGATGAAATGCCAGGCTTACAGCACCCCCCCCGAAAATCTCTCTTTAGGCCCTTTCACACACTCATATAACCCAGAATATCAAGGCAGATAATCCACAATTTCTGCTTTGGACCGGGTTATCTGAGTCCACACTGCCATATAATCCAGTTCAATGTGGATGTTACACAGTTGTGTGTGTGACGCCCTCTAGGGGGCTGTTTGTATCTGTATTTGGTTCGCCACGTACCTGCATGAACCCTTTGTTCTACATCCTCTTTGTTGGCCATGTGCTTCTTTGTCTGGCCATGTGGTCACTCGGATGGGGCTGCTTCCTGGCTCCATACCTGGTGTCTCCGTCCTCAACTCCTATCACCCTCTGAGGCCTTGGCAACCTGACCCCCCTGGATAAACCACACAGCAGCTAGGATACAACGGGTTTTATTGAGAATAGATAGGTATAGGAAAGAGGTTGGAGGCAATCTTTATAGTGTCTCCAACTAGCAGCCAAAACAGGATTCAGCAGGGGTGAGAGTGCTCCGCAGCAAAAGGAGCACGAGCAGGAAAACGGGAACACAAGCCAGATGCAAAGAGTCTCTTAGGATCCCAGCCGAATCAAGTCAGGCAGGGATGAGCTGCTTGGAAGGCAAAGAGTTCAAAAGGTAAAAGAGTCTTTCAGGATCAATCACTAGGTCTCGACGACGAACAGGATCAAAGGCAATACAGGAACAAGTCAGCCTGAAGCAGGCTGGCTGGCAAGGCTTGATGAAAGGCCCGACTGGCCTAACCCACAAGATCTTCTCCCAAATGCGTTGTTGGTACAAGACACTGGCATGGGGGTTCACAGGGCAGTTATAGTGTTCCTTGGCTGCGTCGCACGTCAAAAGCTAAGATTGATGATCTCCTGTATGTTTTGTGAACTCAGTACTCTTGGAATGTGGTGCTAGTTAGCGAGTAACATCTGGTCCGAGGGGAGGCAAGCTCTCTGCCCCTCTGGCCCGCTTGCTCTATCGGGGAGGTGAGATGGTACAACCTTGAGAGGCCTTTGTTATGCTTTCATCCCCTGCCTTCTCATGGGAAAGGCAGGGAGGCCCTGGACAGGGCTTGAGAGCGAAACAAGCTGGCTTGGAAAGTACTTTCTGATTCCCCTGACTGGAACGCTGTTCAAGAAAAAGTGATGCCTGAGGCCCTTGAGGTGTGACAACTCCACCCTTTTCTGGAGTTTACTTAAGGGGCCGGACGTCCCGTCCTCCTCCTTTTCAAAGGTCACAAGGACAAGCAAGGCTGGAAGTTGGGTTGCTGGGAAAGGGCAACCTTATTTCACCTAGTGGTCTACCTTCGTCTTCAACCAAATCTTCAGTATATAGGAGGGCCTGCTCTCAACAGAGGCTGCGGATTTGGGGTCTGATACAGGACTTCGTGTATCTTCAAGCCAGAGGACAACAGGAAACCTTGGATCTAACAAAGGTACCGTCGCTTTGCACACTAGACATCGTGATAGACTTCCTTTTCTTTAAAGGACTTTGCAACCAACTAAGCTTTTGGACCATCAGTTTTGCTGATTGTAAACCAATAAATCTTTTGGTTCACCTTATTTTGAGTCCAGCCCTCATTCTTATAGAGATCCAGGGCTTTCCTGCATGTGGGAAGACCTTACCTCTGTTCCCAGGGTCAAAGCTTGCTTTTGTCCAACCTTTAAAGACCCTTTTAGACCCTGGGAATCAGAAGAGTGTGGAAGGGGCCTTTGTCAGGATTTCTCAGTTCAGTTCCCATCGCCTTCCTCCAATTGTTTATGCTTCAGCCCTGAACTTGGAAAAGTTACTCTTTTGGATCAACAGACCAAGAATTCCTCTGCCAGCATGTTGGCACAGAGATTTTGGAAGCTGTGATCCAAAAGAGTAATTGGAAACTGTCCACAGAATCATATTGAAGTTCCTAAAGGTATTTTAGAAATTCAATTTTTCATGGATTCCATGAAAAATCCAATCCACAAAAGTCAAAACTGCAAACATAGATGGTCAACTGTGGACTATATCTTCCCCATGGCCCTTTCTAATGCTGTGCTTCTATCATACCCTAGATCAGTGGTTCTCAGCCAGTGGGTCCCAGGTGTTTTGGCCTACAACTCCCAGAAATCCCAGCCAGTTTACTAGCTGTTCGGATTTCTGGGAGTTGAAGACCAAAACATCGGGGGACCCATAGGCTGAGAACCACTGCCCTAGATTAAGGGTGGAGATTGTGGTGCCCTGTGGCTCCTGTTAAAGGCCCAGCAGCTTCTACTGTTGCAACCAATGATGAGGAATGCTGGGAGCTGCAATCCAGCAACAACTGGAGTGTTGTATGATTCCCACTCCCGTCATGAATTCTGCAGGTTCCTGTATGCTGTACTTATTAGTCACAAAGATACATTCTTATTTATTTATGACATTTTTATACCGCCCTTCTCAGCCCGAGGACGACTCAGGGCGGTTTACAATTGGCAATAATTCAATGCCACAACACAATAACAATTAAAACAATTAAACAATTAAAAACAACCCAAAAAGCATTACATAGTGAAAAAAACCAAACATACAAGTCAACAGTGAAAGAGATTTAAGGATGGACTTAAAGCCAACCTTTAGAACTGTGACATAGACACCGAGAACTGGGAAGCCCTGGCGCTTGAGCACTCTAACTGGAGGTCAGCTGTGACCAGCAGTGCTGCAGAATTCGAAGAGGCACACGAATGGAGGGCGAAAGGGAGAAATGTGCCAAGAGGAAGGTGCATCAAGCCAACCCCGACCAAGACCGCCTTCTACCTGGAAACCGATGTCCTCACTGCGGGAGAACATATGGATCAAGAATAGGGGGGGGGGGGGAGCATAAACAAAATTGTAAATAACGTTAAATATCTAGGGGTAATACTGACACCGAATAATATAGACTTAATGAAAAACAACTATGACACTAAATGGCGGGAAATTAGGAATGGTTTAGAAAAATGGAGACACTTAAGACTATCCTTGCTAGGCAGAATCTCACTCATAAAGATTAATATCTTACCTAAGTTACTTTTCTTATTTTAAAACCTGCCTATAATAAGAGAGGAACGGAGATTTTTGGAATGGAGAAAGGAAATAACAAAGTTTATATGGAGTGGGAGAAGAGTCAGATGGATCAACATGATAAACATCAAAGAAAGGGAGGTTTCGGAGTGACTGATTTAAAGTTATATTATGAAGCAAGTGCCCTGGAATGGACTATAGAATGGACATCACTTAAAAATACCAGATTACTATCCCTTGAAGGGTATGACTTAAGAACGGGGTGGCATGGGTATATATGGTATAGAAGAGACAAGTTGGAAAAAAACTTTAAAGATCATCTTATTAGAGGATCTTTACTAAAGGTGTGGAATAAATATAAAAACAGGATAAATGAAAAAAACATCACAATGGCTTTCTCCACAAGAAGCTTATTACAGAAGACAATACGGCAAGACAAGCTGGTTGAGATACGAATCTATGCTAAAGAAAGATTCTGGATTAGTATTAAAAACTATAGAAGAACTAAAAATTCTTGATAATACAATTAATTGGTTTCAATATAACAAAATTTTTGAAATATTTAAAAAAGACAGATTGATAGGCTTTGAACAAAAACCAAACTTCTGGGACAATCTAACCAAAAAGAACAAGAAAATATCTATGCTATACCAAAAACTTCTAGAATGGCAAACAGAGACAGAATTGGTCAAACACTGTATGACCAAATGGGCGCAGGACTGTGGCCATAATATACCTTTAAAATTATGGGAAAGGTCTTGGAAAATTCATCTAAAATTTACATATGACTATGATTTTAAAGAAAACAACTTAAAAATGCAGCATAGATGCAGGGCCGGTTCGTCCATTAGGCGGACAACGCAGGCGCGTAGGGCGACATCACTGGGGAGGGGCGACATCACCCGGGAGGCTGCGCTGCCGCTGGCCAGGCCTCCGCGGCCAGCCCTGCAGCCGCCGCGCTGCGCGCCTTTGTTAGGCAGCCCGGGGCGCTACAGCCGCGCTTCCGCATGTGCGGAGCTTTTTGCGCATGCGCGAAAAGGTCCGCGCATGCGTACTGGCTCCCGCTTTGGAGCCAGTGCGCAGATTGGCGCATGCGCACTGGCCGCCAAAGCGGGAGGCGTGCTCTGGAGCCAGTGCACGCGCAGATTGGCGCATGCACACTGGGAGGGCGCAATTTTTTTTTGCGTACCCCCCGGGAACAGCTTGGTCCGCCCATGCATAGATGGTATCTCACACCAGCAGTTATTGCTAGATATAATACTGATTATGACAGCCGATGCTGGAAATGCAAAAAAGAAATCGGAAGCTTTTATCACAGTTGGTGGAACTGTATTAAGATTAGAAAATTCTGGAGAAATATATATATAGAAATAAAAAAAATATTAGAGATAAGATTTAGATTTAAGCCAGAGTATATGCTACTAGGTCTCCTGGACTTCCCAATAGATGAAAAAAATGAAAAAAAAATTTATATATTGTATAACAGCTGCAAGATTAACTATTGCAAAGAAGTGGAAGAAAGAAGAGAATCCAGAAATTGCTGAATGGAAAATCAAACTTATAGACATGATGCAGATGGACTGCCTTACACAATCCTTAAAGGAAAATAAGAATATGAAAAGGACTGACTGGTCTCCACTCACAAATTATTTTAAAATACAAAAATATGATTGGTTAATCAATATGGAATTGTAATATGAGGTTTTGAATTATTGATAGGCGGGCATGACATAAGACCCTATAGAGCAGTGTTTCTCAACCTTCCTAATGCTGCGACCCCTTAATACAGTTCCTCGTGTTGTGGTGACCCCTAAGCATTATTTTCATTGCTACTTCATAACTGTATTTTTGAGGGGAGGGGATTGATTTTGTCATTTGGAAGTTGCTGGTATTTATAGTTCACCCACAATCAAAGAGCATTCTGAACTCACCAACAATGGAATTGAACCAAACTTGGCACAAAAAACTCCCATGACCAACAGCAAATACTGGAAGTGTTTGGTGGGCATTGACCTTGAGTTTGGGAGTTGTAGTTCACCTACATTGAGAGCACTATAGACTCAACAATGATGGATCTGGGCCACACTTGACACTAATCCTCAATATACCCAAATGTGAACACTGGTGGAGTTTGGGGAAAATAGATCTTGACATTTGGGAGTTGTAGTTCCTGGGATTTATAGTTCACCTACAATCAAAGAGCCCCTTGCACCCCACTAATGATAGAATTGGGTCAAACTTCCTACACAGAACCCTCATGCCTTGAAGGGACTGGCTGGCGTGAGCCTCCATCCCACCTCACCCACTCTTCCTCACCCACACATGCGCATTATGTTGCCATGCGCCAAGCACGCCTGCTCCCCCCCCCCCCGCTTGGAGTCTCAGAGACAGCCCTCCCCTTGGCTGGGAGGCCTGCCAATCACTGCAGAGTAGAGCTTTAGGTGGGAGAATTCACAGTCTGTTTCCAAAAAGAAAGAGAAGGACAAGCGGAGAGATCTTCAATCTTCTCTGCCAAAGGGCTTCCTAAGACCATCATGAATATGTTTTCTGATGGTCTTTGGCGACCCCTCTGAAACCCTCTCGCGACCCCCCTGAGGGTCCTGACCCCCAGGTTGAGAAACACTGCTATAGAGACTAATATCTCTAATTAGTTTATATTGTGTATATGGGAAACTGTATGGGATGGAAGTACTTTTTACTGTTTTGTGATGTCTTTCTCTTTCTCTTCCCCTGTCCTCTCCCTCCCTTCCCCTTTATTACCCCTTGTAGGTAGACTTGGGGTAGTTGTGTTTAATGTTTGTTTGTCTACTTGTTCTTTTCTTGATCTTTTATTCATGTATTTTAAAAAGGAAACTAAATAAAGTATTTTTTTTTTAAAAAAAGAATAGGGCTCCACAGCCACCTACGGACCCACCGCCAAGACACTGCACTTGGAGGACCATCATCCTCGGGCTATGAGGGATCACCTAAGTAAGTAAGTAAGTAAGTAAGTAAGTATATTTTCCTGTCCACCAACATTACGTTTCGTGTTATTGAGTTGGGAGTATAGTTACTGGTTTGGGAGACGGATAGCAATAATTAGAAAGAGAAAATGGATCAAGTGAAGGTTTCTTTAGAACTGGAGCATGTTTAAACTCAGAAGGAAATAAATGGGACAGATATTTATTTATTTATTTATTTATTTATTTATTTATTTATTCGGTTTTATATTCCGCTCCTCCCAGCAGGCTCGGGGCGGATCACAAACACAGCAAGCAATAAAACATACAATAAAACATACAGTAAAAACAGTAAAACACAATGTATAACCAAGATGTTACAAGGCTACGATTCCTTAACTCAGATGAGACGAACTGATTGGGTTTGGATTTACCCAAACGCTAGCCTGAAGAGGGCCGTCTTACATTCTCTTCGAAAAGGGAGGAGTTCAGAGACCATTCGAACATGGTCGGGGAGCGAATTCCAGAGTACTGGAGCCGCCGCAGAGAAAGCTCTCTGTCTTGTACTGGACAGATGGCAGGCGCGGGACGATGGTACCACCAATACGTTTTGCTCTTCCGAGCGCAGTGATCTCGGGGGAACATACGGGGTAAGGCGGTCCCTCAGGTACACAGGCCCTAGACCGTGCAAGGCCTTGAAGGTTAAAACCAACACCTTGAAGGCAATCCGGTACTCAATGGGAAGCCAGTGCAGTTGCCGGAGGATGGGAGTGATATGCTCCCTTACTGGTGCTCCCACCAGCAAGCGAGCCGCGGCATTCTGCACCAGCTTGAGCTTCCGGACTGTCGCCAAGGGAAGGCCAACGTAGAGGGCGTTACAGTAGTCCAGCCTTGAGATGACCGTCGCTTGGATCACCGTGGCCAGATCGTCCCTGGACAGGTAGGGGGCCAGTCGCCTAGCCTGTCGTAGGTGGAAGAACGACGTCCTGCTGACCACGGAGACCTGGGCCTCCATGGTCAGCAGGGAGTCCAACTTGACACCTAAGCTCTTAACCAAGGGTGACGGGCTAAGTGGCTTGCCATCCAGGGTAGGCAACCGGCACTCGTCCAGCCCAGGTCGACCAGGCCACAAGATCTCCGTCTTCGACGGGTTCACCTTCAGCCGGCTGTGGAGAAGGGAAGGGCAGGGACAACAGTAATTCAGAAATGAGAAGGAACAATCCAGATAGCAAGTAGAAGGATCCAAGACTTAAACATTTTAGATAATTCATCAACAAGACAGAGGTGAAAGCAGAAAATATAGTAGAAATCAATATTTGTTATGTTGGTAATAAGGAAACTTTAGGAGCGGCAAGATCAGAGCTGATAGTGTCAATTTTAGTATTAAAGAAAGTTGTGAAATCATCAGCAGAGAACAATAGTGGGAGAGTAAACATACTGGTGGCCATGCCAGTTATTTACATATTTAACTGCATATCAGATTGTTCATCTGCACACTATCTGGCCCACCTGCTTTTTCATTTGTTTTTAATACTTTTGCCCTGCAGTGGAAAAATAGTAATTGAGCAATGCCAGTTGGCTCAGCTTATGAGAGAAAAGATACATAACAAAACTTGTTCAGCTGAGATGGTTGTATGGGGAAAAGGAAGAGGGAGTCATGCCCAATTTAACCAGTTCCTTTCTGCTCTGTGCACCTGGCTCAAAATCAGAGCCAGCATTGCCCTGGAGGAGAAGGGCCCCATATCCTGCCATTTGCTCCAACCAGGCCCTAACCTGCCAATGTGCTTTGAGTCAAACAATGCTGTCAGCAATTGGCACACTCCACTATGTGTTGTATATACTCTGTGCATGCATCATGCCATAACCAAAAGTGTACCTATAAGGGTAACTTGGGGTCATTGCCCACCAAATAAGAATTCTACCTCTCCCAATTCATTTTTTTTCTTCCAGTCCTCAAGTTTCCTTCATTGCCCTAACTCAGGGGTCGGGAACCTTTTTGACTTTGGAAATTTATTTCAGTGAGAGCCATATAATATAATATATATATATATATATATATATATATATATATATATATATCACATATAATAAAAGTCAGTGTTTGCGGTGGTGCGACCGAGCGACAGGAGGAATACGTGCCAGCGTTTCGATTGGCTGCCACTGCGGGATTATGTGCAGAACGGGCTCTAACTGGCCAGCCTCAGAAATCCAACATTCTACGGCCCCAGACAGAGGGGATTGGTTGCCACTGAAATGGAATTTGCATAACTGCCTCCAAATGGCCAACTACATTCAAACATTCTAAAGTGACTCAGAGGGAAAGGGAAAGGCCTCAGGCCCACAGCACTGACAGATCAGGACCAAACTTGGCAAACAGGCGACCAATGGCCCACTTCACTACCTGGTGTGGTTTAGGGCAGGAGGGGCCACAAATGATGGGATTTGCAGTACCTTCACGTCATTCACTTCCCAAACAACACTAAAGCCCCTATAAAACACAAACCAGCCCCAAAATTGACAGAAAGGCTTCCTTAACTTGATTTTCCTGACTAGGCCTCAGCTCATGGGATATTGTTAGGCTTCCTTAACTTGATTTTCCTGACTAGGCCCCCGGGACTCGCAGTACCTTCACTAAGTTCCTGAGACCACTGCAAGCCACATAAACATCTAATAGGAACCAACCTTGGCACACAATGCCTTCTTCAAATAAGCCAGGTACCGCTGGGACCTCAGCTAGTGTGTGTGTGTGTGTGTGTGTGTGTGTGTGTGTGTGTGTATATATATATATATATATATATATATATATATATGACTGAATTCAACTAAATGTGAGTATATGAGTACATACTTATGAGGAAAGGATTCCCCCGGCAGAATGATGGGACACTTCAGACCTGGCTCTGCAAAAGGCATGCTCAGGACTCTGGGAAGGAAGAGAAGACGGAAGGAAGAGGGAAAGAAAGAAAGAATCACAGACAGAGGAAATAAATGAGGGAGGGGGAGAGTAAGAAAGAAAAGAAGAACAAACTATGGGAAAGGAAGAAAAGAAAGAAAGGAAGGAAGAGGAAGGAAGGAAGAGGAAGAATGGAGGAAAGAAGGAAGGGAAGAGAGGGAGGGAAAAGAAAGGAGAGAAGGAAAGAATGGAAGAGGAAGGAAGGAACGAAGAGGGAGGGAGGAAAAAGAGAGGGAAAAAGAAAGGAAGAGAAAGGAAGGAAGGGGGAGGAGGGCGTGGGGCCAAGGCAGATCTTGGTGTCGACGTTGGCGAGGCAGTCCCTCCGGAAGGCGCCGAAGAGACAGCGACTCTTGAGCTAAGCAATATGAGCAGTGTAGTTACTATCTATGTTCCTACAACACAACAACACACTGTGGGGTTCTGTATATAACCAATATATTCAGGCTTGCATATATGCTCAATCTTATTACTTTCAATAACACAAAAGTATATCTATTACATATAAACGGCGCACAAACCAAAGGAAAATACCAGAGTCACTCACGATACAGTAAGTCCCTCTTCACAGAGTCTAATAGACTCAATAACATAGTCCCATTCTTCTGTGATGTATTCTTTGAGACCCAATGGTCAACTCAAAAATATATTTTATAATCCGCGGCCCGTTGGCCTCCGTTGTGAGTTCCAATGCGTATTAATCCACTAGTTCGTGGTTATCGCTGGGTAGTCCACCTACGGGTAATCCTTCTCCGGTTACCGACCCGTTTCGTCTCAATCTCGTCAGGGTGGCCCCAATTATACAGAGATGCACAAAAGACTATATGTCTGAAATACAAACAATATACAATAGTATCCCATCTAAAAACAAGATAGTAACAAAGGGTAGGAGTATAATCTCAACACTTACCACCATAAATCATAAGTATGCTTAATAGCAATGCTGATGTCTCAGCTATGTATGAATCGCCCTCATGGCGCAGACCACAATCAGGTACATGCTATGGTTGAAAAGCTGCTTAAGTGCCTGAGCAGTGCAAGCAAATTAACATACAATAGAATGTGGCTTCCTAGGTTATTTAAAGCAGCAGGTCTGTTAGGCTTAGATTTTCATTGAGGCCTAATGGTTGCTCGCATTTACTGCGAATTATCCAGGTACGTTCACATTTAAGTAATGTAGTTTGGATGTCTGCATGTGGTGGTACTGTCACTTGTTGTAAACCCACAAATTTGAAGTCTGGTACTGAGGCATGCACTGTTTTAAAATGTCTATACAAGAATGTGTCTTCATTTCCTGATAGAATGCGATTTTTAAGCTAGATCAGTTTTTCACCTGCGCTTCTGAGAAATCAATTTATTTACTTTTTTGCTCGTGTCCGAAATATTATGTCGGGATGACGAAAAGATCTTTAAGGAAAAGATTGGGAGAACATAAAAATCGCATTCTATCAGGAAATGAAGACACATTCTTGTATAGACATTTTTAAAACAGTGCATGCCTCAGTACCAGACTTCAAATTTGTGGGTTTACAACAAGTGACAGTACCACCACATGCAGACATCCAAACTACATTACTTAAATGTGAACATACCTGATAATTCGCAGTAAATGCGAGCAACCATTAGGGCCTCAATGAAAATCTAAGCCTAACAGACCTGCTGCTTAAATAACCGAGGAAGCCACATTCTATTGTATGTTAATTTGCTTGCACTGCTCAGGCACTTAAGCAGCTTTTCAACCATAGCATGTACCTGATTGTGGTCTGCGCCATGAGGGCGATTCATACATAGCTGAGACATCAGCATTGCTATTAAGCATACTTATGATTTATGGTGGTAAGTGTTGAGATTATACTCCTACCCTTTGTTACTATCTTGTTTTTAGATGGGATACTATTGTATATTGTTTGTATTTCAGACATATAGTCTTTTGTGCATCTCTGTATAATTGGGGCCACCCTGACGAGATTGAGACGAAACGGGTCGGTAACCGGAGAAGGATTACCCGTAGGTGGACTACCCAGCGATAACCACGAACTAGTGGATTAATACGCATTGGACTCACAACGGAGGCCAACGGGCCGCGGATTATAAAATATATTTTTGAGTTGACCATTGGGTCTCAAAAAGAATACATCACAGAAGAATGGGACTATGTTATTGAGTCTATTAGACTCTGTGAAGAGGGACTTACTGTATCGTGAGTGACTCTGGTATTTTCCTTTGGTTTGTGCGCCGTTTATATGTAATAGATATACTTTTGTGTTATTGGAAAGTAATAAGATTGAGCTTATATGCAAGCCTGAATATATTGGTTATATACAGAACCCCACAGTGTGTTGTTGTGTTGTAGCGACTCTTGAGCTGCCCGACGATGAAAGTGATGAGCTGGGCGTCCCGCGGGGGCAGCAAGGTCCGCCTCTACTGCCTCCCCCAAGGCCCGTGCCGGAGGACGAAGAAGAAGATGGGGCGCCGCTGCCCGGCTCTGCCATCCCCGGCGAAGAGGGTGCAGGGTCCCGAGAGCAACGAGGGATGAGGAAGAGGCGGCGATGGCTACGCGGAAGCGGCAATCACAGCGTATTTGCGTCACTCCTCCCCGCTGCATGCTGGGAAACCGAAGCCCGGGCTGCTCTGGAGAGCCAGATGAAAATAGCCACATCTGGCTCCCCTGCCTTAACTGAAACCTTCAGTAAAGCATCAAGTAATGCGGCCGAGACATCCAAAAAAAGGAGCATAAAAGCATTGCAAAGTAATGTAAACACAGCAAATAGAAGAGCCCTAAGGGTAAAGGTTTCCCCTTGACATTAAGTCTATATTCTCAGTTAACCGGCACCCATGGGAATGGGTAGATGCCAGATATATTTAGTTTCTTCATGCTTGAGAATGACTATTAAAATAGCTCTAATACTATACCCCATTTCTCCAGGGTGGGAGAAAGAACTCTTGTCTGTTGGAGCTAGATGTGAATGTTTCAGTTGGCCACCTTGATTAGCATTTGATGGCCTGGCAGTTTTTTGGTGTGGCTGGTTAGTGCCTGGTCAATCCTCAGATATATAAACCCAATTTTCCTAGTTCCAACAGACCTCACAACCTCTGAGGTTGCTTGCCATAGATGCAGGCGAAACGTCAGGAGAAAATGCTTCTAGAACATGGCCATATAGCCTAAAAAACCTACACCAACCCAAAGAAACTGTTGTTTTACCTGAGAGTACCTCTCCAACTTCTGCTGGAAGGTGACCACAGAATCACATGGGAGGACCTAGTGCTTCCTGGAGTTAAAACTGGAGAACCTAGAGATCGTTAGAAATGTAATCAAATCTGTAAGTAATCAAACCCACAAGTAGGTTGTTGTGTGTTTTCTGCATCTATGGCAGGCATCCTCAAACGTAATCTCTAAGGATGACTTCCATAGATGCAGGCGAAACTTCAGGAGAGAATGCTTCTGGAACATGGCCATACAGCCCGGAAAACTCACAGAAACCCAGTGACTTCCTGCCATGAAAGCCTTTGACAAAAACCCACAGATGTCAAAACAACAATTTGCACACATGTAATAGCTCTCAGATCAGTTTTGTGACAACAAAAATGAACAAAACACCTTTCCTTCCATGTTGTCTTTTTTTTGGAGGAAAAATCAATTTATTATAATGTAAAAACATATATGTCATATCCTAATGAGGCTTTTTGGTCATATTTTAAGGACCACAATTTACTTGATACCACATAGGAGGGCCACACCTCTCAAGATCCAGTGATCTGGTGATACAGTTGTCCTCAGGTAGATCGAGCCCGAGCCCTGATGGCCAGGGCAACCCGCAAACCTGTCGCCTACAACCCTGCTTACCTCCAGCGGAAGAAATGCCCGAGGACCCCGGAGACCGTCGGGCGTGCCTGGATGACCCACCGACGCTGATGGACATCTCGGCCATCCTGGCTCTTCCCCGGAACTCCCAAGCCCGCCGACGCGGTGTTGCAAGAAGCTGGGGGAGCCAGCTCAAGATGGAGCGGCCCAACATGGCGGCCGGCCTTGAAGACACCCCCCGGCACCATGTGCCTGGCCCCAAAGAAGGAGCAAGACCCGGAAGCAGTTACCTCCCGGAAGTCCCGCCCTTGGAGGACCCCACTCCCAGCGAGGACTCCACCCGGAAGCAGCAAGGCCCTCGCAAGAGGAGGCGGCTGCGCCGGATGCGGAAGCGCTGAGTTGAGTGGGAGACAGGAGCGGCTCCCTGCCGAGAGGGTCGAGCCCCCAGGACCAGGCCTCCCCCCGACCCACTGGACTCGTTGGAGAAGAAGAAGAGGCGCTCAACATCAAAGTTGGCCAGGCCCTGGAGGACCTTTTGATCTAGGACCTTTTGGAGCTCCGACTATAGACACCCGGAGCCCCGAGCGGTAAACCTGGCCAAGATGACAGCTGGTATGGATAGCCCACGGGCGAGCTTGGACACTCAACACAGACGACCGTCTGGTGGTCTGCGGGTGCCATCTCTTGTCCGTACCCGGGTACCGGCGATCTCGCTGGGGCCTCCCTGCCTGCCATCCTTCAATGGCGGGACAGGGCCTTAACCAGCTATCGCCGCTGGACTCTGCTCCCTCTTCCCCCCTTCCCCTCCCCCCCTTTTTCCTTAGTTGTACCTCAACTGCTGTAAACCACTCCGAGCCTTCGGGGAGTGGCGGTATACAAGTTTGATGTATAAATAAATAAATAAATAAATAAATTGCTGTGTCTTTTTTGACAGCATTCAGCTCACAAGCAGCCAAATGAAACAGGCGCTGAAACTAACTTATCTCAATGCCATATTTGTATTTGGCTTCTTGATAAAATGTATGATGACTTCCTCCAGATCATTTGCACATTTATTTGGGGGGGGGGGGGGGGACAAACCCCAAAATATGTGATTTTTTTTTTTTAGAAAGATGTTTTGGCGAGCAAAAAGACTTTTGTTCTTCAGCCTGGAATCAAACCAGCAACATTTAAATCACTAGTACGGAAAATCCTATTCTATGCTGCTCTACCAACTGAGCTACCAAAGGAACAAGTCCAATTTTGCTTTGGATCTTTCCAATTTGGATGAATCTCCCTTTTAGAAATAGATAGCTGTTTACCTGTAGGCTATGGCAGTATGGAAGTAGAAATTTAATTAAATCTACCATGTTTTGCATTCTCAATAATAAGACCACAGTTTTCCTGGTTTCAATTCCCATTCACAGCAAGGTGTAATTTTAGGAAGTTCCAGAGTCAAGAGGCTTCTACCTGTTGTTGTTTGTTACTTGCCTCACCTCAAGGTGTGGTCCAACACAGATCAAATACATAGAGAAGACATAAGACCATTAAAATACATATACCAATAAGGCTCTATTTTGTAGGAATGGACTTCAAGGAGTCCCAAATGTGCCCTCTCCTAGCCTACCATCAAACCACTACATTGTTCCCACTATAAGCAAAAAAACAGAAGTGATACTGAAGAGTTTATCTAGTCTCATGTAGCCAGTGCCTTTAACTTACACTCCCCTGAAGATACAGGTTCACGGGTTTCAGCGGTGACCAGGGAAGGTTTCACACAATTTAAACTTGTGCGTAAGTTGAGCGCGTACCTTAGGAAGTCAGACTTGGCCACGGTGGTCCATGTTCTTGTTACATCTCGAATAGACTACTGCAACATGCTCTATGTGGGGTTGCATTTGAAGACTGTTCGGAAGCTTTAAGTTGTCCAATGGGCAGCAGCCAGACTGCTCACTGGAGTGGCGTACAGGGAGCACACAACCCCTCTGTTGTGTCAGCTCCACTGGCTGCCAGTCTGCTACCGAGCACAATTTAAAGTGCTGGCTTTAGCTTATAAAGCCCAGTTTATGTCTGAATGTATCTCCCTCTATGAGCCAGCTAGAAGGTTAAGATCGTCTAGGGAGGCCCTGCTCTTGTTCCCACCCCCTTCGCAGGTGCAACTGGTGCAGACAAGAGACAGGGCCTTCTCAGTGGTGGCTCCTCAGCTATGGAACTCCTTCCCCAGTGAAATTAGATCAGCCCCCTCCCTCCTAACCTTCGGGAAAAAGCTAAAGATGTGGTTGTGGGACCAAGCTGTCGGTCAATGCTACCCCGCTAACATGAGGCTGAACCCAAAATTACAACAAATAAAATACAAATACAACAAATAAAATACAAAGAAGCAAAAATAAAGCCAGTCTGAGTCCCTTAAGGCAGTGTTTCCCAACCAGTGTGCCGTGAGCGATCATTAGGTGTGCCGTGGGAAATTGGAACCTCCAATACCCTTTCTTCCCCCTCCTGCCGAACACTTTTTCTTCTCCACTCGGGCTCCCTTCTTCCCAGCCTCGCTCTGCTCGCTTTGCCTCGCTTTGCTCTGGGGTGAGTCTGCTCAGTAGCGCCCAGACGGGTCACGTCTTCCTCCCTCCCCCCTCCCCTTTTGAACATGCTCATGCTGCCCCCTCGGATCAAAATGGCGGCAGAAGCGGCAGTGTAGAAGAAAAAGTAAGTGTTCGGCAGGAGGGGGAAGAAAGGGCGCGAAGGGGAAGGGGGAGGAAGAGGTCTCTGTCGAAAGCTGGCATGGGCAAACTTGGACCTTCCAGGTGTTTTGGACTCCAACTCCCACCATTCCTAGCAGCCTCAGGCCCTTTTCCTCCCCCCTCCTTCAGCCATTTAAGCAGGAAAGGGCCTCAGGCTGTTAGGAATGGTGGGAGTTGAAGTCCAAAGCACCCAGAGGGCCAAAGTTTTCCCATGCCTGTTTTAGGGACCTTAAAGTGGTGAGCCTCCTTCCAACATAGTGATTCTGGATAGAAAACAAACAACAACATAACATAACATTGTTTGAATCCTCAGTGCTCTCGGGTGTAGGTGAACTACAACTTCCAAACTCAAGGTCAATTCCCAAGCAAACCCTTTCAGTACTTTCTGTTGGTAATGAGAGTTCAATATGCCAAGTTTGGTTCAATTCCATTGTTGCAAGAGTTCAGGATGCTCTTTGATTGTGTGTTAACTATAAATCCCAGAAACTGTAACTCCCAAATGTCAAGGTCTATTTTCCCCAAACTCCATCTGTGTTCACATTTGGGCATATTGAGTATTCATGTCAAGTTTGGTCCCGATCCAACATTGTTTGAGTCCACAGTGCTCTCTGGATATAGGTGAACTACAACTCCAAAACCCAAGGCAAATGCCCACCAAACTCTTATAGTATTTTCTCTTGGTTATGGGAGTTCTGTGTGGGAAGTTTGTGTCTTTCTGCCATTCCTGCCGGGATATCTATGTTGTGTTCATCGAAACAGGCCCAGGTTTCACACTGAGTGTATAAATACATTTAAAAACATATTAACTATATGTATTACTGTGTTAGAGTGTCATTTTGTGTCATTTTGGTTGGTGGTGTGCCCCAGGATTTTGTAAATGTAAAAAGTGTGCTGCAGCTCAAAAAACGTTGGGAAACACTGCCCTAAGGCAGTGTTTCTCAACCTGGGGGTCGGGACCCCTAAGGGGGTCGCGAGGAGGTGTCAGAGGGGTCACCAAAGACCATCAGAAAACACATTGTTTTCTATTGGTCATGGGGGTTCTGTGTGGGAAGTTTGGCCCAGTTCTATCATTGGTGGGGTTCAGAATGCTCCTTGATTGTAGGTGAATTATAAATCCCAGCAACTATAACTCCCAAATGTCAAGGTCTATTTTCCCCCAAACTCCACCAGTGTTCACATTTAGACATATTGAGTATTTGTGCCAAGTTTGATCCAGATCTATCATTGTTTCAGTCCACAGTGCTCTCTGGATATAGGTGAACTACAACTCCAAAATTCAAGGTCAATGCCCACCAAACTCTTATAGCATTTTCTCTTAGTTATGGGAGTTCTGTGTGGGAAGTTTGTGTCTTTCTGCCATTCCTGCCAGGACATCTATGTTGTGTTCGTTGAAACAGGCCCAGGTTTCACACTGAGTGTATAAATACATTAAAAAACATATTAACTATATGTATTACTGTGTTAGAGTGTCCTTTTGTGTCATTTAGAATGTCCACCAAACCCTTCCCATATTTTCACTTGGTCATGGGAGTTCTGTGTGCCAAGTTTTTGTTCAACTCCACCGTTGGTGGAGTTATGAATGCTCTTTGATTGTAGGTGAACCATACATCCCAGCAACTACAACTCCCAAATGAAAAAATCACCTCCCACAACCTCACCAGTATTCAAACTTGGCTGTATCGGGTATTTGTGCCAAATGTGGTCCGGTGAATGAAAATACATCCGACCTTTTACATTTTGATTCATAACAGTAGCAAAATTACAGTTATGAAGTAGCAACGAAAATGATGTTATGGTTGGGGGTCACCACAACATGAGGAACTGTATTAAGGGGTCGCGGCATTGGGAAGGTTGAGAAACACTGCCCTAAGGGGTGAGAAGGGCAGGGTATAAATAAACAATAAATAAACTGTTTGAAAAAATGTCATATGGTGGGGAGGGTGCCAAGATTTTATTTTGTTTTGTTTTGGGGTTGTTGTTGTGTGTTTTTTAGCTTTCTTGCTGCTTTGGGGACGAGGACATGGAGCAATGTATTCAAGCTGCAGGAAAAGACATCTCAACTAAACATTATTAGGAACTTCTTAACAGCAATAATCTACAGTGGAATATGCTGCCCCAGAGAGTTGTAGAAGTCTCCTTCCCTAGAGATTTTTATATACAAGCTGTTTTGAGTCCTCCGATTGTGTACTCCTGCATTTAAAAGGGGTTGGATTGGATGGTCCTTGTGTTCTCTTCCAACCCTTTGACTTCCAAGAGAAAACCTGAACGACAGTCTGCTTAGTCATAGCTTTGTCATTGCATAAAAGAGCTTGCCAGCCTACCCTGTGGCCACTAAACTTTTCCAAGGGACTTTTGGAAAGGGATATTTTGAGAATGACATATATCTCAAAGGAGCCAATGTTTGTCACTTCCATTTACCTGATGTGAAGGAAGTTTCCTGGTAACCCAAAGTTTTATAGGCAGAGTCATTTAGCTTCACACCTAACTAGTGCCACACCCAAACTTAAAAGGAGTGACACCATGCCTCAGGTATATTCCTTCGATAGCTCAGTTGGTAGAGCGGAGGACTGTAGTAGTGCTACTAAAGTAATCCTTAGGTCGCTGGTTCGACTCCGGCTCGAAGGAAATTTTTTTTCTTGTCAAAAATAAGCAGCAAACAGTGCCGTGCCAGAGGGTGTTTCCATACATGATAGTAAAATGAGTTTGTGCTTAAATGAGCCTGTAATGTCAATATCAATTTGAAATTGGGCAGAGGAACACATAATATATCATCTGTCTTCTATTCTAATTATGTTATCTATCTATCTATATACAGTATATATATAATAAAAGTCTGTCTTTGCGGTGGTGCGGAGGGAGGAATATGTGCCAGCGTTTCGATTGGTTGCCACTGTGGGATTCTTTGCATAAAGGACACTGATTGGCCAGCCTCAGAACTCCGATACTCTAAGGCACCAGATTATTTGCATAAAGGACTCTGATTGGCCAGCCTCAGAACTCCAACACTCTAAGGCATGAGACAGGGTTCATTGGTTGCCACTGAGAGACAATTTGCATAAAGGACTCTGATTGGCCAGCAAAACAGAATGCACCTGCATGCTTGAGTTAGCCAAGTGACAGTTTATTTCGGTTGGAAATGGAAAGTTCATTTTCTGGGAGGTGTGAAGGTGCCAAGGACTAAGCGACAGCATTTCGATAGGTTGCCACTACGGGATTATTTGCATAAAGGACTCTGATTGGACAGCCTCAGAATTCCAACATTCTACGGCCCCAGACAGAGGGGATTGGTTGCCACTGAAATGGTATTTGCATAAAGGATTCCGATTGGCCATCCACATTCCAACATTCGAAGATGACACAGAGAGAAAAGGAAAGGTCTCAGGCAGTCAGACACTGTGGCCCACAGCAGTGACAGATCAGGACCAAACTTGCCCACTTCACAACCCAACCCTCACCCAATGACCTCAGACCAAAATTAGCACACAGAGCCCCCTTGACCCACTCTACACCCTGGTGCTGTTTCAAGGAGGATGGACCACAGATGATGGGACTTGAAATACCTTCACTCACCTTCCGAGACTCCTGCAACCCTCATCCAAAGAATGATCAAGACCAAATGTGACACACAGAGCCCCCAACACCCATTCTACATCCTGGTGCTGTTTGGAGGGGGAAGGACCATGGCTGATGGGACTTGCAGTATCTTCACTAAGTTCCTGAGACCACTGTGAGCCACATTAACATCTGATAAGGAACAACCTTGGCACACAATGCCTTTATCAAATAACCCGTGCACCACTGGGTCCCCAAGCTAGTACTCTTATAAAATAACAGTATATTTACATGCAAATGTGAGCAGATCAATAGGTCCTGCTTCTGCGGGAAGGTAACAGTGCTCCATGCAGTCATGCTGGCCACATAGCCTAGGAGGCGTCTACGGACAACGCTGGCTAAGCTGAAGAGCTTAGACATGGAGATTGGCACCCCTCTGCCCCCATGAGTCGGACATGACTAGACTTAATGTCAGAAGAAACCTTTACCGTTTATACTGTTTAGCTGGAATTGCACCACCTGACATATGTCGGGAAGTAGCATCCAGTAATGAAAGAACCAAGGCGTTGACATTTCTGACCTATCCTCTGTTCAGATATCAGCCAGCAAGCCAACATCTTAATTAAAAAAAGCTTCCTAAGATCTACAGAGGCACTCGCAGGAACACCTCAGCAACCAAGAGTTCAAAAATGGCAGGTTAAAACCTAGATCCTCAATCAGTGGCTGATACCAGAAACGCCCTCCTGGGCACACAGAAGATTGGTGAGTTGGAAGGCGCTGAACAGACTGCGCTCTGGCACTGTGAGAGGCAGAGCCAATCTTTAAAAATGGGGCTATAAAGAGGAGCACATTACATGCAAATGTGGAGAAGAGCAAACCACAGACCACTTACTACAATGCAGCCTGAGCCCTGTCACGTGTACAATGGAGAATCTTCTTACGGCGACACCAGAGGTACTCCAAGTGGGCAGCTTGTAGTCAAAGGAAATTTAGTATAATGCCAAGTTTAAAACTTTGTTTGTGGTTTTTCTATACATTATAACTGTATTCTCTATTAGCTTCAGACACGATAAATAACTAAATAGTAAGATTGCAAAAATGCTCCTTTACAAAAATGCAATAGGGTCGTAAGTATGGCTGAAAATGTGGCTTGTCAAATTATATGTTAAGATGCAGAACATTTTTGGTGGAGATCTTTACAAACACGTAATAGGTGAATCTATGTAGAATAGCACTTAAACTTTTTCTCCATTGTACGACAAAATTATTTTCTCAGCTATGCCCTTCCTCAACCTAAAACTGCCAGGCTTGACATTTAAAAGGAAATTGAGGCTGTCATCCTATCCATAAAAGTGAATCAAATATTTTCCCATGCAATCCTAACTGAACCCTGTTTAATAAACGGCAAGCAAGCTTGAGAAGAAAACCATTATAAACCCCCTCTGAGTACATTCTGTCAAGAAAACCCTGTCAAGAAAACACAGCATTAGGGCAGTGGTTCTGAACCTTCCTGATGCCACGACCCCTTAATACAGTTCCTCATGTTGTGGTGACCCCCAACCATAACATTATTTTCATTGCTACTTCATAACTGTAATTTTGCTATTGTTATGAACCGTAATGTAAATATCTGATATGCAGGATCAGGGCCGTATCCAGGATTTTGATTCGGGGGCTGAGACTGGGTGGAAGAGGGTCTACCCTAGCAAACCTTTTGTATTGTTATCCCAATAACCCCATTAATGTGGGATATAATGAGATCATGATATGAATAAACATAACAGTTTAAATAATGTACCAGTAAGGCCTTTTCACGGACCACCCTGAGAATTTCGGGGGGGGGGGGGGGCTGAAGCCCCCTTAGCCCCCCCCCCCCCCAGCTACATGCCTGTGCAGGATGTATTTTGATTAACTGGACCAAATTTGGCACAAATGCCTGATGCACTTCATTTGAATATTGGTGGGGTTGGGGGGGGGATAGATTTTGTCATCTGGGAGTTGTAGTTCCTGGGATTTATAGCTAACCTACAATCAAAGAGTATTCTGAACTCCATCAATGACGGAATTGAACCGAACTTGGCACACAGAACTCCCATGACCAACAGAGTTTGGTGGGCATTGTCCTTGAGTTTGAAGCTGTAGTTCACCTACCTCCAGAGAGCACTGTGGATTCAAACAATGATGGATCTGGACCAAACTTGGCACAAATACTCAATATGCACAAATGTGAACACTGGTGGAATTTAGGGAAAATAGTCCTTGACATTTGGGAGGTGTAGTTGCTGGGATTTATAGTTCACCTACAATCAGAGAGCATTCTGAAGCCCACCAACGATAGAATTGGGCTCAACTTCCTACAGAGAACCCCCATGCCTTAAAGGCACTCACTGGCGTGAGACTCACTCCATCCTCGCATGCTCTCCCTCACTCACACATGTACACCATGCTGCCATGTGCGGAGCACACCTGCTCTCCTCTCCCCGCTTGGAGTCTCAGAAACCGCCCTTCTCTTGACAGATAGAATTGGGCCAAATTTCCCACACGGAAACCCCATGACCAACAGAAAATGCGGTGTTTTCTGATGGCCTCGTGCCCCCCCAGGTTGAGAAACACTGTGTTAGACTTGAACAGACTTGAAGGCACGCAATAACAACAATATTGTAACAGTGTCTGGTAAATGTATCATATTCTACTTTAATTGTATATGTGTTATTTGCCAGGAAGAATACTTGTTAGTTTAGTTGACAATTTAAAAAATCACAATGATCTGCTCCAGGAAGTCAGCAGTATTTGAACAATTAATGTAAATTGATCATTTATGAAGAAATCCGAGGCTGGAATAACAACTCTACAGCCCTGCCCCAAATTGTTGAGGTAATATAGGAGTAGCCTTGAGTACACTGGAACCAATTCCCCTGTGTTAACCCAAGATGCATTAGGTACAACCCATGGTGGCTCACAGCTTGGTACTGCAACAAACACAGAATGAGCGAGCATACTTTCTTGTTTCAAAATTAGAAGAGAAAATCTATGGCTTGTCTACGCTGACGGAAAAGAACAGTTCGGCACTACATTTTTCCAGTCCACATTAGCCATTTGATGCCACACACATAACACATGTCATAGTGACATCGCCATAACTGGCCACACATTTGCTCATGCCAAACTGAGCTTGATGCTAGGTGACGGTCTACATTCCCAGTCTTTTGCATTATTTTCAGTCACATGGCTTTGGAAATTTCATTTTTGTCCCCCAATCATGCATGTGAATAAATGCATTTTCTATTAAGCAGAGGCACACTAATAGTAATATACTGATAGGCAAGTATCTGACGAAGGGCCACCTAGTAGTGCAGTGGGTTAAATCACTGAGCTGCTGAACTTGCTGACCAAAAGGTTGGTAGTTCGAATCGGGAGAGCGGTTGTTAGGCCCAGCTTCTGCCAAGCTAGCAGTTCAAAATGCAAATGTGAGTAAATCAGTAGGTACAGTTTCGGAGGGAAAGTAACGGCGCTCCATGCAGTCATGCCGGCCACATGACCTAGGAAGTGTCTACGGACAACGCCGGCTCTTCAGCTTAGAAATGGAGATGAGCACCACCTCCCAGAGTCGGACATGACTAGACTTAATGTCAAGGGGAAACCTTTTTCTTTACCTTAAGTATCTGATCAAAGTGAAATGAGGATACAGAAAACTCTCAGGTAACCAGAATCCAGGAAATAGTACTGCATTCACAAAAGTGTTATTATTATGCTGTCGCACCAGGCGCCTTTGAAAATAAACTGCGATGTGCTTCCTATAAGCCTGGTGGACTGCAGGATGCCTACTTGAGAAGCTCAGGGGTCCAGCAACCCAAAAACCACTCCAAGTTAAAGTTGAAGAACAAATAGTTTATTCAGCTACAAAGTATTTGAAGGACTGGGCACAAAGCTTAACGGTTGCAAAAATACAAAACGAGGGTAAGATGAAAATTCCCTGGATTGCTGACTAAGACTGCGAAGTCTCCCTTTGCTCCCTCCAAATACCAAGGAAATCCGAAGATATTCCTCACCCTAACCCTAGGTTACTGAATAGAAGGAACTACGCCTTCTCTATCAATGCCTAGAGCCAGTTCGAAGGCTGGTGTAATGGCAGTTAGATAACTACAATGTACAACAAGCAGTGCTAATCACAGCAGGGTATCATTAGCTTATCTAACTTCAGCAGTCAAGCAATTGGTCGTTCATTCATTCAGTACTTACGGTGGCCTATACACAGCTAACCTGACTGGCCAAGCACACCTGAGCTCCTCTCCTGCTTGAGAAGGACTGACTAGAGATCTCAAAATGGAGAACACATCCCCAGGGAAAAAGGGGCGGGCTCCAAACCAAAGGGATACATTTTGCAGGGCTCAAGCAGCAAGCTTTGCAAAACTGGCTGCAAACCTGTAAATGATTAACTAACAGGGTGCCAGTGGGTCTATGGCAACCTGTCACAATGCAGGGTCTCGGCCCAGCCCCTTAATCACACACACAGAGACGGTAATCAGCTAACTATTTATTGAATAATGAAAAACAGGTGAAAAGGTAAATTGTCCATAAAAGTATCAAAAGTCCAATCAAAATGGTAAAGAGTTCGTAGGTAGATCCAAAGGCAAAAGCTTGGCAAAAGTTCGGCAAAACAATGCGGATCAAACAGACTTGGTCCGTGGCAATTCTAACAAGGCAAAGTTCAAGGAATAAAGGCCCAAGAAACTTTGGCAAGGCACGAGCCCAAATCCTGGCTCCGTGGATCTTCACTCGCTTCACTCCCTTCAAATCAGAAGTGGCCGAGCAACTGAGGATCCGTTCCCACGGATCCTATACTTAATCCCCTTGGTGAGATCTACGCCGCTCTAGGCTTCAGCGCCAATCTGTACTACGGGACCTATCGCTCCTTTGGCGCTCTAGGCTTCGGTGCCATTCCCTCCTACTGGACTCAATGCTCCGTCTCCTATCAAAGCTCCATCCTTGCCTCCCAGCACCTGGGTCGCTATCTTCGTGAGAGGCAGACTCCCTTTCAGCTTCCATGGGCTCATCCTCCGCTATCTCCCTGGCCCTTTCTTGCGAACCGAAACCACCTGGTCTCTCATACTGATTATCTGAATCAGCACTTTCAGTGTCAGCCTGACTTTTCCAGCTTTCATACCCATCGGGCCAGCCATCATCCCATTCCAAGCTCTCTGTGGGAGATGAAGGCCCAGCTACCTCATCATCCCCTTCATCTATCTCCCCATCAGCCGCAATTGGCCCTAATGCAATCGGGACCCCCGGGGCCGCCCCCTGCCCCCCAGGCACGAAGGAGAACGGGGTTGCTACACAACCCTAAAGGAAAATGCAAAAGGAAGCTGCCATTCAGAACTGGGAGCAACACAACGCAGGTGTCTGGAAGACGGAACAATTATGATATGGTAAAACCGTGTTACATTAAGTTAACCTTGTTTTTATTTGTCATTCTTTGCTTTTAATCACTGTATTTCAAAATTAGATTCAAGTCAATACAGAATTTTTGGGATGGTATAGAATGGGGTATAGTATTAGAACTATTTTAATAGTCATTCTCAAGCATGCAGAAACTAAATGTATCTGGCACCTACCATTCCCATGGGTGCCAGTTAACTGAGAGTCTGTAGTTCTATTATTTCTCACTTAGGAAGATGGGAGAAGGGACCTTTAGTCTAGCCTCCTTGCTTCTAACTTGAAGGTGGTAGCAGTGCAGAGCAGAGCATGAGACCTGGTACTATAACAACATGGAGAAGACGAAGAAACTAAACTAGTAAATCCATAGACTCCCTGGATAAGCTTTGCAAGTTGTGGCAAGAAATCATTTTAGCATTGCAAACAGTAGTAAACTGCTAGTCTATTAGGTCAGGCAAAGATTTTTTGCACACAGTGTTTTTCTCTTGCCTTAATGGGAGAATGTGCACCCCCATGTCCTGCCTGGAGATACAATGAAAACGGGAGACCCAAGGCCATCCCTTGAGATCTGGCAACCCTAAAAGAGAAACACTATAATCAGACCTAACAGTCAGGAAGGCCTATTTCCTCCACACCCTATATTTTAGTTATTTATGCTGTTTTCAAGCACCGTCCTAGAAGCATCCAGCTGCTGATAAAAGAGATTACAGGAAATAAGCCCCAAGCTGCGGCCTGTCTTAGCAAAGCAATTATGCTTATTTTTCATAGCTACACTTCCTGTGCACATTTACCCGGGGCCTAAAATAATTGACACAATAGGACTCAATTCCAAATCAACCCGAGTTTGAGTAGTAAATCTATTACTTCCTGCCTAATTTTAGACTTTGAGTCTTCAAGCAAGGAATTATATTGTGTTGTTGGAGTCTTTCATGACTGGAATCACTGGCTTGCTGTGAGTTCTCCGGGCTGTATGACCGTTTTCCAGAAGCATTCTCTCCTGATGTTTCACCCACATCTATGGCAGGCATCCTTATTGGTTGTGAGGTCTGTTGCAAACTAGGCGAGTGAGGTAATGGATAGCAACTTCTTCCACTCCATTAAAATGGCCAAGGACGTCACACCTTTCCCTTAAGAATCTACTGTTGACTTATAGTGATACGGTTAATTTCACAGGCCAAGCCTTCTACACAGCTGAACAGAATCCCAGATTATCTGCTTTGACTGGAATATATGGCAGTGTGGATTTATGGCCCTTCCACACAGCCATGTAACCCAGGGCCCTTCCACACTGATATTCTGGAGGCCCTTCCACACAGCCCTATATCCCAGAATATCAAGGCAGAAAATCCCACAATATCTGCTTTGAACAGGATTATCTGAGTCCACACTGCCATCAAAGTAGATAATGTTGGATTTTCTGCCTTGATATTCTGGGATATAGGGTTGTGTGGAAGGGCCTCCAGAATATCAGTGTGGAAAATCCCACATTGAACTGGGAGCTCTTCCACACAGCTGAATAAAATCCCACATTATCTGCTTTGAACAGGAATAGATGCCAGTGTGGACTCAGATAGCCCGGTTCAAAGCAGATATTGTGGGATTTTCCACATTGATATCCTGGGTTATATGGCTGTGTGAAAGGACCCTGGATTTACACTGCCATATAATCCAGATTATCTACTTTGAATTGGATTTTATGAGACTACACTGCCGCATAATCCAGTTCAAAGCAGATAATCAGGATTTTATATGGCAGTGTAGATGGTGCCTTGCTGTAAAGCACATTTGGAATGGAGAGAAACTTATTTTCGCAGCTGTAAAATGAACAATTAAACCCACACATCTGTTTACATGGAGTTGCAAAGATTTTGGAAATCCATGGTGTGTCCAAAGTCACTTGAACACGCCCCAAAGAAACATGTGGCAACTCCCTATGGTTGTGATTTATTCTCAAACTGAATCCGTGATTTATTCTCATTGGATTTTGCAAACGCTCACCTCCATTTGGGAAAGGGAGAGATGGGAGAAGGGCCAAAGGCAATAAAATACACTTCTCAAACCGAGAACTACTACTCCTGGCAAACTAAATGCACCATTGAGCCAAACAACTTTTTACAATACAACATTCTTGATATCGGAGGTGACCCCTCCTTCTATTGGGCTCTGTAGAAGCCAGCTTAAAACCAAAGGATTCATAGTTTTCCCAAGAACACCAGGCTGGAAGTGATCCCATAATCCCCTATCTGTCCCCCACATGGGAACCTAAGGCTCTTCCCATGGCCCCACATGACAATGCCACTGTAACCCACACTTTATGAATACACCCAGTTATTTTCCTTTTGCATTACTCTTATGGATTTTTGCTCATTCCCAAAGACATTTTTTCCTTTCTGTCTAGGACCCCTTTTCGCTTGGGCTATCTTTTATGAATCTAATAAACTGTGTATCTTTTTGGTGGGTAGGCAGGGGTGATCAGGATGGTATATTTTCCCCATAAACCCCAATGGATCTCCCCTTATGTTTTCCCCATGTATGTAATGTAAAAAATATGAAATTGCCACTGTTTACCTTTAGCCAGCTGCCTGGGGCGACCCTTGCCAGCTGCAAAGCTTGTGATTCAATCACCACTCCACTAGCCTCATTTGCATGATAACAATAGGGCTTTTCTGGTGTCGAAAACAAAAGGCTGTTTTTATTTTCTCAACGAAGACCCCTCATCTCTCAGGGGGAAGAGCCTCGAAGTTTCGTTCCCTCTTCCCAATGAAGGATAAATGGCATAAATATTTCTATATTTCATAAATTGTCACCCCTGCCAGCCTCAAAAACTGGCACATGGCTACAGTTTTTTCACTTGTTTATTATCCAGAAGATTGAAAGTCCCATGAAAAGCTGTGTCTGGCCCCTTCTGCCAACAGGAAAGGGCCATTAAGGACCGTTCCCATTTTTCACAGAAAAAAGAATTCCTTTGACTCGAAAGGTCAGGGGCTTGGATTCATTAACATATGTACAAATCTACTCAAGAAAACTCCAGCTGCTTTGTTTTGAACACATTCCTGCTCCTCGCTCACCATTCGCCAGAACAGAAGTGGCACTGTTTCACTATTGGACGAAACTCCAGCTGCCCCAGCGATTCCATCCAATCAACACAAAGCTGGTCTGGGGCCGGGAAGTGGGAAATTTGAATCTGTAACCTTATAAAATGGCATATGTTTTCAATGTAACTTTATGACTGCTTTGCGACAAGGATACTGCAGTGGTCATCCTTCTCAGCTGACAAGAATAAAAGCTTCAGTGGCATCTTCTTCTGGACTTCTTTGGTGAGATCATTTGGGAAAGGGATTTTAAGGTTGCCTTTTATTTATTTATTTATTTATTTATTTATTTATTTATTATTTTGACTTCTCAGTCGCCCCTTCTGGGTGGCTCGGGGTGACTTACAAATCATTAAAACAGTTACAATCATTAAAATACCGTAAAACACAAAAAAACCCACAATAAAAATACAGTACATCATACATATTAAAACATCGTTGGACGTAGGGTTACATCCATAGTTGGGTCGTGCAATGATGCGCGCCCACTACATGAGGTCGTGGCCCTTGGCCGTATCGTGGAGCCCTAGCATTGTTCCTATCCGAATGCCTGTGTAAAACTCGCCAGAGGTTTTTGCTGAAATCCTCACTTTAGGGGTACTTCTGGGCCTCTGCCGCCTATGGGCCAGGCTATCCTAAATTGTTCGACAACATTCTCAGGCTAATAAATTTGAGCTATTTTTTTTTACAACTGCAAATCCCAGCATGAAATGGTCGAGCTTTCTCAGGGCCCTTCCACACAGCCCTGTATCCCAGAATATCAAGGCAGAAAATCCCACATTATCTGAGTGTGGACACAGATAACCCAGTTCAAAGCAGATATTGTGCCTTGCTATTCTGGGATATAGGACTCTGTGGAAGGGCCCTCAAATTGGAGGGGAGGAGGAGGACTTTTAAAAGATTTGTGACTTAACTCCCACTTTTTCACCTCTTCCCAGCTGTACTTCTCTGAAATAAATGAACTGCCCAACGATCTATATAAATAAAAACGTAATGTTAGTATGTGGGATTAACATAACTCAAAAACCACTGGACAAATTGACACCAAATTTGGACACAATACACCTATCAGGCCAATGAGTGACCATCACTCATAAAAGCACTTAAAAACAGAGCAGAAGACATTAAAAAACCCCAAAAATAAAAAAATACATTACAACACATGCGCAAAACCACACACACACACACAGACACACACATATGCAAACACACATATACACAAATACATACACACACACATATATACACACACAAAACACATATACACAGACAGGTCCACAACAATGCGTGGCAGGGGACGGCTAGTGGTGTAATAAAATGGTATCCCCTTCCTTATACACAACTAGCTGAACTCGGCACGCGTTGCTGTGCCCTATTTAGGAGATGGTAGAATCTCTGAGTATGTAAGGTTTGGAACTGATGTTATTTGTGGTCTTGGTGGGTATGTGTATGTGTATATATGTATGTGTGTGTGTATATGTGTGCTTGTATATATGTCTTTGTGTATGTATGTGTATATATGTATATGTGTGTATGTTTATATGTGTGTGAATGTGTGTGCATGTGTGTATGTATTTGTATATATAGATAGATAGATGTGTGTATGTATATATGTGTGTGTATGTGTGTATGTATGTGTATATATGTATATGTGTGTATGTCTATATGTGTGTGAATGTGTGTATATGTATATTTGAATGTGTGTATGTCTATATGTGTGTGAATGTGTGTATATGTGTATTTGAATGTGGATGTGTATATATATTGGTGTGGTGTAGTGTGGTGGACAGGAAAGGTAGGAAAGAGTGAAAGAAGGTAGGGGAACAACCCCAGGAAGGTGTAGGCCCCAGAGAGAAGCAAGGCGGAACCCAGAAAGAAAACTGGAAAAAGGGAGGATAGCTATTACCGAGGGGTGGCTGCGGTTTCGGCGGGTCGCAAGGGAGGCCGGGCCAGTGGCAACGTTATTGGACGTGGGCGGTCTTCGCCTTTGTGTGGTGTGTTTGGCTTTGGCTGTTTTGTCCTCGGCCTCCGGCTTCCTGAGGGAAGCAGGGAGGGAGCTCTGGTTCTGTGGGCGCCGCGGTGGTTCTCCTCCTCTCTCACCTCTCTGGAGGTGGGGGGGGCAGTGTGAAGTAGCTGGGAGGACGGGAGGAGGCGGCGGAGGGGGTTGAGGAAGCGGGCATTGCGCCGGCCGCCTGACCCTGGCCCAGAAAGGGTTTTGAGATGGTGGAGAAGGCGGGGCCGGGCAGGGGACTACAGCTCCCAGAAGGCCCCGCGCGGCCACTCTGGCCTATTTCCGGCCCTGTCTCCGCCCTTCTTCCGAGTGAGCCGCGCGGAGCCTTCTGGGAATTGTAGTCCCGTGGCCGCGCCGTTCTCCCTCGCGGTTTCACTGGCTCTGCTGGTGGAAGCGGGCGGCACCGCGGCGGCCTCCTCCCGCGACGTGGGTGTTGCGAAGCATGCGGGAAGCGGTGGAGGAGGTGGGCATGGCGGCGGCCGTGCTGGTGGGGTCCGGGAGCTGCATGGAGGCGGCGAAGGAGACTTTGAAGGTAGCGGAGGAGGTGTGCTCGGTGGCGGTGGCACGGGGCCGGGTCCTGGAGTGGTTGGTAGGTGGGGAAGTAGGTGGTGATGGCACCTGGGACGGAGGGAGAGGGGTTGCGGTTTGGGGGGGGCGGCGCCATTGTCCCTAGTGGGGGAAGGAGGGAATTGCATTGGAGTGAGCGCCGCAACGTTGTGGTCTATGGCTGCAGTTTTGGGGGTGTAATTTTAGGGTCTTGCGAGGTACCTAGGGCGGATTTTTTGTGCCCTTAATGTACCTCGTGGTAGGTGGTAATGTATTGGGTGGTTTTTGTGCCTCGGGGGCGTACAGTTTTCCTGTCCATTTGCCCCGTTGCACGACCACTTCCTTTTTATATATATAGATTGCAAAATCAAGGTTTGTGTTTTCCTACTATATATGTATTTCCCCAAGCCATGGATGGTTGAATCCCCGGATATGATCAGCCAACTATATCTTTTTCCTTTCAGTGTCTCAGAGCAGAGAAAATACTATTTCTTAATGTTAATGCATATTTGTTTGGTAAACGTATATGTCATTCAGGCTTTTAATGCTCCCCAAGTCCCAAGGTGAAATATAATTAAAATACTATTTTTTTTAAAAAGTTGTAAATTGGCAATGCAATATATGTAGATATGCAACCTTAGATATGCAGATGATACCACTTTGATGGCCGAAAGCGAGTAGCAGCTGAGGAGCCTTCTAACCAAGGTGAAAGAAGGGCAAAAAATGGGTTGCAGTTAAGCATCCAAAAAAACATGATTATGTCAACAATACTGATTGATAACTGGCAAATAGAGGGAGAAGACATGGAGGCAGTGGCAGACTTTGTATTTCTAGGTGCAAAGATTACTGCAGACGCAGACTGCAGATAGGAAACCAGAAGATGTTTCCTTCTTGGGAGGAGAGCAATGAGCAATCTCGACAAAATAGTGAAGAGTAGACACATCGCACTGGCAACGAAGATCCGCATAGTTAAAGCAATGGTATTCCCCGTTGTAACTACGGATGTGAGAGCTGGACCTTAGGAAAGGCTGAGCGAAGGAAGATAGATGCTTTTGAAGTGAGGTGTTGGAGGAAAGTTCTGCGAGTGCCTTGGACCGCGAGAAGATCCAACCAGTCCATACTTCAGGAAACAAAGCCCGACTGCTCATTGGAGGGAAAGATATTAGAGGCAAAGATGAAGTACTTTGGCCACATCATGAGAAGACAGGAAAGCTTGGAGAAGATAATGATGCTGGGGGGAAAGGAAGGAAAAAGGAAGAGGGGACGGTGAAGGGCAGGATCCTTGAGGTGACTGGCTTGACTCTGAAGGAGCTGGGGGTGGTGACGGCTGACGGGAAACTCTGGCGTGGACTGGTCCATGAGGCCATGAAGAGTCGGAAACAACTGACTGAATAAACAACAAAAAGGTATGTAGGCAACAAGACACGTTATGATCTCATCTACACTAGTTTCCAGGTACTAGCTTTCTTCTGATTTTTGGACTGCTGTTTCCATTCTGATGGGAAATCTCAAACTATTTCAATGTCTTCATCATCAACATGGCAATAATCCCTGATTAACATCGAGTCTTGTTTTGGTGTGTGATCATGTTCCTTCTGGCTGCCAACACAAAATATTTCATTTTCTTCAATATGTTGGCCTACAAATCCCATCATTCTTCCCCATTGTCAAAGCTAGCTAGGTCTCATGGGAACTGCAATTCCCGTTTTCTCCAACTTCATCTATATCTATACTCCCAAATTAATACAGTTAATTGTCATGGCTCAATGCTATAGAATCCTAAAATCTGTAGTGTAGTGTGGCTCCAGCACTCTTTGGCAGAGAAGGCTAAAGACCTTGTAAAACTACAACTCCTGTGAATCCATAGCATTGAGCCATGGCAAAACAAGTGGTGCATTCACTCTATCCAGTCTATCTACTGCATCATCTTTAGCTGAGCAGTGAGCTCTAAGAGACATCTAGTGGCAAAGTGTACAATTGCAGTGCAAGAACATACATGTTGTTGGGTTGCTGTGAGTTTTCCTGGCTGTATGGCCATGTCTCTCCTGACGTTTCGCCCACATCTATGGCAGGTACCCTCAGAGGTTGTCAGGTCTGTTGGAAACTAGGCAAGTGGGGTTTATATATCTGTGGAATGTCCTGGGTAAGAACTCTTGTCTGTATGAGGAAAGTGTGGATGTTGCAATTGGCTAGTAGTTTGATTAGCTTTGAATAGCCATGCAGGTGGTCTGTGGTTTGCTCTTCTCCACACTCGCATATTGTGGGCTCCACTTCGTGGCCCCATTTCTTAAGGTTTGCTCTGTATCTCGTGGTGCCTTCCAAGCAAGCAGAAGCCATGGCAGATTTGACAAGAAGCAAGTGAAAAAGCTTACACGATATGAGGATTTAAAGATAGAACTGCAAGGACTCTGGCACAAGCCAGTCAAGGGGGTTCCAGTGGTGATTAGCACACTGGGTGCAGTGCGTAAAGACCTTGGCCTGCATGTAAAAATAAATAAATCACAACCTGACAAAATCACCACGTGTCAGCTGCAAAAGGCCACCCTACTCGGATCTGCAGGCATTATTTGCCAATACAATCAGGAAAAGGCAAACTGTTGCTCCCGGCGTTGGTATGTACTTGCCTGTCTCTTCCGCATTACACTGCTTAGATATTTTCCCCATGACCCTAACTGTTCCCATTTTTGAGTGGCGCTTTATGTATTAATTAAGCCTATATGATATTTGCAAATTGTAATCTATACATTACTGTAACTCTAGTGTCCAAATCCCACCGTGACGCTCGCGAGATTTCGGCATCTAGGCCATGCCCCTGGCCCTGAAGAAGCCCCCACGGGGGTGAAACAAAGCCGCGCAGGACCCTTTTCGTTGGCCCCACGACGTCCTCCCCTTCGCACCAGCATCATTTGTGAGACCTAAGCGTTTATGATATTATTTGGGACATTATTGCCTTGCTGGGAAGGCGTCCGGGACTGTGCCTGAGCCTTTTCTTTTTTTCCTTTTTTTTTTTTATAACAAATTTTTATTTTATTTTAACACACACGAAAAAAACATACCAAACACTCACAGAACATTTACAATTCCCACCACCAACATGAGGATTATTCCCTTTTACATATTCATTTCTTATGGAGACATTTTTTATATATCTTTATACCTTTCCATTCTATATACTATATAACATTTGTATCCTATTTCTTATGGCTTGATCTCCAGAATGATTCATAATATGATTCTTTACCCTTGTCCATCTTTCTTCCATTTTTCTCATTCTATTTTCATTAATTTTTGAAGCATTTAATTTCCCATTCATAATTTCAAATTCCATTTGTTCCACCATATAATGATACCATTTGTTTACTGTCCATTTTGATTTATCTTTCCATCCTAATACTATTACTGCTTGTGCACATTCTATTATTGCTTCTTTTATTTCCCTATCATTTTCCGTTTTCACCATTTTTCCTATTACCGCAATTTCCTTTGTTATGATCCACTCATTTCCTAGAATTTGTTTTGCCTGATTTTGTATAGTCTGCCAAAAATGTTGTATATATTCACATTCCCACATCATGTGCATAAATCGCCCTTTCTGTTGGCATCCGTGCCAGCACTGACTACTCCCCTTTTTATAGTAGTATGCTAATTGACAGGGTGTACGATACCATTTATGCAGTATTTTCCTCCTCATTTCTCGTACTTTGGTGCCTGAGCCTTTTCCAACACATTCTCTTCGGAGCCTGGGCGTCCTGGTTCACCTCTGTGTGAGCCCAGTCACCGCTTTTGTTTTGAAATTCAATATGATGATATTATGCCAATATAATTGTATAAATGTGATGTATCCATGATATAATACATATATTTGTAGACTTTCTAGAGCAGACTCCATTATTGTCTCTAGCACTGTGTGTATATATAGTGTGTTTACTTATATTGCTCAGCGTTTTCGCTGCTTTTCCCTTTTTATTATTTGCCAATACATCACACAATCCTAGATACTTGGGAAGTGTCCGATGTGTGATCCAATACAAAAGCCAGCATAGTGATCTTGTTTGCTGTGTACCAATCTTGTTGTGTATCTAATAATAATAATAATAATAATATATTTATATCCCACCACCATCTCCCCTAAGGGACTCGGAGTGGCTTACAAAGGCACTCCAGGGTGCATATAAAACATACAACTGGTAAAAACAGAACATAAGTATAAAACAAGTCACACAAAATTATAACAACACCTCTGTAAACACATATAACATAAAATTAAAAGAATACAATTTTAAAACAACAGTAGATAACACTAGCTGTAGATAATAGTAGATAATAATAGATAACAACATCTGGCAGCTGCAAAAGGCCACCCTACTGGGATCTGCACGCATTATACGTCATAGTATGAGACACTTGGGAAGTGTCCGACGTGTGAACCAATACAACAGCCAGCATAGTGACCTTGTTTGCTGTGTACTAATCTTGTGTTTCAAATAATAAGTGAGCTGTAGTCTTAAAACCTGGTTTGAGAGTTGGACGATGACTCTGGATATATCAGGATCCAAATTCCTACTCAGCCATGGAAACCCAGGGGTAAAGACCTTGTAAAACTACAACTCCCATTATTCCATAACATTTAGCATAGCAGTTGAAGTGACATCAAATCACATTTATTCTACAGCATAGATGCACCCTTGGGTATGGATGTCATGGGTTCTATCCTCCCACTGAGACACAAAACTCCTTTGAGTCAAGGCCCCTCTACATAGCCATACTAGCTCCTTCCTCCGCGGACGTAGTCAGCGCGAGCTGAATGGCTAGGCCAAACATCTAGGAAAACTCTCCTCGAGAGCGGAGTGCCCCAAGGCTCCATATTATCACCAACGTTGTTTAAAATCTATGTTCGGCCGTTGGCTGGTATAGCCCGAGCTTCGGCCTAGGGTGCTACCAATATGCCGATGATACCCAGCTCCTACTGAAACTGGAGCCTGGCGCAACTTCGGTGCCCGAAAACTTCACTCGAGGCCTAGAAGCAGTGACAAAATGGCTCGCCCCACAAACTTAAATAAATCCATCAAAGACGAGATCTTATGGCCGGGCCGCCCAGAACCACCTTCTCGCTGCCCCCTTTGAAGGGGAACCGCTGATTCCGTCCCCCTCAGTAAAAAGCCTTGGTGTTATCCTGGACTCCAAATTGTCGATGGAGGCCCAGGTTGCTATACGAGCAAAAGGGCCTTTTCCACCTGCGCCAAGCAAGACAATTGGCGCCCTATCTTCCGACGCTAGCTACAGTAATCCATGCCACGGTTACATCAAGGCTGGATTACTGTAACGCTTTGTATGTAGGTCTACCCCCGTCACTAACCCGCAGGCTCAGATTGTGTAGAACTCTGCCGCCAGGCTTCTCACAGGAACATCGATGAGATGCCACATTGCACCATCTCTGCAGCGCCTGCACTGGCTGCCCGTTGAGTATAGAGCAGGGTGCTCACACTTTTCATCATGCGAGCTACTATATGAACAATCAAGTTGAAAAAGATCACCTGTTGCGCATGTGAGGCGTGCGTGGCGCACATGCGCGCACACGCTCCTACTGCAGCCTTCCGTCCGCACAGGGCTTCTTTCTTGCCTGCCCACGAACTCATCACCGCACGCACCCGGAAGGGGACCCTCCTTGCCTCGCGAGCGCTCTCTCTTAATGTCTTCGTTGCCTTCCCCTGCTGCGTGCTTTTTGCAAAGTCCCCATCCCGTCCTGCTTCTTGCGTGCACAGCAGGCCCCTCCCATGCATGCAGGAGGATATTTATAGGCACACCCGCCAGCGCTCTGGCCAGATATGGTTTTCGCGGCGGCTCAGAAGGCGCAGGGCTGGGAAGAGGGGCTGCCTCACTGCTGCCTGGGCCAGGAAACTCAACCGGAGAGGGAGCCACGTGAGGCTGGAGCCTCCCCACGGCAGCCCCCTCCTCGAGGCTTCCTTACTACCTGGGCAGTAGAAGGAAGAGTGGAAGAGGTCCTTCCCCAAGGTGACAGATGCAGCGGGGGCGCCTTCCTTCTTTCCTTTCGAGGGTGTCACTCAGAAAGGACGCCCAAGTGGACAGCTGGCAGGAAGGAGGACCCTCCCACTGGTGGCAGTCCATGCCCACGGGAGAGAGAGAGGGGTGGCTCTTCCTAGCCGTCTCTCCTCTCTCTCTCCCTCCCGTGGCCTCGCCCTTTCTCCTTCGAGGGCGAGGAGGGCGAGGCGGAGAAAGGCGGCGAGGCACAAGCAGCAGCAGCAAGTGGAGTCTCCATCCCTGCAGCCCCTCCTCCTCGGGTTCAGCCCCAGGAACACGGCGGAGCCCTCCTCCTCGCCCCCAACCAAGGAAAGAAAGCAGCCCCACACAGCTCGCTCGCCCAGGTCTCGGCTTGGAATGGGAGTCCCGATGGCAGCAGCAGGGCTTGCGGCAGGGCTTGCTTGGCTTTGCCCCACTTTGCCCGGCCTCCTTCACCTCTTTCTCTCTCTCTCTCTCTCTCTCTCTCTCTCTCTCTCTCTCTCTACCTCTCTGGTGAGGTCCAAAGATCACCTGGAAGAGAGCTGAAGATCACCTAGGTGCTCCCGATCACCATAATGAGCACCCCTGGTATAGAGCCTTACACAAGATCTTGACCTTGGCTTTCAAAGCCCTACGGGGCCGGGGCCCAACATACCTAACAGACCGCTTGCTGATGCCTGCTTACTCAAGGACCCCCGCGGCCAGCAAACAAGAACCTTCTTCACGTACCAGGCTTGAAAGAGGCCCACCTGGAGACCATGAGACGGAGATCGTTCTCCGCTGTGGCCCCGTTCTTTGGAACTCGATGCCACCGGACCAGAGAGCCTCCCTCGACCTGCCCCAGTTCCTGACCGCTCTGAAGACCTGGCTATTTAGAAAGCCCATGGTTAATGCAGAACCAGGAACTCAAATACCGAGCCTGGCCCCTGCATTTAACACTGAATATTTTAATCTAGTTTTAAATACTCTATTTTAATTGTGGAATTTGTTGTGTGTAAGTCGCCCGGAGCACTAACGTGGAGGGCGACTCAGAAATAATAAAGTCAGTCAGTCAATCAGTCAGTCATATAACCCAGGATATCACATCAGAAAATCCCACAATATCTGCTTTGAACGGGGTTATCTGAGTCTACGCTGCTATATATTCCAGTTCAAAGCTGTCAATGTGGAACTCTCTGCCGCCAGACCAAAGAGCCATTCTCGACCTGCCTTCATTTCTGGCGGCACTTAAAACATGGCTATTTAGAAGAGCATATGCATGAGTGACAATCAGTCACCTGGAATCTGTCTATTCCAATATTTTAACATTTTAATATTTTAATATTTTAGTACTGTAAATGCCAAGCTGTGTATGTTGCCCGGAGCACAGTTGTGGAGGGCGACTCATAAATAATAAAATTAGTTAGTTAGTTAAATTTTATTCAGCTGGCTGGAACGAACCTGAGTCTCATTCATATTCTTGTTGTTTGGTGAGACACCAATACCCTTTTGGCAGAGAAGGTGAAAAACCTTGTAAAACTACAACTCCTGGGATGCCATGGCATTGAGCCATGGGGGTTAATGTGGTGTTGGACTGCATTGATTCTACAGTGTAGATCAGTGGTTTCCAATCATTTTCTGACCATGTCCCTCCTAAGCAGCTCTAAACACCTTCACGCCTTCCCTCCTGGCTGTTAGAAATTATGGAAATTGAAGTCCAAAACATCTGGAGGACAGAAGTTAGCCCAAGCCTGGTGTAGCTGCAGCCTGTCTTCCTTCCTTCCTCTCTTGCACATCTGGGAGGCTTGGTCTCCTGCAGCCGCCAGAGGGCCCTGGGTATCGCTTTAGGAAGAAGAAGGAGAGGAGGAGAGGGGAAATATGCTCTCTCCTCTGTGGATGTTTCCTCTGCTCTGGGCATCTGGCTTTGAGCTTCCTGGGTGACTCGGATGTAGCCATAGCAAAGGGATCAAGATAGATGTGCTCCTCTTGCAGCAAAGGCTGGGGTCCATGGCACCTTTGCCACCCTCCCATCTTTGCCGGACCAAGGTGGGAGCTGTTCTGGCCTGTCACCTGGAGGCATTGATGTTAGAGGCAATGCATTTGAGCATGGCAAGGGATGGAAATGCAAAGGTTATTGTAAGGGAAAGTTGGGGGGGGGATTGGGGTTGTCTCTGCAAATGCCCACTAAACAGATGCTTTATGTTTCCTTGCAGGCTCAAGATTTGCAGGATGTGAGCTCAAATGATTTGCAAGATTCACCCTCAAGATATTGGGATCTTCGCGCTGTAAAAACAAGCAGAAGTAAATAACTTGCTGAACATAAGGTGCAAGTGAAAATGCTTTGATTGGTTGGTGTTGTATAAATGTAGTTTCTGATTGCTTGGGAGTTACTATTAAAAATAGGCCTCACTAATGCTTTAGCCCAGGTATGGGCAAACTCCGGCCCTCTAGGTGTTTTGGGCTACAACTCCCACAATTCCTAACAGCCAGTAGGCTGTTAGGAATTGTGGGAGTTGTAGTCCAAAACACCTGGAGGGCTGGAGTTTGAGCATTCCTGCTATAACCCCATACAAATACCTAACCATATTGACATGATACTAATATTGAAAGCAATTGCAGAGAAACCGACAAAAGGGATGCCAAAATCCCCTTTAAAAATATTGAATATATATATATATAGGTGTATGTTGTTGTTGTTGTTGTTTGAATGTTTTGGATATATGCACTTATCATGTGTTTACCTCTGTATCTATATTTTAACGTTTGGATTGTGCTTTTATTTATTTATTTATTTATTACTTGGATTTATTAGTCGCCCTTTCCCGTAGGCTCAGGGCGACTTACATTCATATAAAACCATAAAACACAGTAAAAAACAAGTCACCTATTAAAATTGCAGCAGCCAGGCATGCAAAACACAGTTTACATATTCATATATCTATAAGCCGAACGCTTGGGTAAAAAATCGTAAGCTGTCTTGGGTACACTTGCAGAGAAAGACAGAGTACAAATATCTTAAATAAATAAATAAATATTATTAAACATATAGTAGACTCTCAGGCCCCTTTTACACTGCCATAGAATCCAGATTATCAAAACAAATATTCATTAATTGCTTGAAAGTGGATTATATGAGTCTACACTGCCATGTAATCCCGCTCAAAGCAGATAAATCTGGATTTTATATGGCAGCGTCGAAGGGGCCAAAATCAACACCTGGGGATGGGTAGATGCTAGATAAATGTAATTTTTGGTTGCTTGAGAATTCCTATTAAAAAGAAGCCTCACTAATACTATATCCCATAAAGTCTGTATTGACTTAATATTAATATTGAAATACAGGAATTAAAAACAAATGAAGATAAACTTAATATAACACAGTTTTTTACTGTAATATGAAAACAACTTTTATAATTTAAAGAATTACGGTATTCCTTTGGCATTTTTTTGCCAGTTGCTTGATATTTCTGGTTTCTAATTGCTCAAGTTCCGGTTAACCATGAGCCCACTGAAATTGGCAGGTTTTCAGGTGGAAGGAAAAATGTTAAAATATGGAGGAACTAATCAAATTGGACCAAGAAATCCTCTTTTAAAACTAATAGATGTGTGTGTGTGTAGGTGTTTACTGCTACTACTAATACTACTACTACACTAGCTTGGGGAACACCCAGCAATGCCTGGGTGACTTGAGAAAGGCATTGTTTGTTTTGGGAAGTTTGGTAATATCTCTGGATGCGGGGTAAACTACAGTGGGTCATCCCCCCCCACCCTTCGAGTCTGTTATGTTGGCCCGGATTATTTGAAAAAGGCACTGTTTGTTTTGGGGTGTTAGGTAATATCAGTTTGGAAAATTGTAGCTGTATTTCTTAGAAAAAAGGCAGTCTTTCCTGTTGTTCTTTATGAGTGCTCCTATTAGAAAATGCATAAGAATGTGGTTGAACTGCAATTCCCAAAATCGTGGGCCAATCACCCCAATCCCCATCAGTATTCAAAGCTGGCCATGTTGGGTCTGTGTGTTTGGTTTGGTCCAGATGCATAGTTGGCTGGGTTCAGGCTCTCTGGATAAGAATCTATATATATAAAGGAAGAGTCGTCATGGAACGACCGTCCCAAACAGAGAAACCTTACAATGCAGAGACACCAAACTTACCAACAGAAATAGGCCTCAGACAAGGTAGGTTTGTAGCAAAGAAACTCCCCCAAAACCTAAAAGGCCCCCAAAACAACGAGTAAAAAAATTCATTTCCCAGCATCCTCCGGGCTGACAACGACTCTCCAAGCCTCTACATTCTGAAAACATGATTGGCTGCCAATAAGGGCGGATTTGCATAACTCCTGTACTGGCCAGCCAACATGAACATTCCGACCCATAATAAACTGTCAGAGGAGGATAAGGCAAAGGGCTGAGGCACAAACACAAACACCCAATTCACTTCCCACAGAAAATTTACACCCCTACAAATCACAGACCACGCCGAAAATTGACAGTAAGGCTTCATTAACTTAATTTCCCTGACTAGGCCTCACTTAATGGAATGCTGTTTACGCTCTGAATTGACAGTAAGGCTTCATTAACTTGATTCTCCCGACTAGCCCTCAGCTCATTGGACATTGTGTATGGCCTGAATTGACAGTAAGGCTTCATTAACTTGCTGTTCCTGACTAGGCCTCAGCTCATGGGACACTGTGTATGGCCTGAATTTACAGTAACCTACCTTGGCACACAGAGCCCCTATGACCCACGCTACATTCTATTACAGTTTGGAGGAGAGTGGACCATGGATTATGGGACTTGAAGTACCTCCATGGATAATGGGATTTGTAGTACTTCAAAACCCATCATTCCCCACAGACCACTGTGTCCCAGAACCAAGACCGATAAAGACCAAACTTGGCACACAATGCCCCCCCCATGACCCACACTCCATCCGACTGCAGTTCAGAGGAGGACACACCATGGATAATCGGATTTCAAGTACCTCCACTCACTTCCAAAGTACCCTACCCACACACGCATCAACCTCTACATCAACACAGCAGACGGAAAGAAAAAAACATTGTATATCCACAAGCTATGCAGAACGCCAGCAACACCACACAACAACAACTCCACAGGACTCCAACATCCCACCCACCAAAACTACCCACAACAACACAGCCATGACCCCAACAACACCATAACTAACAACAACTCCAACCCTTACATACTCAGACTTCCTCGGATCTCCACAATAGGGCACAGCAACGCGTGCCGGGTACAGCTAGTGAACTATAAAAACCCAGAGCCAAGGACAATCACCCCCAAACCAGACCTATATGCACAGTTGACCATGTTGGCCCTGTGTGCCAAGTGTGGTCCAGATGTGAGATCATTCAGGGCTCTCTGGATAAGGGTGAACTATGACTCCCAGATCCAAGGTCATCCCCCCCAAAAGCCCATCTGTACGCACAGTTGGCCATGTTGGACTATGTGCCAAATTTGATCCAGATCTGATGTTGGCTGGGCTCAGGGCTCTCTGGATAAGGGTGAACTATGATCAAGGTCAATTCCCCCAAACCCATGCAGTATGTTCAGTTGGTCAGGGGGCTACTCTGTGCCAAGTTTTGTCCTGGTCCATTGTTGGTGGAGGTTACAATTGCTCTGGATGCAGGTGAACTAAAATTCCCTGATCGAAGAGATCTCTGGGGAATATATGGGAGTAAACGGTCCCTTAAGTACACCGGCCCAAGACCATACAAGGCCTTAAAGGTCAGAACCAACACTTTGAGGATAATCTGGTAACCAGTGCAGTCGTTGCAAGGTTGGAGTAATATGAGTCCTGGCCGGTACTCCAGCCAGGAGTGTCGCTGCTGCGTTCTGCACCAGTTTGAGCTTCCAGATGACCGACAAAGGTCCCATGCCCAATACGGAAGCCGGACTGGTAGGGACATAGTTCAGCTATGTTCAGCTATGTCATTTAGGAACTGCTGCAGTTGGCCCACTACTGCCCTCTCAATCACCTTGCCCAGGAATGGTAAGTTCGACACTGGGCGGTAACTGGAGGGAACCGAACGATCTAACTCCGGTTTCTTCAGTAGCGGGCTCACCATCGCCTCTTTCAATCCCTCTGGAAGCACTCCTTGCTCAAGGGAGCAATTAACTATCTTCAACAGAGGGCCACGTAACCCTTCCCAGCAAGATTTAACTAGCCAGGAAGGGCACAGGTTGAGGGAGCAGGTGGTTGGTCTAGCTACAGTTATGATCCCATCGACAGCCTCTACGTCCAGTAGGTGGAACCGGTTGAGAGTGGGCCCACCGAGTGGCCACGGGGTCTCGAGTTCACTTACTGTATCAACCGTAGCAGGGAGGTCCCGGCGGAGTAGGGAGATCTTGTCTACAAAAAAGCTCTTGAAAGCCTCAGCTGAAGGGGCCGAATCAGGCATGTAGCCAGGGGGGGCTAAGGGGGCTTCAGCCCCCCCCCGAAATTCTCAGGGTGGTCCGCGAAAAGGCCTTACTGGTACATTATTTAAACTGTTATGCTTATTCATATCATGATCTGATCACCATGCTCATTATATCCCACATTAATGGGGTTATTGGGATAACAATACAAAAGGTTTGCTAGGGTAGACCCTCTTCCACCTAGTCTCAGCCCCCGAACCAAACTCAGCCCCCCGAATCAAAATCCTGGCTACGGCCCTGGGCCGAATCATTACCATTTGGGACAGTAGGAACCGTCGTCAAAGACCGAATGATATTAAACAATTTAGCTGGCCATGAGCTAGACACTATCAAGGAGGCATAGTATACGTTTTTGGCCTCCTTGATAGCATCCTCATAAGCTTCCTTGAATAGCTTATAGGTTGATCTCGCTGCACGGAGTTCTTGCCACACACCCTCTAGCCATCTCTACATATTAACTATAGCCATTTTGTAGAGGAGGGAGGCTGTGTAAATGAACATCTTTGCCACATACACATAAGTGTATAGATAGTATTATGTGTATAGATAGATAGATTGGATTTTGATATTAAGGGCAACTTCTCACTTCTAAAAAAATATGGTAATGCTAGTTTTAGTATATCATGTTTTTCTAAAACCAAATGCATAATTAATATGTAGATTTGTTTTACATGCATATCAAACATGGCTACACGTTTGTAAAAATTCAGTTTCTGTAAGCAGATTTAGAAGAAACGCTCCAGAGATAACTGCTCATTCTAATGGATTGTTTTCCCCCCAGATGCCAGAAGTCTTCAAGGTAGAAGCTGAATTTCATGAACATACACGGCTTGAGGGTTCTCTACTGGAATATCATGCAGGAGAATTATGAGACACTAATCTCTTTGGGTAAGGATCTGTCACTGGTCGTACATATTGTTGGGTATATAAAAAGCTTTTTTGAACCAAACAAGAGGTCAATTGCAGGGCTAGAATTGAAGGACCGCCTTACCCCGTACTCTCCCCGAGATCACTGCGCTCAGATGAGCAAAATCTGTTGTTAATTCCATCAGTCCGCTCCTGCCACCTGTCGACGGCCAGACAAAGGTCTTTTTCTGGAATGCCCTCCCGGACAGCACCCGAGCCATCTCGGAACTGGGCCCGTTCCGGAGGGCGTGCAAGACGGCCCTCTTCGGGCTGGCCTTTAATTAGGCACACTGGTTTAAGAACTATGATATATGTCCTCTTAACCCGTGTCTTGACGATGTAACCTGTTTTTAAATGTGGTTTTATGTTTTTATGTTTTTATCAATTGTAGGGCCACATGTTGATATGTCACAACATGCCGCCCATGTATTTTTGCCCCGAGCCTGCTGGGAGGAGCGGAATACAAAAGTGAATAATAAATAAATAAAATAAAAAATAAATAAATAGAAGCACACTGGAATCCAGCCTAGTTCCTGCAAGACTGGCATTATGTAGCCCCTTAAATACATGCTCTGGAAGCCAAGAGGACTATTTGAGGCTGTTATATTTTGGCCATATTATGAGAAGAGATAATTTGCTTTAAAAGGTAATAATGTTTGTAGGGTGAAGGGTACTAAAAGAAAAGGAAGACTGGGTTGTTGTAGGTTTTTCGGGCTATATGGCCATGTTCTAGAAGCATTCTCTCCTGACGTTTCACCTGCATCTATGGCAAGCATCCTCAGAGGTTGTGACCTCAAAACCTCGGAGGATGCTTGCCATGTTCAGGAGAATGCTTCTAGAACATGGCCATTCTCCTGAAAAACCTACAACAATCCAGTGATTCCAGCCATGAAAGCCTTCGACAACACAAAAGGAAGACAGAATTCCAAATGGAGCCAGGGTCAGGGTCCTTGAGAATGGTGCAACTGGGAATGTGTCTACATTGCAGAATTAATGCAGTTTAACCACCCCGAGAGAGGGCAGGTTATAAATAAAGTTTATTATTATTATTATTATTATTTTAAAAGCCATGGTTCAATGCTATGGAATCCCGGGATTTGTAGTTTGGTGAGGCTCCAGAACTCTTTAGCAGAGAAAGCTACATATTTTGTAAAATTACCATTCTCATGGCAATCAAAGTGGTGTGAAACCACATTACTTCTTGAGTGTAGAGGTCTCCAATTCATAGGGATGCCATAGGTCAAAGTTGACTTGAAGGCAGCAGCAACAAAATGCAGATTCGACAATAGTCTGGCCATCATGTTTTGGACTACTAGTTGTAGTTTCTGCACACTTTCCAAGGTCTGACCTAATTCAAAACACTTCAGTGGTCTAATTGGAAGGCAATTTATGAATGAACCACTGCGGTCAGCTTTACTCCTCTCCAAAAGGGCTTTGATGGTGTATCAATCAAAACATATATTTTTCAAAATCGGCATCTGGACCCATTGAGGTTGTCTGCTGACAACAACTGTTGAGGCCAACAGGATAGATAATGGTTTGGGACAGTGTAAGAAAGACAGTGATGTCTACAGCTTTGAAGCAAAAGAAAATCACCAGCCTGCTTTGTGTTCTAATCATATTTTCTCAACTCTTTTCTGTTAGCAGAAGAGATGGCCATCAGCCTGCCCCGGATCACTGCACTGGCTGAGTCCCACCGGAGAGGGCTGGCATCAGGTACAAGTCACCTGTGTGACTGTGCACTTCACCTGAAACAAAACTGAAATGGTATCTGATTCGCGTCATCGGTACAAACAAGAACCTCACATTCTGAGTCTGCACAGTTGAATTTTAATTTTTGAAAGATTTTCCTTTGAAATGTTTGGGACTATTTGGAAAATGTGTACAACCTGGTTATACAGAAATGTGTTTATTTATTTACAGATTTGTTTATCAAAGAAGGTAAGATCCAGTGTTGCTAGCTCAGACTGAAGGGCTGAGTAGTCCAAAACGCAAACCTTGATTTTGTCACTCACTAAGCACTATATGATTGGAATGGTTGGAATCACTGGGTTGCTGTGTTTTCCAGGCTGTATAGCAGGGGTGGCAAACCTACGGCCTGCGGTCCGAATCCGGCCCGGCAGCCGCTTCTGTCCGGCCCGGGAGAAGGGGCGTCGGGGCAAAGCCAAGAGGAAGGGATGCCGCCGCTGCCGCCATCCCATCGCGGGCTCTGTGGGGCCTGTGTCGGCAGACAGGCCAGGGGGGCGGCGGCGTTGGAGTGCCTGCCATCCCTGGAGGGGATCGAGGCCTGCAGCGGGAGCACTCCGCGACCTGCGGGGCTTATCGCCCTGGCAACTTGATCGTCTTCCGGGTCGCCAGGGTGAACAGCCGCCTCAGATTGCCAAGTGCTCCCCTGCAGGCCCGGATCCCCTCCAAGGGATGGCAGGCACTCCAAATCCGCCGCTCCTCCGGCCTGTCTGCCGACACAGGCCCCACAGAGCCCGTGATGGGATGGCGGCAGCGGCACTCCATAGCAGGGTGATCAGCTGGGGAACGCCTGTGGGCGAGAGCAGGCGGGGGCCTGCAGCCTCCGATGGCCTGCTGCTCTGCTCTCCGCTGCGGCGGCGGCGGCTGGGTCCGCTTTGCCATCCTCTGGGCTGGGGCCATTGGGCCATTCCAGCTTGGGATCCTTCCTCTCTTCAGGATGTCAGCCTTCATCTTGGTTCGCACCTTGTCTTCTTGAATTTTATTTTATTTTAGTGGGTTTTATTATTATTTTATAATAATTTTATTATAATAATATAATAATATAATAAATAATATAATATAATAATGTTATATTATAATTTCAATATATTATAATGTATATATATATATACTATAATATAATAATTATGATATTAATACTAATAATATATGAATATTTCTTGATATATTAATATGTTAATATTAATTATGTGTAATATATAGTAAATATAGTAAATAAATAAATAAATAAATAATGTAGATTAGACTGTAGTACAGCCTTTAGGTGCGGCCCTCCATAATATTTTTTGGCTCTCGTGTGGCCCCTTGGAAAAAATAATTGCCCACCCCTGCTGTATAGCCATGTTCCAGAAGCATTATCTACTGACATTTCTATGGGAGGCATCCTCAGAGGTTGTGAGGTTTGCTGGAAACTAGGCAAGTGGGCTTTATATGTCTGTAAAATGTCCAAGGTGGGAGAAAGAAGTCTCGTCTGTCCGAGGCAAGTGTGAATGTGGTGGCCAATTGCAACATTCACATGTGCCTCAATACAAGTGTTCTTTCTTCCACTCTGGACATTCCACAGACATATAACCCCACTTGGCTAGTTTCCAACAGACCTCACAACCTCTGAGGACGCCTGCTATAAATGTGGGTGAAACATCAGGAGAGAATGCTTCTGGAATATGGCCATACAGCCCGGCAAACTCACAGCAACCCACTACATGAATTTTTAGGCATTTCGTGCTGTAGCCTTCTGCTATTTCACAGATCCTCTGACTTGCTGGCACTCATTTTATATAAGGGATGGCATTTCACTATGCTTCTCTATATAATGGAACTTGAGCATCCACAGATTTTAGAATCCATGGAATGTCCTGGCACCAAACTTCAGTAAATTGCAAGGACCTACTGTATATAGATAGACAGCTAAAGACCTCTACATGTAGTATATTCCACCAGCAATTATAATGGGTATTTTAGGGAGGAGCACTGCTGTCCACTGCTGGCTCACAAGGAAGTACTATAGCTGTGGAGAGGGGCTGAATATTCTTTCAGGTACTGAAGTTCTAATTTTGCTTTCTCTGATCAACAGGATTTCCACTTTCCAAACCTGACCTGCTCTCCTGGGTGGACCGAGGGGAAAACCCATGGGTTCCTGACCTTCAGGATTCTTTCGGAAGAGAAGGGTCAGCTGCTACTCAACCAGGTAAGGAACCTTTCCCTTAATATCCTGAATTTTCATCAGGAATGGAATTCAGTGTACTTACAACAAGATAAAAAATGGTAATGAGAAAAATGCAAAAAAGGTTTCTTGTTAGAACACCATTACTGTATATTAATTACATCCTTAAAAATCACAGATTTTACATTGGTACAGGATAAGTACCCGTTATCTGAAATGCTTGGGACTGGAAGTGTTTTGGGTTTCAGATATTATTATTATTATATTATTATTATTATTTACCTGAAATTACATAGATGTACACAGTGGTGCAGCAGGTTAAAACCATTAAGCTGCAGAACTTGCTGACCAGAAGGTCAGCAGTTCGAATCTGCGGGTCAGGGTGAGCTCCTGTTGTTAAAGGGTGACACTCAATTCAAAGTGCTGGTTTTGACCTTTAAAGCTCTATACCAGGGCTGTCCAACTGGCGGCCCTGGGGCCGGATCCGGCCGTAGCCTGTTGGACACGGCCCCAGGTATGCCCCCAGCCGCCATTTTTAATGGCGGGGGAGGGGAGGCGGGCAGGGAGGAGGAAGAGAGCTAGCTCCTCCCTGCACCGCCCCTCCGTCCCTCTCTCTGCGCCGCCCGATTGCATCGGCGCCGGTGAAGAGGGACAAGGGTGGTACAAGAAGGAGGAAGAGGGCTAGCTCCTCCTCCCTGCACCGCCCTCTTCTTCCCTCTCTCGCCGGCGCCGATGCCTAGCAAGGGAGGGGGCCCCCCGGCGGCCCCCCCCCCTTGCCACGCATCGCAGCAGCGGCAGAAGCCAGCGCCGGTTTCTGCGGCTGCCGGGATGCCATGCAAGGGAGGGGGGGCCCCGGCGGCACCCCCTCCTTGCAAAGCATCGCAGCAGCGGCTGAAGCCAGCGCCCGGTTTCTGCGGCTGCCGGGATGCTTTGCAAGGGAGGGGGTCCCGGCGGCACCCTCCCTTGCAAAGCATCGCAGCAGCGGCTGAAGCCAGCGCCGGTTTCTGCGGCTGCCGGGATGCTTTGCAAGGGAGGGGTCCCCGCGGCACCCCACTCCTTGCAAAGCATCGCAGCAGCGGCTGAAGCCAGCGCCGGTTTCTGCGGCTGCCGGGATGCTTTGCAAGGAGGGGGTCCCAGGCACCCCCTCCCTTGCAAAGCATCGCAGCAGCGGCTGAAGCCAGCGCCCGGTTTCTGCGGCTGCCGGGATGCTTTGCAAGGGAGGGGGTCCCCGCGGACCCCCTCCCTTGCAAAGCATCACAGCAGCGGCTGAAGCCAGCGCCCGGTTTCTGCGGCTGCCGGGATGCTTTGCAAGGAGGGGGTCCCCGGCGGCGCCTCTCCCTTCCAAGGCATCCCGGCAGCAGCTGAAGCCGGCGAAACCGCCAGCTTCATCTGTGGCTAGGATGCCTTGGAAGGGAGGGGGTGCCGCGTGGCTCCTCCCTCTCTCCCAAAGCTTCCCGGCAGCCGGGGGTGGGGCTGGGGGCGTGGCCAGGGGTGTGGCCGGGGGCGTGACCAGGGGCGGGGCCAGGGGCGGCCCCGGGCAGCCCCCCAGGTGATCAGTGACCTGGAATCCGGCCCTTGGCCGGTTAGAGTTGGACAGCACTGCTCTATACGGTTCTGGCCCAGCTTACTTGTCCGAACGCATCTGCCGCTACGTCCCACCTCGTAATTTAAGATCAGCCGGGGAGGCCCTGCTCTCGCTCCCGCCAACTTCTCAAATGCGGTTGGTGGGGATGAGAGAGAGAAGGCCTTCTCGGTGGTGGCTCCCTGTCTGTGGAATGCGCTTCCAAGCGACATACGATCAACCCCATCCTTCCTGGCATTCAGGAAAAAAGTGAAATCGTGGCTCTGGGACCAGGCTTTTGCACATTAGCACAATGCAGCACTTTGGATTGTAATTGTAATTGGTAAGTTGTTGGTTATGGCTCAATGTTTATGTGGTGGACGGAACTCTGTTTTTAACTTAAGTGTATGTGTTTTATGTGTCAGTGCTAATTGTATTTTAATTCTGAATGTCTATGGTTTTATATTGTATCTATATTGTGTATCGGCATCGAATTGTTGCCTTTTGTTAGGTTGCTCTGAGTCCCCCCTCGGGGGTTGAGAAGAGCGGGGTAGAAATTATGTAAATAAATAAATTAATTAATAAATTAACCTCAGCTTCTGTTAACCTAGTAGTTTGAAAACATGCAAATGTGAGTAGTTCAATAGGTACCGCTTCAGTAGGAAGGTAAGGGCGCTCTATGCAGTCATACCAGCCATGTGACCTTGGAGGTGTGTACGGACAACGCTGGCTCTTCAGCTTAGAGACAGAGATGAGCAGCACCACTCAGAGTTAGACTCAACTAGACTTAATGTCATGGGGAAACCTTTACCTTTTATGATATATCTTGACAATTGGACCCAAGTCTAAACTGAAAATCCATTGATGTTTCATGTTGATGTACAGGTAATTTTATACAATATTTAAATAGTTTTGAGCATGAAACAAAGTATGTGCACATTGGACCATCAAAAAAGCAAAGATATCACTATCTCAGACATCTACGTGGTTGATTTTGAAGTATTTCAGATTTTGGAATTCCAGATAGAGGATTCGCAACCCATATTACTCAAAGAAGCTTAGCTTGTTTTCTGCTTCAGTGAGTGTTTGAAAAGGGAGGAGAATATAATGGAAATCATATAAAAGGGTGACACCAAAAGAAAAAAAGTAACTTTACAAAGCTCCTTCTGATAATGCAAGTGACAGAGTTTGTGACATTTACTTTTTTGGCTATAATTTCCATGCTGGTCTGGGGAATATTATTTATTTATTTATTTATTAGTTCAGCTTGATATACCGTTCTCTCTGGAGCCCAGAGCGGTTTACAGAATTAAAATAGCAAGTAAAACACATAAAACGCAGTAAAACCAATATAAAACCCCCAGTTAAAATCCCATTCCCAACAATACTGCAATAGAGCAGCAAAAGTGCGATGGGTAGCAGAACGCTAGTGGCAACGGGCACTGGTTATGGGCCAAATGCCTGTCTAAATATGAGTGGTAGTTCAAGAAAAGTATGTTTTCCCATCTCTGAAAACTGCCAGCAACAAGAAATGAGAAAATAGTAACTATCTTCCAGCAAGTTTACTGTAGAAAAAGAGATTGAAGGCAACTCAGGTCTCAATTGTTTTGTCTCCTCAGGTAATGCGCTGGGAAGGAAGAATGAAGATATCCCTCAGCAAGAAATGCCCAGCAAGGCGGATCCACTGACAGGAGGGACCTCAGAGGAGAATTTGGTTGAAGGAGGGAGCAAATTAACAGAGACAATGCCGAAATGCTCTACAATAGAAGCAAAGGAACAACTTCAGGCATTGAATACATCCAAAAACCTGATGCCTCCTGGAAAACCACAAGGAGGTGACAGAAGCCACCATTGTGCCGAATGTGGCAAAAGCTTCAGCCAAAAATCGAACCTTCTGCGGCACCAGAGGCTCCACCTGGATGAGAGACCCCACAAGTGCGATGAGTGCGAGAAGAGCTTTTCTGAGGCTGAGGCCCTGGCCAAGCACAGCAAGTCTCACGTGGGTGACAAGCCCTACAAGTGTGAGGATTGTGGGAAGAGCTTCAGCTGGACCTCCCACCTGGAGAGGCACCGACGGATCCACACAGGGGAGAAACCTTATGAGTGCAAGGAGTGTGGCAAGGCGTTCAGTGTAGGGTCGCACCTGGAGAGGCATCGTCGGATCCACACGGGGGAGAAGCCGTACCAGTGCACTGAATGTGGGAAAAGCTTCACCGTTAGCTCAACCTTGGTCCAGCACCAGAGGACTCACATGAACGACAAGCCCTACCAGTGTGAGGACTGCGGCAAAGGCTTTAACCTCAGTGCCAACCTCGCAGCTCACCAGAGGAAACACCTGGGCCAAAAGCCATATGTGTGCCTCGACTGTGGGAAGAGTTTCAGCTTCACTTCCCACCTGGAGAGGCACCAGCGAATCCACACAGGGGAGAGACCCTATCAGTGCAACGACTGTGGAAAAAGCTTCAGCCGCAGCTCCCATCTCTACCGGCACCAGAGAATCCACACTGGTGAGAAGCCACGGCAGTGCATGGATTGTGGCAAAAATTTCTACCTCAGTGCAGCCACCCTCCAGCACTTGCAGGCCTCCCCAAGTGGGGCAAGGGACCCCACAAAATGTGCCGAATGTAGCCGCAAACGGGTTGCCCCTCTGCCCCTGCCTCCACCGTCGCCACCAGCTTGTAGCAAGAAACCCTATAAATGCCCCAACTGTGGAAAAGGTTTTGGCCAGAGTTCGTCGCTGGTGAAGCACCAGAGGATCCACACAGGGGAAAGGCCTTACCAGTGTCCAGAGTGTGGAAAGAAATTCAGCTGGTGTTCAGCCCTCATCAAGCACAAGAGGATCCACACGGGTGAGAAGCCATACTGCTGTGATGAGTGTGGCAAAGCCTTCAGTGTCAGCTCACACTTGGAGAGGCACCAGCGGGTGCACTCTCCAGACCGGCCCCACAAGTGCACAGAATGCGGGAAAACTTATGGGGAGCTGGCATCTCTGGTCAAGCACCAGAAATCCCATGTGGCTGAGAGCAAGCGCTATCGGTGCCCTGACTGTGGAAAGAGTTTCACCTGGAGCTCCCACTTGGAGAGGCACCAACGAATCCACACGGGGGAGAAACCCTATGCTTGCAGTGACTGTGGCAAAAGCTTTAGTGTTAGCTCCCACCTGGATCGCCACCGGAGGATCCATACTGGGGAGAAGCCTTACCGCTGTAACGAATGCGGCAAGAGCTTCAGCGTCAGCTCCACCCTCCTCCAGCACCAGCGGACCCACTCGAGCGGGAAGCCCCACAAGTGCAAGGAGTGTGGGAAACGCTTTGTAGCCAGTGCTCAGCTGCTCACACACCAGAGGACCCACCGAGGTGAAAAACCGTATGAATGCACTGTATGTGGGAAGAGTTTTGGCTTCGTCTCCCATTTGGAGAGGCACCAGAGGGTCCACACGGGAGAGAAACCCTACCAGTGTCCTGAATGCGGGAAATGTTTCAGTCGCAGCTCCCATCGCAACCGCCACCAGCGCACTCATGCTACTGACCATACCCCAAAGGGAAGCATGCGAGGAGCTACTGACGAAGGAAAAGGAAGGGATTTCTCCTCTTCCTCTCAATCCCGGTTCCCCAAGGAAATGGTTTCTGGAATCCCCGAACCCCCTCTTTCTCTCATGCCACCTTGGTGGAGTGAGACAGACAGGAGCGGCAACCCTTCAGTTACTTCCTTGTGGTCTGAGACGCCAAGTCCTTTCCATGCCTCAATTATGCCCAATCCTGCCCCACCTGCAGGGTTAAGGGGATGGGGCATGAAGGGGTTCCTGCCTCCTGAGACATGGAGATTGGGAGAAAGCAGCTCCGGCTGGGTGTCCACTCTCATGCAAGACGGGTGGCCACAGCCTCCCCCAACATCCTAACTAAATTGTCAGACTTTGCAGGGTGAGCTGGACTAGCTTCAAAATGGGGACAGAGACCAAACCCAACCATTCTGGAAAAGCACATGACACAGTTTGTTTGTGGGGTGATGCCACTTCAGAACTAGGGTTGAGAGGTGGGGAAGGGACATAACTGAGTGGGTGTGAACTGGGTGGGGTCCTTTGTTGTTCTGTGATTTGTATAAAAAGAAAGCTAGTATGTGATTCTGAAGAAACAGAGCTTTGGAAACTTAATTTGTTATTGTTATTCGACTACAGTTCCCAGTATCCCCCTTCATGGGATCATGAGGTGTTGTACGCCCTCAAAAAAAGGAGGAAATTTTCTAATCTCTGAGAATTGTGTATTGTGTTTGAATCCAACCTTCTTCAACTAAAAGATTGCCCCAAAACATCTACTCTGCCTTAAAATATATTTGCCTTTAAATCATGCTCTCAAGAGACAAAATAGTCTTCTTTAAAAATAACAGTTGGTTTACTCACAAAACTTCATGCATACGGCATAAAGGCACTTTGCTTATGAATCCCATTTACAATAGGATTTTGTAGTAGTTTCTCTGTATAGGTAACACACAGGGGCGGTCTAAGGTTATTTTATATGGTAAGCGAACATTACTTTGGCGCCCCCTTTGTCTCCGCCCCCTGCCTGCCCAATTGCGTCACATGGTGTGTTTACAGGCTTCTGCGCCTGCAGGAGCTTCTCTGCGCATGCCCAGAAGCTCCTGCAGGCGCAGAAAGCAGGGCCTGTAAACACGTCACGACAGCACTCCATCCGTGTCGGCACGCAGGGGCGGAGGCAAAGAGAGGTTAAGCCTCTCCTTTGCCTCCGCCCCCTGCGTGCCGAATACGGACGGAGTGCTGACGTGACGTGTTTACAGGCTTCGGCTTCAGTGCCTGCAGGAGCTTCTGGGCATGCGCAGTGGCTCCCGAGCTCAACTTCAGCTCCGGAGCCACTGCGCATGTGCAAAAATCTCTGCGCATGCCCAGAAGCTCCTGCAGGTCAGGCGCTGAAGCTGATGCAGCAGCAGGGAGGTTTGCTACAGCGGCGCGGCCGGCGTGGTGGTGCCCTTCCCAGAAGATGGCGCCCTTCCCAGAAGTTGGCGCCCTAAGCGGCCGCTTACTTTGCGCATACATCGGACCGCCCCTGGTAACACAGGGCATCTTTCTTAGAATCAATAGCCCATAGTCCAAAGCATCTCTCTATTTTGAGAGTCTAATAAGTCTCTAAACACACATTTTACTGAAGTCTAAAGGCATCTGGATAGCTTCTACTCTCCCTCCAAGAGTCTAATGCAGGAGTAGGGAACCTATGGCTCGGGAGCCAGATGTGGCTCTTTTCATGATTGCATCTGGCTCTCCAGAGCAGCCCGGGCCTCGGTTTCCCAGCATGCAGCAGGGAGGAGTGACGCAAATGCACCACAACTGCCGCTTCCAGGCCGCCATCGCTGCCGTCACCGCCTCTTCCTCATCCCCCGCTGCGCTCGGGGCCCTGCGCCCTCTTCGCCTCTTCCATTCTTTCCTTCTCTCTTTCCTTTTCCCTCCCTCTCTCCCCTTCCTTCTTTCCTCCATTCTCCCTCTTCCTTTCTTTCTCCCCCTTCACCCTTCTCCTTCTCTTCCTTTTCCCTCCCTCTCTCCCCTTCCTTCTTTCCTCCATTCTCTCTTCCTTCCTTCCTTTCTTTCTCCCCCTTCACCCTTCTCTTCCTTTTCCCTTCCTCTCTCCCCTTCCTTCTTTCCTCCATTCTCCCTCTTCCTTCCTTCCTCCTCTTCACTATTTCCTTCTATCCTTCCTTTTCTCTCCCTTTCTCCCTTTCCTTCTTTCCTCCATTCTCCCTCTTCCTTCCTCTTCCTTTCTTTCTCCCCTTCACCATTTCTTTCTATCCTTCCTTTTCCCTCCCTCTCTCCCCTTCCTTCTTTCCTCCATTCTCCCTCCCTCCCTCTTCCTTCACTCCTTCCTTCCCTTTTCTATTCTTTCTCCCCAAGTCTTCCTTTCCTTCTCCTTTCTTTCTTTTCACTTCCTTCTCTCTCCCCTTCTTTCTTTTCTTCCTTTCCCTTCATTATTTTACTTTTTCCTCACTCCCTTTCTTTTCCTCCCTTCCCATTTCCTTCTTTCTTTTCCCCTCCTTATCTCTCTCCTGCTTTTCTTTTCTTCCTTTTCCATAGTTCGTTCTTCTTTTCTTTCTTCCTCTCCCTCTCCTTCCTTTATTTCCCCTGTCTTTCTTTCTCTCCCCTCCCCCCCCTTCCATCTTCTCTTCCTTCCTAGAGTCCTGAGCATGCCTTTTGCAGAGCCAGGTCTGAAGTGTCCCATCATTCCGCCGGGGGAATCCTGTTCTCATAGTTTGCACGTATATACTCATTTCCAAATATTTTCCTTTTACGGCTCTGAGTCAAAAAGGTTCCCGACCCCTGGTCTAATGGCTTCTATAAACTAAAATGAGTCTGAACATGCCCAGTTCTGATCACATGGTCTGCAGTCCCTCCCACAACAAAGAGTCTAGGTAAAATTGCAAACCAATACACACAATACAGTAAGCAATTATATATATAACAACTAGTGTAGGCTTGAGAAGGTTGCTATCTCCCATATTAACTTAGGGCCCATTCAAGCAGCCATATAACCCAGAAAATCAAGGCAGATGATTCACAATATCTGATTTGAACTGGATTATCTGAGTTCACACTGCCCTATAATCCAATTCACTGCTAATTTTATGCAGCCTTGTGGAAGGTGCCTTAGGCGTCGAGGATCTGTGGCCTTTTAGCAACGACAGCAGTTTTCCGCCCTTGGGAAGTGAGGCAGCCGCCTCAAGGGACACATGCTGGGGGGGTTTTCCCGACCCCTGCCGTTACTTCTGAGGAGGGTTGCTGGATTGAAAAAAATGAGACCACTCATGCGCTTTTAATGGTTGTGCAGAAGGGGTGGTTCCAGGTGACATTGGCAACCAGTAGAAAGCCGCACTGGCTGAAGCTTCCACTTGACAACCATTAAAGGTACAGGAGCCATCACCACGGTTTTAATCCTGGAATCTCTATTTTGGAGTTACCAAGGCATTTGCTTCTCATGCAGGAGAAACCCCTAAATGCTCCCTCTCCCCAATGTCAATATCATCATTTTCCTCTTCTTATTAGACTCCGCAAACTCATTTCAATGTTCCAGTAAGATTCAGCTGTGAATCCAATCATCTTATGCGGAATGGAAGTGTGATGACATCTTCTAATCTATCTATCTATGTATATAATAAAAGTCAGTTTTTGCGGCGGTGCGGAGGACGGGAGGTGCGGAGGAATATGTGCCAGCGTTTTGATTGGTTGCCACTGTGGGAATATTTGCATAAAGGACTCTGATTGGCCAGCAAAACAGAATGCAACTGTTACTGAGGGGGGACAGGGTGGCTAACAACAGGCAGCGATTTGATGCCCCACATACACAGTCTATAAAAACAACAATTACATCATAAATAATACAATAAATAGATTAAAAACCAATTTAAAATACAAATAGTTAAAAATACACAGTCCAACTTTTGTGATCACAAGATAGTCCAAAGCCAGCCCATAGTCCGTTTTCATAACACTGTCATAATTTTACTGTCCACCTGCTACCCTATATCTAACCAAATGCCTGGTCCCATAGCCACGTCTTCAGCTTTTTCCTAAAGGAAAGGAAGAAAGAGGTTGACCTAATTTCGCTGGGGAGCCAGTTCCACAGGCGAGGGGCCACCACCGAGAAGGCCCTGTCCCTTGCGACAAAGGTGGGATCAAGAGCATGGCCTCCCCAGGAAGATCGTAAATTTCGATGTGGGACATAAGGATAGATACGTTCGGACAAGTGAGCTGGGCCAGAACTTGTTCTATCTCTCTCTCTATATATATATATACCAAAATAAGAAAGCAATAATATAATAAACAGATTTTGGGATTGCATATTTTTTCTACTGTTTCAGGGGGATCCCCCCCCCCCCAGAAAACACTGTGCCATTGAAGCAAATGGGTGCAAACTGCAAATCGAAGGTAACTATTTTATTTATTTATTGTTCATTTTTATATACCGCTCCTTCCAGCAGGCTCGGGGCGGTTTACATAAAATCAATTAGTAAAACAACAACATTTCAATTTAATAACAGCAACAATATAAAACAGAGCATAAAAACAACAATCTACATACAGGGGTGGTCTCACCTCTCCCGGGGGGGGAGGGTAGGCGAGCCTTATTTTTGCCCCCCCCCCCCATGGCTGCTGGACGCCACGGCCCGCGCGGCGACGTCATGCGCGGTGACATCACGCATGGCTACGCATGCGCGGTTGAAGCAGCAAATCTGGAGTCCCACAACTCCCTAGGTTTTACCTTTTTACTCACAGGTTGCGTGGACGCGCGAGCACAGGAACGAGAGAAAACGTAACAACCGTACTGAAATGCAATGAAGCCAAAATTTATTTTACACGTCAGCTGACGGGACCTGCCCACAGAACTTGCTGTCTCAGGGCAAGAGCCCTCAACATTCTCTTACCAACCCTTTTATACACGCTATGGCGGCAGGTCCCGTCTCTCCTCCTTTCTTCATCATTTTCATTGGTTCACATCATTTACACATCATTAACACATTTCTATTATCCAATTACACATCACATTATTTGGCAGTACACTCTACTTGCGTTCCCATTTGTTAAACAGCACTACGCAGTTATTAATTCTTCATTCCCACAGTGTGTTATCTGCTGTATGAGCGTCCTGTACTGAATCTGCAACATTTCTAAAACGTCCCTCTGTGCCAATAGGGAGGAACGGTTTCATCTGCCCATGCGCTGTTTCTACCAATCGGCTACAATGTAAACAAACGCACGTTGGGGCTAATTAGACCAATCACGGCCAGTGTTATCAGGAAAGGCACATGATGTACTTTCACAAATCACAGCCTGTGCCTGACCTACCAATCAAAGTGCATTATTCTCGTAATGGCATTTAGCATGATTTTTGGCAAGCTACTCCGCTATACTAAGTACTGTGCTTGTGCATCACTCTCTCCTGACTGTACTTCTGCTAAAAGCACCAATTCTGCTTTACGGTGACATCACGCGCAGCTGCGCGAGTGCGTCCGGCGCGGCTGCACGCACCCGCGGGCAGCACTGGCTCCCGGGTAGGAGGGGCGGGGCGGCCAGCGTGGCAGCGCCCCTCTCAGGTGGCGACGCCCCTCCCAGGACCCGTCGCCCTACGCGGCCGCTTACTCGGCGGAATGGCAAAGGCCGGCACTGTCTACATAGAACTCAAGGATTTGGGCAACTTTCTCAGGAGCCATTTAGATTAAAGGTCTGCCTGAAAAGGGTCATTTTACAGGCTCGCCGAAACGGGGCCAGTTCCTTAATGACACGGACTTCACCTGGCATTGAGTTCCAAAGCGACGGGACCGCTACGGAAAAGGCTCTTGATCTGGTTGTAGACAAACGGCAGGAATAAATAGATGGAACTACTAAGAGATTTTGCTCTTCCAAGGGAACATATATGGGGTAAGGCGGTCCCTCAGATAACATTGGGTGCATCTGCACTGCAGGATGAATGCAGTTTTGATACCACTTGGCCTGCCATGGTTCAATGCTATGGAATCCTGGGAACTAGGGTTGCCATATGTCCCTTATTCTAAGGCAGTGTTTCCCAACCTTTTTTGAGCCGCGGCACACTTTTAACATTAAAAAAATCCAGGGGCACACCACCAACCAAAATGACACAAAATGACACTCTAACACAGTAAAGAACGGCTGGGGGATGGTGGCCTGCTGGGAGCAGCTGCTGGGAGTACCAAAGCTGGAAAGGGGGCGGAGCCAGGCTGTGCCATGCCCCACCCACTACCCCCGGCTTCACCTCTCCCAGCAGCTGCTCCAGCCTTGAGGGGGCAGTGCCAAGCCAGCGGTGCCAGAGCCAGCACAATGCTGGCTTGGCACTGTCCCCTCAAGGCTGGAGCAGCTGCTGGGAGTTCCGAGCGGGGGAGGGGAGAGCCATGCCCCCCCCTCCCCAGCCCAGCTCTCCTACAGAGGAGGAGCATGAGCAGTGGACGGGCTTCAGTGGGCGGGGTTCCTCCACGCGGCTTCAGCGAGCGAGGGGCGAGAGTCATGGTGGGAGTCATGGCAGATTGGAGGCTGGCTGGGGAAACAGCCGAAGGAGGCGGTGCCCCGGTCCCTTCTTCTTTTTCTTCGCCACTGCTCGGCCCTTTCTCCTCCCCCAAGCAGCAGGAGTTCGGCAGGAGGGGGGAGGAAGGGGGGCAGAGAGCTTTTCTCGTGGCCCAGCAGGAGGTCCGTCACGGCACACTAGTGTGCCACGGCACACTGGTTGAGAAAGACTGTTCTAAGGGACGTCCCTTATTTTGGCCCTAAAATTTGTGTCCCTTTTTTTCAGGTCCTGTCCCTTATTTTTGACTAGCAGGACAGGACTGGGCGGGGTTGACCAGAGGAAGGTGCACGCTGCGGTTTCCACAGCAATGCCTGCCTGGGGATTCCAACTCGCAGGGCAGCCTGTGTCCCCGTTGGAAGGAAGAGGCGATACAGGACTTTTTCAAAGAACAGTAGACTAATTCACTGTTACCCCAGGGGAATGCTAGATCATGTTGGATAAAGATAGTTTCTGGATGCTTGAGAGTTACTCTTAAAATAGGCCTAGCTGTGCATCCCAATACTATACAATGCTGTGTATCCCATACTATACTATACCATTAACTATTGACACAATAATCATGAAGATGTACTGTCTTATAAAAATTATTTTATGTTAATGTTTAGACAGTGCACTTTTAAAGTCAGCAAAGTCAAGTACTAAATACAGATGGAGAAAATTAGGTAGTTCTAATAATGTTTTTTCTGCATGACAAAGCATGCAGAAACATACCATGTACTGTTAAGAGGGTGTGTCAGCTTCTTTTGAGTTTCAATTATTATCTTATTCTCTTAATAAAACTATTTTTGTGGAAAATCCCATAAATGTCCCTTATTTCTTATATCAAAAAATGGCAACCCTACTGGGAACTGTAGTGTGGTGAGGCACTGATACTTTTTGCCCAAGAAGGCTGAAGGCCTTGTAAAACTACAAATCCCAGGGATCCATAGTATTGAGCAAAAGCAGCTGAAGTGCTCTCAGGCCCCATTCATTCTATGGTGTGTAGACTTGTAGAGATCCAACCTTCTATGGCGTCCAGCGTTTGCTTTGCTTTCGAACTCAACGAGCCAATCAATAGCAGGCATTGGAAATGCAGGGCTCTGATTGGTTACTGCGCAGGGCGGACCTGAGAGAAGTGTCCAACAAAGCAAGATAAGGTCTGAGTCCCAGGTTGTTTGCTTGCAAACTCTGATCTGAGCTGGGAAGATGGAAGAGAGGAGTTGTGCCTCGTTGAGTATGGGTCAGTATCTGCCTCCCTTTCTTCTTCCTCCTTTGAACTACGGTACTAAGGTAGACCACTGTTTGTATGAAGTCACCAGCCTGTTTTCCAAGCAAAAGCCCCACATCTCACAGGATGGACACAAGTACCTTACTGCAGCCTGCTATTTTAGCCTATGTTGTCTTAACAATGTATGGAATGTTACCAGTTTGCACATATTGTCAATATTGCCAGAAGAGCACCAAGACCACATATTTTAACTACACCTTTTGACTGCCTTGGCTGCATGAGCTTGAGTGCAACCTCAAGGCACTTTACCACCACTTGTAACTGCTGAGGTTCAGGCCCCTTCCACACAGCTGAATAAAATCCCACATTAATTGCTTTGAACTGGAATATATGGCAGTGTGGACTCAGATAACCTAGTTCAAAGTAGGTTTTGTGTGATTTTCTGCCTTGATATTGTGGGTTATAGGCCTGTGTGGAAGGGCACTCAGTGCTAACGAATCATGGGAGCTGTAGTTTTGCAAGGTCTTCAGCCTTCTCTGTCAAAGAGTGTTGCTTCCTTGCAAAACTGCAGCTCCCATGATTCCATAGCATTGAGCCGTAGCAGTTCAAGTGGTGTCAAACTGCATGAATTCTGCACTGGAGATGCACCCAATGATATTTCTGTATCACTTTCCAGCCTGCAAGGAAGGGCTCCTAGGTGTCAAATGAATAAAAGCATTTAAAATAGAACAACAATTTAAATAAATAGATAAAAGCATAATAAAATGTGGTGCAGCTGGCTGGGTGTCAGCTGCATTAAATTTATTTATTTAAAACTTTTGTACCCCGACCTTCTCACCTCTATCGAGGGACTCAGACCGGCATAACAGCAAAAATTCAATGCTATACAATTTAAAAACAACTACAACAACATATTAAAATACATTAAAACCCAGCATAAAACCACATCGCCATTAAAACAATTCCACTCAAAGATCACTACTGACCAAAAGGTCATGAGTTCGAAGTCAGCCCGGGTTGGAGTGAGCTTCCGGCCAGTTGTGTAGCTTGTTGTCGACCTTTGCAACCCGAAAGACAGTTGCATCTGTCAAGTAGGAAATTTAAGTACCACTTTGTGGGGAAGCTAATTTAACTAATTTATGAGGCCATAAAAAAATCTCCAGCAAAAGCATGTGGGGAATGCGGAAAGTACTTCATCAGTGTCGTGGATGGATGGTGAAGCGACAGCTCCCCTGGTGGCCAGGAGTTGGAATGTTAAATAGTCTCTGACTGTGTGTCTATATGTGTTGTGTGTCTATGGCATTGAATATTTATTTATTAGATTTGTAGATCGCCACTCCCAGAGGCTCGGGGTGGTTTACAGCATTATGCAAATACACAACAGATAGCAACATAATAAAACATAATAAAACAGTAAAACACAGTAAAAACAAGGTAAAACGCAGGTAAAGATTATAAGCCTTCAAAAGCCTGTCTTACACGCTCTGCGAAAGCTGTACAAATTACACAGAGCTCGTGTCTCTGGTGGCAGGGCATTCCACAATGTTGCAGCGATGATAGAAAAGGCTCTTCGCCTGGTAGATGTCAAGTGGAAGGATTTTACACTAGGAATGTTCAGAAGATTCATGTCCTCTGAGCATAGTGATCTCGCAGGTACACTGGCCCCAGACCATATAAGGCCTTGAAAGTAAAAACTAACACCTGTTTGCCATGTATGTGTACATTATAATCCGCCCTGAGTCCCCTCTGATTTATACCCCACTTTATTTCCCCAAGGGGGACTCAAAGCAGCTTGACATCAAATCATTGATATCCAATTTCAAATATACAAATATGGAAACATCAAAACAGAATTAAATACAAACAGTATTTTTTAAAATCAGTGAAAATTCATCAAACATATTCAAAGATAAAAACCACAGCACCTCTAAAACTCTTTCTATCAGAATTTGGAAGGTTGAGAATCTAGTTAATAGGAAAATGAAAACTAATAATTATAATAAACTTTATTTATATCCCATCCTATGTCCCTGAGGGGGGCTCAGAGCGGGTTACAACAGATATTGGCAAACATTCAATGCTGCGAGAAGCTGAACAAAGACAAAATAACCAACCTCCAAATCCCCAAAACAGATCCACATCTATATCAATAAGAACACATTATACTGCAATATTACTAGTCATATTATAAAAGGTAAATGCTTCCCCTTGACATTAAGTCTAGTTGTGTCCGACTCTGGGGGGTGGTGCTCATCTCCATTTCTAAGGCAAAGAGTCGGCGTTGTCCATAGACGCTGCCAAGGTCATGTGGCTGGCAAGACTGCATGGAGCACTGTTACCTTCCCGCCAAATCGGTACCTATTGATCTCACATTTGTATGTTTTCAAACTGCTAGGTTGGCAGAAGCTGGGACTAACAGTGGGAGCTCACCCCACTCCCTGGATTCGAACCGCTGATCTTTTGGTCAGCAAGTTCAGCAGCTCAACAATTTAACCCGCTGCACCACTGGAGGGTCAATATTAAGTGTAATACGTAATATACAATTATCATATTATTACATATTGTTATATTGTACTATATTATTATACCACAATATAATACACTACCAGTACTATATGCTATTTATTTATTTATTTTTATTTTTATTTATTTATTAGGTTTCTCAGCCGTCACTCCCAGTGGCTCGGGGCGGCTCACAACAGGTATTTCAGTAAAATACATCAACATAGCATTAAAAACAAAATAAAACAAATTTGAGGAGAAACACAGTCTAAAAATGGCGTATTACGGCTCAAAGGCCTGTCGGAATAGAAATGCCTTACAGGCCTTCTGGAAAGCCAACAGGTTGTGTATGGCCCTAACCTCTGGGGGTAACGAATTCCAGAGGACTGGAGCAATAACAGAAAATGCCCTTCTACGTGTTGAAGTGAGTCGGAACTCCTTGATGCTAGGCACAGTCAAAATATTATATGGATAATACAAATATTACGTAATATAATATAAAGGGATATAATAGAATAACAATATATATTATAATAACAAGGGATAGTGGACTACTATGGATCCTCCTTAAGGGAAAGTGATACGATACTGCAATTTTTAAAAAGGAACGACGGAGGAAAGATATACCACAGAATCTCAAGCAACCAGAAACTTTTATCTGGCTTCCATGAGGATTGGTATATGCCAGATAAATGTAGTCTCATACTGTACAATGCCATAAAATCTGCATTGACTTGATATTAGTACTAAAATACAGTGAAGTGCTAGCAAATAAAGAAGACAGGCTTAAAGTACATAAAGTACTTTAAAAAACAGCATTGTGATGCAATATGCAATTTTAGTTAAATGACAATTAAAACTTTTAAAAATCTAAACTATTGTTTGAATTGTTTTCTGGTTGCTTGAGAATCCTGCTTGCTTGAGTTCCGGTTAACTGAGAGTCTAGTGTATTGGGGCTTTGTATTGGGTCTAGTGTATTAGGTGGGTGCAGCTGGGGGTGGTGGGGTGGAAAAGGAATTGGTTCCTATGCAGTTGCCTTGCTGTGTGTTGTAAATGTATTAAATATTTACTATTTATTTCATGCCCTATCTCTACCTTTATTTTTGATTAGCCTGTGTACTTGTTAATGGTGATGGGAAAGGCAGCGCCCAAGAGGTGTTTGATGATGCAACACAGACAAGTCATCTGGTGCCGCTGCTGGAGGCAGACTGTCCCTTGAAAGGCGTCTCTGCAAAACATTCGGGTAGCAGCTGTGAAGAATATGTAGCACTCCAAGGTAAGCGGTCCCTAAAGTAGGGGTGCCCACACTTTTTCAGCATGCGAGCGACTTATAATAAAACCAAGTCAGAAAGATCTACCGAGAGAGAAGCAGGGCAAAGCAGGGGGAGGGGCGGGGCTTCATGCGACCTGGCTCCGCCCCCTCCCCCCTCTGGCTTCAGTGCTTCCACAGCTTCTGCAGGCTAGAGGAGGGTAATGCCAAGCCTGTGGTGGCATAGATAGAATCCAAAAATGGCGATTCTAAAATCAAATGGGGGATTTTTTTTTTGATTAGTAAAAGAAAGACTTACAAAAATTTTCCAAAAATTTCTAAAATGTAACAATTACTAACGAAATTCGTTAGTAGTTCGTATGCCAGCGCATGCGCATTCAGATGGTTTTGGACAACTCCCAGAAATCCTAACAGCTGGTAAATTGGCTGGGATTTCTGGGAGTTGTAGGCCAAAACTTGAATAAACCACACTGAATTCTAGATGGGACTCTCCAAATAGGAAGGAGGGAGGGAAGGAGGGAGGGAGTGGGTATTCTATTCTTGGAAGCAGCAAAAGAAAAGGAGGAGGAGCCCCCCCCCTCGCTCCTCGCTGCCTCTCTCTCACCCCGATCCCGAGGGAGCGAGGGCCCAAGTTTGCCCAGGCTGGTCATATACCTACATTCCATGCACATGCAATAATACAGCAGTAATAACAATGGGTATAAGAAGAGGTAAAATTCAAACCGGCATTCTGACTGTGCTCCCTCCTCAAACTGCAAAAGGCTCTTCTCTGAGCCCGGAAAAGGCAAAACCCGGGCACAGCATTTGCTTCCTGGGTGCACACACATACATATTCTTTGGGGGATTTGCTGCAGAATCTTCTCTATGAGCCCGGGATTCTGCAGCACATCCCCCCCCCCCAAGAATATGTATGTGTGTGCTCCCAAGCAGCAAACGCTGGCTTTTCCCGGGCTAATTTCCCGGGCTGATAAGAGAAGAGCCCGTTTGCACCGCATGAGGAGAGACCAGTCAGAATACTTCGGTTTGAATTTTACCTCTTGTTATTGTTATTACTGCTGTATTATTGCATGTGCATGGAATGTAGGTATATGACCAGTTGGATTACTTATAATATTAGGCACTTACAGTAGCATTCATTCTATTATACATTAGGTTGGTTTCTCACCCCAATACTCTTTGATGCTTTAGAATGATCCTGGCAGGCAGGAGAGGCAGGAAGCCTGGAAAAATGTAAACAGAGAGGTTTCCAGAAGTAAATCCACAAAGGAGGGCCCTTCATCCAAAGTGCCCTCCTTGCAGATTTACTTGAGTAAACCTCTGTTTACATTTTTTCCAGGCTTCCTTCCAGCCGAAAGAAGGAGCGAGTTTAGGGCTTGCCTTGCCATAATACTTATTGGCAAGGGAGGCGGGAGGTGGTGAGAGAGAAGGAGGGTGCCCCCCCACAACCTAATAACGACACTTAAGAAAATCCTGGCCCCCGAAGTTCGAAAAAGGAAGTCGACTTCCTGGTTGGCATTCCAGGTGCGGAAATACTCGAAAGTAGCATTTCTTACGAATTTCTTACGAAACGAATCATTTTCATAACTTTTTTCTCATGCCTAATAGCCACTACTGGCTTGGCATTACCCTCTAGTCTGCAGAAGCTGTGGAAGCGCTGAAGCTGGGGGAGGGGGCGTGGCTTGGCGTGGCATGGCTCCGCCCTCTCAGAAGCGCCCCATCCAGCTGGGATTGACCTCCTTCGGTCCCGGGATCGACCAGTCGATCGCGATCTACCTCATGAGCACCCCTGCTTTAACTGTCCTGGCTCGATGCTATGGAATGAACGGCCTTGTAGTCTTGCAGGGCATTTAATCTTTTCTGCCAAAGAGGGCTGGTGCTTCACTAAATGACAGATCCTAGGATTGCACCACATTTTATTCAGGGTTTCCCCTTTTCATTGGGGCCCTGCGTCCCTATCCCTAGCCACTGTAGAGTATTGGAATAGGAGTGGAAAGGCAGTGAGACTCAATCGCAGGCATGGGCAAACTTCAGCCCTCCAGGTGTTTTGGACTTCAACTCCCACAATTCCTAACAGCCTACCAAAACACCTGGAGGTCCGAAGTTTGCCCATGCCTGCTAAATAGTGTGACCTTGGATGAGTCATTGAGAGTGAAGGAATGAATGGAAAAATGCACATGGCTTTTCAGGGAAAAGCTATGGCTCTAAATGTGAATCCTTTTAATTTATATATTTATTTATTTGGGCAGTGGCTGTCTTGAAGAACCAAGACACTCTCCTAGTGATCCTGAGGAACCAGGACATGCTGAAGGATCGCATGGATAGGCTCCTGGGGACCCTTTCCAGCTTTGAAGAAAAATTTCAAGCCCTTGAGCGGGAGATGGGCGTCCTGGCCCAGTTCACCCAAGAACTCTCTCAAGTCGACAATGATGCCATCTGGGGCTAATGAGGACACTTCCAAGGAGCCCAAACGAATACTTTGCTCGGCATTCAAAATATGTATATGTTTGTGTGTTTCTTTTCCCTCATGTGAGGTGGAAACTTTAAGAGGCTGCCATGGCCGTTAAATAGAATTACATGTACATTAGAAAATATTAAATCTCATCATCCCTACAAAGATTTTTAGAATTCTGGTTTTTCATCTGGTTGCAAACATTCCTTTTCTCATAAATGAAGATATGACCTATTCCAAAATAGGATCTGATTTGGTCTGGTTTACTTTAACAATATGCAGCTCAGAAATTAGCTGAAATGCTTATTGTTATGAAGATGTTAAATTTGGACTATGTTAAAAAAAAACACCATCTGATGGAACTTATCATTTCCTTTTCTAGATTTCAGCATTTGTCCATCATCATTTAATTAGTAAGTATCCTGTGTCAAAATGCCGTGGTAAAACTTGATGCCGTTATATTCAATGTACGGTAGATAAGTGACATGGCATTGTGTAGTATTCATGTTTTTTTTCTGAGCCAGGAGTAGAATATAGCCAATATAAACAGTTCAGGGATGCTTTCCCCCCAATTTACTTGCACTTAGGTTGGTGGGCTTTGAAGAACCAAATGCGATATAATGGCATATGTAATAAAGTTGTCTCGATAACGTGAATATCCCTCATAATCTAAATGCCTAGTTGCAACAAAATAAATTGCATTTAAGAAAGCTGCATCTCTGACATGTGCCAACCAGAGCTCGAAAGTAAAACACTCAGAAGATGCCATATTTTGGAGGGTGCGATGCAATATTAGGAAATAAATGCATTTCTATAACAGACTCAGTGCATTTATTTCCTCACAAGTTATGTATAAGTGTTGCTTGTCCCTAGTAATTGATTGTGCCCATACTAGCATGTGCAAATGCCAAAAAAAATAAACATGCACGGACATGCAAACATCTCCTGCTTCTGTAACATAAGAGGCTCTTTCAAGGGTGTAGAGGCGATAATACAGTAAGATCCCTGTATTCACAGGGGAAATGTTTCTGGCTGGACTGTGGATATCTTGAAACCATAGATATGACCAAGCACAATTAAACTACATGACTTCTGGGCATAGCATAACATAGAGTTGCATTGGAGGACCTAGAGCAGTGTTTCTCAACCTGGGGGTCGTGAGGGGGTGTCAGAGGGGTCGCCAAAGACCATCAGAAAACACATTATTTTATATTGGTCATGGGAGTTCTGTATTGGAAGTTTGACCCAATTCTATAGTCGGTGGGGTTCAGAATGCTCCTTGATTGTAGGTGAACTATAAATCCCAGCAACTACAACTCCCAAATATCAAAATCTATTTTCCCCAAACTCCACCAGTGTTCACATTTGGACATATTGAATATTTGTGCCAAGTTTGATCCAGATCTATCATTGTTTGAGTCCACAGTGCTCTCTGGATGTAGGTGAACTGCAATTCCCAAACTCAATGTCCACCAAACCCTTCCAGTATTTTCTGTTGGTCATGGGAGTTCTGTATGCTAAGTTTGGTTCAACCCCATCGTTGGTGGAGTTCAGAATGCTCTGATTGTAGGTGAACTATACATCCCAGCAACTACACCTCCCAAAGGACAAAATCACCCCCCACAATCCCACCAGCATTCAAACTTGGGTGTATCGGGTATTTGTGCCAAATGTGGTCCGGTGAATGAAAATACATCTGATATTTTACATGATAATTACCGTATTTTTCGCACCATAAGACGCAGTTTTTTTCCTCCCAAAGTAGGAAGAAAAATCAGCTGCGTCTTATGGAGCGAAGATGCAGGCAGGGGGGTGGGAGGCGCTGGAGCAGAGGGGGCGCCGATGTACTCACACTATATTCGCGGCCCCCGGCGGCTCCCGCGGCTCCCGCATGCCCAGACTCTCGCCGCCGTGTCGCCGCAGCCAGTCGGCGGGGCGGAGGAACGGGGGCAGAGGAGGGGACTCGTGGGGTGGGCTCGCCGCTCACGGACCCGAGGAGGAGGGGGGAGGCCACGAGGGCGGCCCCCACGGAGACGCAGCGGCAGCCGTAGCAGCAGCCGCAGCAGCAGCAGCAGCGGAAGGGCCCGAAGCCAGAGGCGCATCTTCGTGACGTCACGAAGATGCGTCTCTGCCGAGGAGGAAGGGGGAGGCGGCCGCGCTGTAAGGAGCCCAAAGAGAGGCCGCAGGGGGAGGGAAGGAGGAAGACTTCCTCCCTCCCTCCGGCCTCTTTCGGGTTCTTACAGCGCGCGGCCGCCTCCCCTTCCTCCTCGGAAGAGGCGCGATGACGTGACGTCACGAAGATGTGCCTCTGTCGAGGAGGAGGGCCTCGCCGGCCACGCGCTGTAAGAACGCTGTAAGAACGCGACACAGTGGCGAGAGTCTGGGCATGCGCGGGAGCCGCCGGGAGCCGCCGGGGGGGGGGGCGCGAATATAGCGTGAGTACATCGGCCCCCCCCCTGCTCCAGCGCCTCCCCTCCATGTTAGTGTCTCCCCTCCATATTAGTGTAGCCAGCCCCCATTTTTTTCCCAATTTTCCACCTCGAAAATCTAGGTGCGTCTTATCAGCAGGTGCGCCTTATGGTGCAAAATTAACAGTAGCAAAATTACAGTTAGAAAGTAGCAACAAAAATAGTTTTATGGTTGGGGGTCACCACAACATGAGGAACTGTATTAAGGGGTCGTGGCATTGGGAAGGTTGAGAAACGCTGACCTAGAGTTTTCTAGTGAGGTGCCCTATAGAAATGTGCTTGGTCCTCCATTTTTTGTCATGTCAGGAGTGACTTGAGAAACTGTCCTAATTGGTTCTATCATTAAAACATGAGAAAGGTTTATCAAAGTGGAAAAAACTTTGTTTTCGTGAGACATTCTGCAGCATATTTTGCTATAGTCTTTCAATGAATATCTCTTAAAGAGTCTCAACCAATTCAACATAGTTTAATGTATTGTCGAAGGCTTTCATGGCCGGAATCACTGGGTTGTTGTAGGGTTTTCGGGCTGTATGGCCATGTTCTAGAAGCATTCTCTCCTGACGTTTCGCCTGCATCTATGGCAGGCATCCTCAGAGGTTGTGAGGTCAACATAGTTTGTGGCAGCCACAAAAACAATGATTCTGGAATATAACAACTATTTTAAAAGTAAGTGCCGCACAATTAAACAGGAAATAATGTTTTAAAGCCAGGAACAGGAAAAAAAATCACATTTTGTAACATAGTGGGAAAAGTTCAGGCCTCCAGATGTTGGGAATGCCCTTTCCAGAATAGTCAGTGATGACAAATAAGTTACATTATCCATATTCCTTGGTTAGGGGCACAGGACTGCTGAGAAAGTGAAAAACCACAAAGAGAGACATTGCTGTGTGTGTGTCTCTTTAAGAAGAGAGCACCTCTTTAAGAATTTCTAGGTCTTCCAGCATGACCCGGGTTCTTAAAGGGAGCTCCGCCCTCCTTTACGTGTGTCTCAGCTTCTTGAGACGGAAACCAGCAGGCTTTAGGACCCTGTGCTCAGACTGACCGCTAGCCGCCTCCTGCCCAGTATCTCACACACCAATACCTGGACCCGCTCCCCATTGGCCCATAGGAATTGCGAGCTCGCTTCCTATTGGCCGATGATTATTCTGGGCTCGCTCTCCATTGTCTCCAGTGTGCGTTAACAAAGCGGCCCAAGCGCGCCTGTCATTTGACGCTGCGCAAGGGAGAGGGAAGGAGGTGCCTCGATGTCGGGGCGCGCTTGAAGTGAACGGGCGCCACCTAGAAGTGCGTCGCAGCGCTGCAGAGAACTCTTCCTCCTTTTTTGGCTTTATTTTTTTCCAGTAGTTTTTTTCTACATCTTCCCTCCTTTTTTTTGCCTTATCTGCAGCAGAACCAGCCTTTCTGTCTGTGTGCACTCACATCGAAGAATTAATGCAGTTTGACATAACTTTAAATGGTCTTATATGGTTCTGCACTAACCATATATTGCAGTTTCAGACTGCATTATATGGCAGTGTAGAGCCAACCTTCGTTGTTTCACATTTCTTTTCAATGTTGGGCTTCTGACAGTGCTTCAGGCCAATATTTTTAAATCTTTGTCCACCTTAAATTTCTTAGAGGATGATTATAATTAAATTTATGTAATTCTCATTAAACCAAGACCCAAAGTGGCTTAGATACAGGTACTCCCCTGACATTAAGTTTACTCACCTCTGACTCTAGGAGTTGGTGCTCACCTCCATTTCTAAGCCAAAGAGCCAGTGTTGTCCGTAGACACCTCCAAGGTCATGTGGCCGGCATGACTGCTGGAGCGGTACCTATTGATCTACTCACATTTACAAGTTTTCGAACTTCTAGGTTGGCAGGAGCTGGGGCTAACAATGGGAGCTCACCCCACTCCCCGGATTTGAAACACTGACCTTTTGGTCAGCAAGTTCAGCAGCTCAGCGGTTTAACTCACATTTACAAGTTTTTGAACTGCTAGGTTGGCAGGAGCTGGGGCTAACAATGGGAGCTCACCCCACTCCCCAGATTTGAACCACTGACCTTTTGGTCAGCAAGTTCAGCAGCTCAGCAGTTTAACTCTTATTTACTCACATTTACAAGTTTTCGAACTGCTAGGTTGGCAGGAGCTGGGGCTAACAATGGGAGCTTACCCCACTCCCCGGATGTGAACCACTGACCTTTTGGTCAGCAAGTTCAGCAGCTCAGCGGTTTAACTCACATTTACAAGTTTTCAAACTGCTAGGTTGGCAGGAGCTGGGGCTAACAATGGGAGCTCACCCCACTCCCCGGATGTGAACCACTGACCTTTTGGTCAGCAAGTTCAGCAGCTCAGCGGTTTAACCCACTGCGCCACCGGGGACTCCAAAGTGGCTTACAGTAGTAAAAAAACAAAAACAAAAAAACACCGCAATTTAAAATGTGTAGCATAAAAATATTAAAATTGAATTAAACCAACCTGCAAGTCAGTTAAAATCACATAAAACTTGTAGAAATTGCTAAAATAATTAAAATTAAAATAACACTATGTAACATAGTTTTTGTTCCTGGGTTATAAATGTCATTTCCTAATTGGTTGTATCATAAAAGCATAGACAAAGCTTTTTAAACTACAAAAAACCTGTTTTTGCGGGACATCATGTGACACATTTTGCTATAGTTTGTCAATAAATATCTTATCTAGGCTCACTCAATTCAATATAGTTTGGGGCAGCCACAAAAACAAAGTTTCTGAAGTAGAACAACTACTTTCAAAGTAAGCACCGCACAATTAAACAGGAAATAACACTTTCAAACCAGGAACAGAAATGTTTCAGATTTGATTACATTGTGAATTATTTGGTTAAGGAAAACCCTTAACCAAAAGTCAACAGGCAACTTTAAGGCGTACACACAAGGACCTCATCATGGATTGGTTCATAGAAGTGGTGGCTCAATTGTTTCACCTACAATCCTTTCCACTAAAACATTTCACTTCAACTGATAATTTTAAATCATTGGAGTACAGTGAAGGGCCCTTCCAAAGACAGTGTGATATTTTATGTGCCAATAATTTGCCCTTATAGAGCAGTGTTTCCCAACCTTTTTTGAGCCGCAGCACACTTTTAACGTTAAAAAAATCCGGGGGCACACCACCAACCAAAATGACACAAAATGACACTCTAACACAGTAAAGAACGGCTGGGGGATGGTGGCCTGCTGAGAGCAGCTGCTGGGAGTGCCGGCCGGGAGGGGCGGGCCAGGCCGCACCATGCCCCGCCGCTCCCCCGGCTTCAGCTCTCCCAGCAGCTGCTCCAGCCTTGAGGGGGCAGTGCCAAGCCAGCGGTGGCAGAGCCAGCACAATGCTGGCTTGGCACCAGGGGCGGTCCGTCCATGTAAGTGAACTACACGGCCGCGTGGGGTGCCATCATGGATGGGCGCCGTCACGCCGGCTGCGCCGGGCGCCATCATGGATGGGCGCTGCCGAAGCGGAACTCCCTGCTGCAGGCAGCAGCAGGGATCGGTGCTGGCCGTGCCGCCGAAGCGGAACTCCCTGCTGCTGCCTGCAGCGTTTTCTGAGCATGCGCGGACATTTTCGCGAATACCCAGAACCTCCGGAGCGCTGTCCCTTGCCCTGTGAAACGCCCCATGGGAGGGGCTGGCAGCGGGCACCAGGAAGCGCTAGGAGAGGCCTTCGAAGGCCCCTCCTCACGCTTCCTGGTTCCCCCTGCCAGCCCCACCCATGGGGCGTTGCACAGGGCAAGGGAGAGCGCTCCCCCTCACTGTCCCCTCAAGGCTGGAGCAGCTGTTGGGAGTGCCGAAGCTGGGGGGATGGAGTGGAGCCAGGCCACGCCATGCCCCGTCCCCTCCCCCAACTTCAGCTCTCCCACAGAGGAGGAGCATGAGCAGTGGGCGGGCTTCAGTGCGCGGGGCTCCTCCTCCTCGCAGCTTCAGCAAGTGAGGGGTGAGAGTCATGGCGGGAATCATGGTGGATTGGAGGCTGGCTGGGAAACACACACTGGTTGGGAAACACTGTTATAGAGATCCTCAGGCCTTTTCACAGTCCAGCTTCCATCACAAGCTTAGCATAATAGAATCATAGAGTTCTATGAGGCCCCAAAGGCTATCCTGTCCAATCATCTAGAACAGGGGTGGACAATTACCGGCCCTCCGGGTGTTTTGGACTTCAACTCCCAGAAATCCTAACAGCTGGTAAACTGGCTAGGATTTCTGGGAGTTGAAGTCCAAAACACCTGGAGGGCCGGTAATTGCCCACCCCTGATCTAGAATGTTTTTTGGAGAAAGAGGGAAGAACTGACTTCCAGAGTCCATCATTTCAGGTTTTTTAAATTGCCTGGCCTCTAAGGAAGGGGAAAGAAGAGAAGGGTGGGGGTTCAGATACCTCAATTTTATAGTTGTCTTGCCTTCGGAGTAAGAAAGCTGGGAGAACCAGCCTTAAATGAGGATGCGACTAACCCAAAAATGGAGGTGTGATGATTATTTATTTATTTATTTAGATTTGTCTGTCGCCACTCCCATCCGGCTCGGGGCGACTCACAATAAACACACGGTAAAAACAGCATATATAGATACATTAAAAAGATCATAAAGAGATTATGCAATGTCATGTGGTGACATATGATATTCTCTTAGTCTTAACAATTTGTAATAGTATGTGTGAAAAAGATCTTGGAGTCCTCGTGGACAACAAGTTAAACATGAGCCAACAGTGTGATGTGGCAGCTAAAAAAGCCAATGGGATTTTGGCCTGCATAAATAGGAGTCTACTGTCTACTCTAGATCCATTCATGCTACCCCTCTCTTCTGCCTTGGCCAAACCACACCTAGAATCACACTGTGTCCAATTCTGGGCACTGCAATTGAAGGGAGATGTTGACAAGTTGAAATGTGTCCAGAGGAGGGCGACTAAAATGATCGAGTCTGGAGAACAAGCCCTATGAGGAGAAGCTTAAAAAGCTGGGCATGTTTAGCCTGCAGAAGAGAGGGCTGGGAGGAGACATGACGAAGGCCATGTATAAAGATGTGAGGGGAAGTCATAGGGAGGAGGGAGTAGCTTGTTTTCTGCTGCCCTGGAGACTAGGACATGGAACAATGGCTTCACACTACAGGAAAGGAGATTCCACCTGAACATGAGGAATGACTTCCTAACTATGAGAACCATTCAGCAGTGGAACTCTCTGCCCCGGAGTGTGGTGGGGGCTTCTTCTTTGGAGGCTTTTAAACAGAGGCTGGATGGCCATCTGTCGGGAGTGCTTTGAATGCGATTGTCCTGCTCCTTGGCAGGGGTTGGACTGGATGGCCCATGAGGTCTCTTCCAACTCTATGGTTTTTTAAAAAGGGTCATGGTGAAAATTAAAACAGACTGTCCCGAAGAGCCACCCCAGAGTTGAGCAAAGAAAGATTGATCCCATTGTGGCTGAAATCTGTGGAAGTATTTTTCAGTTCAGTTCAGTTCCTCTTCAGTAGCAGGTTTATCTGATATGGCATCTTTGGGTGTGCTGTAGTGAGCCTGGCACAGGAGTTTCTAATTCCAAGCTGGGTTGTGTAGGTTTTTCCGGCTATATGGCCATGTTCAAGTGTGCGGGCCTTGCAGGATTTACTATCTTTCCGCAAGGCCTGCAAGACCCACCTTTTCCGGCTAGCCTTTGATTGCTAAGCTGGAAAACCTTACTTTTAGTCTAATTTAACATGTTGTTTTACTGCTGTTGTGTTTTTACGTGATTGTGAGCCGCTCCGAGTCCTCGGGGAGTGGCAGTGTACAAGTCCAAATAATAAATAAATAAATAAATAAATAAATAAATAAATGTTCAGGCTATATGGCCATGAACAGAATGCTTCTAGAACAGGGGTGGGCAACCTATGGCCCGCGGGCCGGGTGTGGCTCGGCAGCTGGTTCTGTGTGGCCCAGGAGAAGGGTGTCGGGGGCGGGGCCAAGAGGAAGGGGTGCCGCTGCTGCCATCCCTTCGCAGGCTCTGTGGGGCCTGTGTTGGCAGACAGACGGAGGAGCAGCGGCTTCAGAGTGCCTGCCATCCCTGGAGGCAACCTGCGGGGGCTGATCGGCATGGTGACCCAGAAGACTTGATCGTCTTCCGGGTCGCCACAGCGATGAGCCGCCTCAGATTGCTGAGTGCTCCCCCTGCAGGCCCGGATCGCCTCCAGGGATGGCAGGCACTCCAAAGCCACCGCTCCTCCACCTGTCTGCCAACACAGACCCCACAGAGCCCACGAAAGGATGGCGGCAGCAGCACCCCTTCCTTTTGGTCCCGCAGGGCGATCAGATGGGGAACGGCTGGGGGCGAGAGCGGGCAGAGGCCTGCAGCCTCCGATGGCCTGCTGCCCTGCTCTCCTCTGCTGCGGCGGCGGCTGGGTCCGCTTTGCCATCCTCTGGGCTAGGGCCATTGGGCCATTCCATCTTGGGATCCTTCCTCTCTTCAGGATGTCAGCCTTCATTTTGGTTCGCACCTTGTCTTCTTGAATTTAATTTAATTTTAGTGGTTTTTATTATTATTGTATAATTTTATAATAATATAGTAATAATATAATAAATAATATGTTATATTATATCATAATTCAATATATTATAATGTCTATATATACTATAACTAGCTGAGCCCGGCACACGTTGTTGTGCCATATGCAATTCTCTGTCTATCTATCTCTATCTATCTCTGTTTTTCTTTGTCTTTCTATCTCTGTCTGTCTGTGTTTGTCTATCTCTCTTTCTATGTCTCGCTCTCTGTGTATCTCTACCTTTCTCTGTATCTGTCTGTCTATCGATCTGTCTCTCTATCTGTATGTATCTCTCTGCCTTTCTCTATTTATTTGTCTCTTTCTGTCTCTCTCTCACTCTGTCTCTGTTTCTTTCCCTCTGTCTGTAGCTCTCTGTCTGTTTTTCTCTCTATTTCTTTCTCTGTGTGCCTCTGTCGGTGTCTTTCTATGTCTCACTCTCTCTCTCTCTCTCTCTCTCTCTCTCTCTCTCTCTCTCTCTCTCTCTCTCTGGCTGTCTCTCTCTCTCTCTCTCACTGTCTGTGTATCAATCTCCCTATCTCTCTCTCTTTCTGTCTATCTCTCTGTCCCTCCCTTGCTGCATCCACGGAGCACCCGCCACTGTTCCGGAACAGCGGCGGCCGTGCTCCGTGGATGGAGGGAGGGAGGAGGGGGGGCTATGGAGGAACCGGCTCGGTTTCTCCTTAGCCCGGCCCCCCTCCTTGCTGCATCCACGGAGCACCCGCCACTGTTCCGGAACAGCGGCGGCCGTGCTCCGTGGATGGAGGGAGGGAGGAGGGGGGGGCTATGGAGGAGCCGGCTCGGTTTCTCCTTAGCCCGGCCCCCTCCCTTGCTGCATCCACGGAGCACCCGCCACTGTTCCGGAACAGCGGCGGCCGTGCTCCGTGGATGGAGGGAGGGAGGAGGGGGGGCTATGGAGGAGCCGGCTCGGTTTCTCCTTAGCCCGGCCCCCTCCCTTGCTGCATCCACGGAGCACCCGCCACTGTTCCGGAACAGCGGCGGCCGTGCTCCGTGGATGGAGGGAGGGAGGGGGGGCTATGGAGGAGCCGGCTCGGTTTCTCCTTAGCCCGGCCCCTCCCTTGCTGCATCCACGGAGCACCCGCCACTGTTCCGCAACAGCGGCGGCCGTGCTCCGTGGATGGAGGGAGGGAGGAGGGGGGGCTATGGAGGAGCCGGCTCGATTTCTCCTTAGCCCGTCCCCCTCCCTTGCTGCATCCACGGAGCATCCGCCACTGTTCCGGAACAGCGGCGGCCGTGCTCCGTGGATGCAGCAAGGGAGGGGGCCGGGCTAAGGAGGAGCCGGCTCGGTTTATCCTTAGCCCGGCCCCCTCCCTTGCTGCATCCACGGCGCCCCGCCGCTGTTCCTGAGGAGGAGGAGGCGAGGGTGAGTGTTGGCTGCCATGCGCGAACGTTCTAAGCGTTCGCTGGCAGCGAAGAGGCCGGGATGGGAATTCCCTTGGCGGTTTTTTGGGGCTGGTTTTTGGGGGTGTTGGGAAGTACCTAGGGTCTGGTTTTTGGGCCTAGTTGGTTCCGAGGGGTTATGGTTCTATGGGCTGGCTAGTTTAGTGCTTCTGCATGGCATGGTTTAGTTGTCTATGATCGTCAATGCACGACCGTGTCTCCTTTATATATATAGATATAATAATTATGATAATACTAATAATATATGAATATTTCTTGATATATTAATATGTTAATATTAATGATGTGTAATGTATCGTAAATATAGTAAGTAAATAAATAATGTAGATTAGAATGCAGTTCCGCCTTTAGGTGCGGCCCTCCATAATATTTTTTGGCTCTCGTTTGGCCCCTTGGAAAAAATAATTGTCCACCCCTGTTCTAGAACATGGCCATATAGCCCAAAAAACCTACAACAACCCAGTGATTCCAGCCATGAAAGCCTTCGACAATACATTAATTCCAAGCTGTTTTTTTTCATTGACAGTGCTCTCCTAACATGAAAGACAGCAACGTCCTTAAGCCCCTTTTGGATGAAGGAGAACACATTGTTGTCCCCCCTGGACAAAGCGCTTCATACAATGAGAGATTATTGGAAATGCTATCCAAAAGCTCAGTACCTTTATGCAACGTCATTGTCAAGGACACAAGATTTGCCGTATTCTGTTTTTGCCAATCATCTCCAAAATCCGAGACCACCCGATCCAGGTGGCTAAGAATCTTTATTTTGACTCTCATCCACTATTTTCTCCTTAGATTGATCATTTTTGCAGGGGACCGGGTCGCCGTCTCAGGTGTCCCAAAGAATCTGACTCTCGCAGCCCTGCTGGAGGCCAAGGGGCAAGAACCACTTGGGGGAGCCATGTGGATCTGTTTGGATAAAGCTGCTCAGGAGTTCTCGAAGGAGCCGGTCATAGTAAAGAAGAATGCCTTGATGGCTTTTCTGTGCAATGGAACAAAGCAGTTCTTTCGCTCCGGAAAAGGGCAAAACAAAATTGGAGTTGTCTTGGACAATGAGAAGGTGTATTACTTCTTTGTACGTGGGGCCAGTGCAGAAGTCCATCTGGCAAGGCTTGGGCACCAGACATTCCCACTCAATCGGATCAGCATCCTCGATGTCCTAGCGGAACTAAAGGCTCATAATGTCTCCGAGGAGATGCAGCAGTGTCTCAACAAAACCTTAAAGGAGTTGCGCCAGGAGCCCACAACAGTGCTGGCCAATGCCAAAATGGTGGTGTCGTGTGAAGGGCAAAATCTGACCTTCCTCTCTGGGACTGGGGAGAATAAGATCCATGTTTATAGAGAAGAAGTAGGTGGGGAGATCCAGTTCCGGGTGAAAGCTTCAGGGTGGGATTGGTGGGCCAGGCTTTTCAGAAGGGGAAGAGTGGTGTGACAAGACCGGAGAGGACCATCCAGAAAGCTCCGTAGCTCTGCTGAGAAACCGAGCAATTACCTCTATAGTATTTGAATATTCAATACTCCTGGTCTCACGTTACCACAGTATTTCATCCAGTGTCTGTTAGTCACATAGATTACAATAAATGACTGCTTTAATGCAACCCTTGTTCAGAATATTCTTTCAGGGCTGAGGATTTAGTTTAGTTCCTTCATAACTGCCTTTCCATGAATCCCTGTGAGGAGAGGCTTAAAGAGCTGGGACTGTTTAGCCTGCAGAATAGGTTGAGAGGAGACACGATAGCCATGTTTAAATATATGAAAAGATGTCATAAATAAGGAGCGGGCTTGTTTTCAGCTGCCCTTGAAACTGGGACTCCGAGCAATGGGTTCAAATTACAGGAAAGGAGACTCCACCTGAACATTAGGAAGAACTTCTTGATCATAAAAGCTGTTCAACAGAGGAACTCTCTGCCTTGGAGTCTGGCAGAAGTTTCGCTTGTGGGTTAGAGAAGTATGATCTCAAGCGTCAAAACTACCTGTTAAGCTTTTGTGTCGCTTTTTAATTGGACAGGACTTTTGGGCTTCTTCAACCTCTACTTAGAAACTCACAATCATAACATTTTAATAGTTCTGGCTTATCGATTTCTATCAATCTTTCTTGAACAGATCTGAAACCTGATGAAAGTTCAGCAGCTTTATGGTTACTATAATTGCTGGATGCTTTAAAAAATACGGTCTAGGCAAGTTTTCTGAACTATTTATTACTTCAGAAATTCACATCAGTCAAATGCAATACAGTCTGTAAGATACTATTGTAGCAAATCAGGAAAGATATGTGATATCCATCTATTTAATAACAGAAGGTAAAGGTAAAGGTTTTCCCCTGACATTAAGTCCAGTCGTGTCTGACTCTGGGGGTTGGTGCTCATCTCAATTTCTAAGCCGAAGAGCTGGCATTGTCCATAGACACCTCCAAGATCATGTGGCCGGCATGACTGCATGGAGCGCCGTTACAGAATGGCTTTTCACTCAATCTTATATGGCAATGTTGAAACAAAGGAAATTTTGCATAAATCACAAGTAAAACCTTTGTGTGAAAGAGTTACGAGATCCTCATTCTGTTCTGGTACTTAAAAAATCAAACTCCCAGACTATGAAACCAGGATATTTTATTTGTAACTTTACAAGCCACAACACAAGTAGTTTGCTCTAAGCTATGGGTTGCTGAATAGTTCAGGTTCCACTCGTGCTTAAGGGAAACAAGCACCTAAAGCAGACCTTCCTCAACTGTATCAACACACACACACGTATATGCATGTGCATCTACACACACACAAATCAATCATACAACTTGCCTTTGGAAGTTGCTGCGCCTAATTGGCTGGATTCTCACGTTTCTTGCGGGCATGTCAACTCAAATGAGAGCCATCATTTCATCAATGTAAAAGGCTTGTCAAGGAATTAACTAAAATGAGACTGAACTTAGAAGATTGGCCCTAAAGAAGACTTTATTAATCTGGTTCCTTCTAGATAGCCAATGTCCATGCTGAATAGGGATAATGGAGACTGTAGTTCAAACAAATTAAAAAAGCACCAAATTGGACGCAAGGATGTCCGAGAGCAGTGGTGTCAAACTTGTCCCTCGAGGCGTTTTGCACTTCAGCTCCCAGAGTTCTCTCGGCCATTGGACAAGTTGGCTAGGGCTTCTGGGAGTTGGCAGCCCAAACATCTGGAGGGCCACAAGTCTGACACCTCTGTCACCCTGTTAGGATTTTCACCACCATGTTCACAGGGTGCGGGAATTCTTGCTCACCATGTATATTTCCATTAAAGTAAACATTTTGTTATACATTCATTATACATTTTTTCCCAATTCATTGTCAGGGTTTTATAATACCTTGGCATATTTAGATAATAAATGCTAAGTCACATAGGTATGCCCATGTGGTAAAGTGCTGATTCAGTGAGTAAGTAAGTGGCTGGTGTAACCATGAATGCAGGATTGCATCATCAGGTGGTATATATGCAGCCAATCACCATGTGATTGTTGATGGGATGATTGCTGTTGGAGAGTTGGGGGATTTTTAAAGAGTGTGCATGCGCATCTGTGTATAGCATTAACTGCAAATATCTGCACTGCTGCAGCCAAAAACAAAGCCTTCCTGTTGGAACGAATCTGCTGTGTGCTGTTCCTACAGGTATCTTCCACACACCAACAGTACCTACAGTCTGTGCTGCCTCCAGCACTCTGAGCAGGTGTTCTATGGCATTCCTAAGTCTGTTTCATCTATGGAAGAGAAACTCCCATCTATTTAGTTCAGCGCAGGTGATTGGCAAGAAGCAGACTCTTTCAAATTTATCAGAGCAAAGAATCCTTCTGTGCATAAGGATCTAACTCTCATGCACTGCAAAGTAAACTGCTGCCTCTCAGGGCCTTCCAAAAACAAGGTATTTGGCAGTTCGATACAAGTTGGTGATGTAGTATGGCCGTACTGGGTCTCAAGGCCAGACTGCTGAAGGCAGTGGTTTTCAAATATGGAACTTCAAGGTTGGACTGCAACACCCAATAGTCACAGAAAAAGATTCTGGGAGTTGCAATCCAACTTCATATTTGCAAACCATGGTTCCAATGACTAACATACAGCTCTCAATTTTGAGGCTTAATTTTATTGACAGATGGCTGCAACCTTAAATGATTCACAACGGTTTTGTGGCTCTGAGCTGCAACTAGAATTGGGAAAGTGTTTGTTTTAAGAAAAAGATGACAACTTCCAGAATCCACTAGCCAGAACTGTCTCAGATCAGATGATCCATGCCCAGCCTCATTAACTCTCTTGCACCTATGTTCTACAACCCCATAACAAAGACTGGCAGAAGTTGCTAACAGTGCATAACTCTAGCCATAGCTCTAGCCCAGGGGTGCTCATTAGGTAGCTTGGGAGCTACTAGATCTTCGGCCCTCTTCCAGGTGATCTTCGGGCCTTACCAGCCAGATGGGGCGCTCCTGCCATGTGCGCGCACACCCTGCACGCACGCGCGCTCCTGCTGGCTTCCGCTCTTGCGGTGCTTCTTTCGCCTGCGGGGCATTGCAGGAAGAAGGAAGCACGAGACAGGGCCTCTGGAGGGAGCGCCCTGCCTCTCTCTCGTCCAGAAGCAGCTGTGCAGCCTCTGTTGCCGGCGAGACGGGCAAGGCGGAGCGCTCCCTCTGGATGCCCCGGCTCGTGCTTTCTCCTTCCTGCAACGCCCCACAGGCAGAAGAAGCGCTGCGCGGGCGGAAAACAGCAACAGGAGCATGTGCGGTGGCAAGAGCGCACGGTGGCAAGAGCGCGCGGGAGTGCACGGCAGTGGGGGCAGGTAGATCTTTTGGACTTTGTTGCTTTAAGAGTAGCTCGCATGCTGAAAAAGTATGAGCACCCCTACTCTAGCCGAACTGCAGGGAAAGAGAAAGATATTTATCCTCTATGCTATCTGCCTGCAAGAATAGAGAATCCACCCTAAGCCCTTCACAGTAATACTACATTCTTCTACTCACCAGACCCATTCAACAGGACATAAAATTGCCCTTACATTCATACCTATTTCTAAGCAGCGCTACCCACAGCCAATGCAAACACAAGTCTTAACCCTACTAGAACGGGTTTATGTCTCATGATGTAAAATTTAAATCTGAATCAGAAGTTTAGGATTGCAGCAGAAAATGTGCTTCTTGCTGCCTTTCCTGTACGTTTGACCACTGTAAACTGCTTCACTGTAACAAGCACTTCTCCTTCCCTTCTCCGGTGCCACATTCCTAGAATCCGACCCTAAAATGAAACTGTGTGACTTCTGAATGCCTCTGTGCTTTTTCTTCAGTTGACTTGCTTATGGCCAGAGGTGCTGCTGTTTTGAGCGTTCCACTGAGAAGCCAAGCAGTTAGGAAACTACTCAGTATTTGAGGGCCAATCCTAGCAGGGGGAGATGGTCCTTTTGTCACTCCCAGTCCGTCGGTGGCCGAATGATGAGAGGGGAAGCATTCTTGCGGCCGGCACGGATCCCTGGGTAGAAAAAAGGCCAAAGCTTTTCGGTGAAGGTGTCACTAAATGTGTAAATATGGGAGCGGTCCGTCACATTGTAGAAAGAAAGTTTCCCAGCCTCGTAGTCCAAGAAGATGCCCACTCGCTTGGGCTTGATAGTGATGTTAAGTGGCGTGAAGGGTGTTGTGGTGGCTGCGTACTTGTCCCCATTGAATAGCCTCACCCGCCAATAGCCGATCTCTGGCAAGGAGGTCGTCTCCCCTTTACGGCTTACGGAGTCATTGCAAACCCCCAGGGCCCAATGGGTCTTTTGGCCCACTTCCACCTCCCAGTAATGCCGGCCTGAAGTAAATCCTTCTGTTGCCAAGACACACGGGTAGATGGTGAAGCGCCTGGGGCTGTCCGGCAGATCTCTTAGGCGCTGCTCCACAAACTTGACACTCTTACGGTCCTCAGAGAGCACTAGGTTGGGATGGGCTGTTTCAGGATCAAGGATCAGATCTCCTGCAGAGAAAGGGAAAGGTTTGTCAGTGCTCTGTTTTAAGGAAAGTCAGCGTGTTGTATCCTCTTTCTCCCTTCTTACAATTTGTTTTTACCAGCCAGTTCAGAATGCATTCATTAAATTTGGGGGATTTTGAGACATATACTCAAAAATAATTAAAAAATTATTTATATTTTCAAATTATTTTATATTTTATTTACAAATTTGGCGGGTACACATGGAAAATAATATGTTGATCACCCACATGTGCTGATAATGGACAAGAAATGTTTAACACCCCTGGAAAGGACGGTATACAAATCAAATAAATAATATTAAAAATATCCCCACATTGGAGACCAACTCAAAATTGGAAGGAGGGAGGAATGAGAGGAGAGAGGCAAGACCTACAGTTGAAATTACTTAGTAAGTTTCAACCTTGATCCACCATAACATGGCAACTCCATCATCACTTTTCTTAAAGTGGCCCATTATAACACCTTTATCCAACTCTTCACCACGTGAACCCAAAAGCTCCATTCTTCTCATTTGTAATCCTGACCACTCTTTTTGGCATCAAATTAAAGATTTGTCTTTTCGTCCTAACCTTTATGGCCCAATGATTATAGATTGGTGTCAGGTTGTTGGCTCTTTGTTTTTTTGTTTTGCTCTGTATTCACCAAGGGTGTGAGTTGCACATTTATGTATATCCATGTTAATAGGTTCCTAATGTCAGAACTGAACTTAAATGGGTTAGTATGAACCAGAAACAGCTTATCTCTAGTATTACTCTGTATTACCATGCTTTCCTCTATTGGTATTAGTTACTAATAAAAAGGAAGAAGACTCCTCTTGACTTGAACTGGATCAGGATTGATTACACTTGGCACTCGAATCCTTACCTTCGTTTGACACACCTACACAGATTAAAAAGAGAGAGAAACCAATGCTTTACTAAGTTTTGCAGATGACTTAAGTAACTATAAAATGGTAAAGGCTTCCCCATGGCATTAAGTCTAGTTGTGTCCGACTCGGGGCTCAACACTCTACTCTTCAGGAAACGAAGGTATTTATCCTGAATATAGAGTTTCTTCAAAGTTTCCAGTATCTTTCGCTTTCAAATTACATTCTCCCCTAAATGCTATTATCCTGTTTCTTTATCTAACATCACCAAATGTCTCAATGCACAAATCTTTCTATTACCTGGATGGTGCTGAGAGATAGAAAGTGTGGTATAGTAGTTGAGTGTTGTACCATGACTTTAAAGACCACAGTTTGGATCCTCACTCAGCCATGGAAACCCACTGAGTGACCTTCAGGAAGTCACATTCCTTTAGCTTCAAAGGAAGGCAACGATAAACTACTTCGGAACAAATCTTGCTAAGAAATCCATGACTGCAAAACTTTAGAGTTGCCATACGTCAGAAATAGCTTGAAAGCATGCAACAAACAACAAAGAGATGAACACCACTGCACTCCCAAAAAAGCTATTCATGCGCAACATCACATTGCCCCCGGTGGCACAATGGGTTAAACTGAATCTGGGGAGAGCGGGTTGAACTCCCTCTGTCAGCTCCAGCTCCCCATAAGGATGGTAAGATATCCAACATCTGGGCATCCCCTAAGCCAGTGATTTTCAATCTTTTTTGAGCCACGGCACATTTTTTACATTAACAAATCCTGGGGCACACCACCAACCAAAATGACACTCTTAATACAGCAACAAGGTAGTTAGCTTTGAGGGCTCTCTCGTTTACCTTTGTGGTTTTTCTCAAAGAATGTGCCTGTTTCTCATTGTCTGTACGTACGCATACAAAATAGTCCGTCGGCTTGTTTTGAACGGAAGGGTGTTTCATTTGGAGATGGCGTTTAAGCTTGCTTGGCACCATGGCGCTATTGGACAGCTTCTCACCACACACCAAGCACAGCGGAGTCGGTGCCGTCGCATCCCCCGTAAAAGTGAATCCAAATGAAAGATAGCTTTCGCTGTATTGCCTCGAGCTCACCGTCTTTTCTTTTCTCTTTTGTCCACCACTCCTATTAGGGCCTTCATCTGTGTCATAATTTTGTCCAGGGCCCTGTTCAGCATTTGCATTTTTCCTTCTCAAAAACTTCTCCATCACTGTCACTCGCTTGTCTTGCTGTGATCCCAAATTGCCACTGTCACTTGACACGCAGCTGCAGCACTAACTCTAACTTTGTTTACTTAGCCGCATCTGAGCGAATCCAAGATGGTGCGACCATAGCACTCTCGCGTCACTTCTTAGGTGATGCGAGAGTGCTATGGTTCAATTTCTTAAAGGGACAGATGCGCCTTATAGTTTATATATGAATGAAGTTTGAAAATAATTTCCTACAGCACACCTGATGATCTCTCACGGCACACTGGTTGAAAATCACTGCCCTAAGCAACGTCCTTGCAGACGGCCAACTCTCTCACACTAGAAACTGCTTGCGGTTTCTCAAGTTGCTCCTGACACACACACAAATCACACTTACCTGTTAGCTTCTTAAGGATTTTTCTCAGGACAAAAAACTGTCTGGGGAAGTTGCAGAAATTTTTTTCTAGCTCAATGGAGACTAAACATGGTTCTTGGGCCTGAAGCTCTTCAAATCTGCAAGGACAAAAGCAGAGAAAGCTGGGTAAAGCTCCAGGAGTAGGCTGGCTTAATGCTTGTGGGATCAACAATTAAGGAAGAGGGTTGCTAAGATCACTCACATAGCCATCCAGCTGTGATTAAAACAAAAACATTTAAGTCCTTTCATATATAATTTGTTCTGACTTAGATACCACAGTTGATACAGCTCCTGCTTGTCCAGTGTTGATGGATACTTTCCAATTTGAGGACGTGGAGAGGTGAGAACAACCACATGTGATCTAGACCCCTGCCTTTCCTGGCTCATTAAACCGGCCAGAAGGGAACTGGCGGAGTGGGTTGGGGAAGTGATTAAAGCCTCCTTTTATCAGGGCAGGGTCCCTGCAGGGCTCAAGGAGGCTGTGGTAAGACCACTTCTTTTTTAAAAAAACCTTCAATGGCCCCTCTTTTCTGGAAAACTACAGACCAGTCTCCAATCTCTCATCTTTGGGCAGGGCACTAAAGCGTGTGGTGGCTTCACAACTCCAAGGGTTCCTGGATGACCCGAATTATCTATATCCATTTTAGTCTGTCTTTAGGCCTGGTTATGGAATAAAGACAGCTTTGGCAAGCTTGGTGGACCCTCAGGGAGGGTCCTGGCAGGAAGGTGTGGGGCTGATGCCTCAATTAATGTATCTATTTTTATTTGGAAATTTTTCACTGGCGGCTACATCTACCTTTGGCTTATACTGAAGTCAATACATTTCAGAGTTTTTTGTTGCAAAATTAGATGCCTCAGCTTGTATTCAGGTCGGCTTATACTCGAGTATATATGGTACTTTTGTGTCATTTCCCTGGGATGGGACTTGGAAGTACCATTCTTCAGTGGCTCCATTCTTCCCTGGAGAGACGTTTTCAGAAGGTGGTGCCGGGCGACTCCTGTTTGACTCCTTGGCTACTGGCCTGTGGGGTCCCTCAGGGTCCCACATCCTGTTCAATATGTGCATGAAACCCCTGGGAAAGTTCACCTGGATTTCTAGTGTGCAGTGCCATTTATACGCAGATGACACCCAACTTTATCACACCTTTCCAAGGAAGCTGTTTCTGTGCTAAGCCAGTGCCTGGTAGTTGTAATGGACTGGAGGGAGAACAAATTGAAACGTAATCCCAGGCAAGGCTGAGGTGATCCTGCTCAAGATAAAAGACTGATCTGGGAATAGGGATCCAGCCTGTGCTGGATGGGACTACACGCTCCCTGAAAATGCAGGATCACAATTTGTGGGTGTTCAGCTCTGAACCTGGAGACCCAGGTATCAGCAGTGACCAGAAATGTTTTTGTACAGTTAAGGCTAGCGGGCCAACTATGCCCGTTCCTGGAGAAGTCGCATCTGGCCACAGTGGTACATGCCTTGGTTACATCCTGATTGGACTACTGCAATGCACTCAGACTGCTAAACTGGGACTGCTAAACTGAAGAGGGCAATCAGATCATTCTTCGGGCCTCCTGGTTGCAGAGCAGAGATCCACAGCAACAGTCAAATGCTGGCCATTGTCAATGGATTCTAAATGATTTTATTATAGCAAAACAGCGTATACTGTAAATATTAATATTATCTATCCTAGCATTATTCACTGGGCAACGGACTTTACTTTTTAATCAGAGTATGACTGTGTAAATTATAGATTTTAAGCTGGATTTTCTGGGATATACTTCTTACATTAATGTATATGTCTAGGCTGCAAATATAGTCTTTGAACCTACCGCACTGCTTACTTTTCACTTTCTTTTCAGTATTTATAAAATTCTTTAAAAAAAAACACAACTATAGAAAGCAGCAACTACATTGCCAGGAATGATTAAAATGAAATGTGGCCCTTACCTTTCAAAAGTGCTCTTCACATCCTGCAAAAAGACAAATAAATTTGAACTGATTAAGATCCATCTTTGGAGAAAACCTAAGAACAGCTAAGAGCGGTTGGAATATGCTGCCTTGAAATGTCCTGGAGCTTCCACCTATGGGGATTTTTAAAGAGGCTGAATGGCCATCTAGTAGGAGTGCTTTAATGGTGTATCCCCACGTGGCAGAAGGAGATTGGACTGGATGGCCCTTGGGGTCTCCTCCAATTCTATGATGTTGAGCATCCGTTATCTGAAATGCTTGGGACAAAATGTGTTCTATATGTTAGATTTTTGACTACCAGCATATATATGAGATATTTTGGACCAATGGGGACCAACTATAAACACAAAATTAATGTATGTTTCAAGTACACCTCATATACAGGTCCTTCTCAAAAAATTAGCATATAGTCCTAAAGTTCATTATTTTCCATAATGTAATGATAAAAATTAAACTTTCATATATTTTCGATTCATTGCACACCAACTGAAATATTTCAGGTCTTTTTTTGTTTTAATACTGATGATTTTGGCATACATATCTCAAAAAATTAGCATATTCCATCTGACCAAATATGCTAATTTTTTGAGACAGTGTTTTTGGGTTTTCAGGAGCTGTATGCCAAAATCATCAGTACAAAACAAATAAAGACCTGAAATATTTCAGTTGGTGTGCAATATATGAAAGTTTAATTTGTATAATTACATTATGGAAAACAATGAACTTTAGCACTATATGCTAATTTTTTGAGAAGGACCTCCACATGGTCTGATGATCATTTTATGTAACAGTTCCATTTTTTTTTGGATTAACCCCCGTATATACTAACCAGTGGTTCCCAGCTCGTGATCCTGGACCACCAGTGGTCCGCAAGACCTAAAATATGGTCTGCAGCTTCGTCGTTACTATACCGTTGCAACAAGGGCCACTGGTCTCGCAAAACCCTGTTATAGTTTTGAGGCAACGGGGATGTCGGGAGGGGAGAGGCTGAGTACCTACGAAAGGCATGACAACAAGCCTCCTGACTGCTGCTGCTTCTCCTCCTTACTCCCTCCCTTCCCCTGAGCCGAGCCATTCCATGTGGCGCCTGGAAGTGGGGGCACCTTGGTGCCTTCGTTTTTAGGCCTGTTCCTGGGGTTATTTGGGGTGCTGATTCAGAAAATTGCACTGGATAGACCACATCAGTTCTAGATTAAATATGGTTTTCTGTGGGCAAGCAGATGGTGACTACTGGGTAGCATATGTTCTGTATGAGAAACTAGAGCTGATGTGGTCTATCCAATGCAATTTTCTGCATCAGCACCCCAAATAACCAAACCAAATCTAAAGTTGACCAAAAACCGATTTGTAACCCCTTTTGGTCCTAATGTTGGAGAGTGGTCCCTGGTCAAAAAAAGGTTGGGAACCACTGCACTAAACCATCAGAAAGCAAAGGTGTCATTACTTCAGCTACCCATGGGAACAAATTCAAATTTTGGCATTTCTGGATAGGGAATGCTCAACCTGTAATGGCTAAAGGGTCTGACAGCTATTCATACTTCCACAACCATAAAGTTACCAGTGTTCAGGTGTAAATGAAAACTACAGTTCTGGAGCTTCTGGGAGTAATTATTTATCAAGCTCAGTGCAAAATCTATCATCTGCCGCATGGCTATGATTCTACCTGGAAACTACTTCTTCTCCAGAACAGTCACAGTGTGGAAGATCCAAGAAAGCTTTGTCTTACGAAAAGTTTTTAAAAATCCCACAGCTCTCTCATTACTTGACCATCTGACACACATCCCAAGAATACTGAGTTGTCCTTTTTGGTTTGAGCTCTCCGAGTTACATGCTCAATGATGGCACAACAAAGGAAAAAGGAACACGGAACAGTGCCCCAAATGTCTCCTTTCTCAGTCAATTTTCCATGACAAAAAGCCAAGTGTGCTCCAGGCAACTGGACGAGATAATAGGCCTGGGAATGCATCAAACCCCATCACTTTCACCTAAGAATAAACAGCTCTCTTTAGAGGAAGCTCCTGAGAATGGGCTGTTCCTTAAGAGTATGTATCCAAAGACAGAGGGAAATATTCCCTACCTTCGAGGGAGATGGGAGTGTTAATGATGCACTCCTTACCTTGAGCATTTCAATGCCCGACTGCAGGCACTTCTCCTCAATCTCTGTGATGAGACCGTTGAGAATGGCCCGCTGCTCGGACAGCTTTACCACGTTCTCCTTCAGCTTCTGCAAAATCTCCTTCTCTTCGTCCTCTAGGCGCTTCATCAGGATTTCTTGCTCAGCTGCTAGGAACAGATGCAACTCTTCAAATTCACTGATGATGAGCTGACGGCGGTCTTCAATCTTTCTCTATAGAGAAAGGAGAAAAAAAGGCTTGGTGGATAATAATCTTGCTGGACGGCAAAGGCCTTCTTGCTTAGATAATAATAATAATAATAATAATAATAATAATAACTTTATTTCTTGTGAGTCGCCCTCCACCAATGGTGCTCCGGGCGACTTACATCATTTAAAAATACATCTAATTAAAAACACGGGTTCAAAGAATCACAAAGGGCCCAATCCCCAAGATTAGTCAATCCCCAAACGCCTGGCGGAAGAGCCAAGTTTTCAGCTCGGACAGGAATCTGGCTGGGGCCGATATGGCCCTAAGAGCAGGCGGAAGTGTATTCCAGATTACAGGAGCCACCACAGAGAAAGCTCTCCGTCGGGTCTTTGTCAGCCGGGCCTCTCTCACCCCTGGGATAACTATACAGTCATCATTTATTTCACGCGATGGTCTTTCACTGTGTTGGTCTATTAACCGGTCGCCCAGATAGGCTGGTCCGGTTTTTTGCCGTGCTTTGAAAGTTATCGCCATGAGTTTATAGACCACTCTGAACTCTGTAGGGAGCCAGTGAAGAGCTTTTAGGATTGGCGAGATATGGTTCCTAGCCGATGCCCCGGAGATGAGTCTGGCCGCTGCATTCTGGACAAGTCTCAGCCTCCAGTCGTGGACAGCGGTAGACCCGCATACAGGGCATTGCAGTAGTCAAGACGGGAGACTACGGTGGCATGTATCACGGTCTTCAGCGCCTCTGATGGTAGGTAGGGGGCCAACCGTCGGGCCCTGCGGAGATGAAAAAGGCGCCCTTGGCTGCAGCCTGGATCTGGGCTTCCATCGTCAGCCTCTCGTCAGAATCACTCCCAGGCTCTTCACCGCCGGAGCCGGGGACAGGGGCTCGCCTTCAAAGAGTGGTAATGGTGAGTGAGAGTCGGGTCGACCGGGCCAGAGGATCTCCGTTTTGCCGGATTGATTTTTAGTCTGTGTGCTCTAAGCCAGTTTGTCACCGCCCTTAGTCCCTGACTGAAGCTTTCAGGCACCGGCGACATCCCTGGATCGAGCTTCAACAACAGCTGTGTGTCATCGTATTGGTAGCAGCTGAAACCATGGCTCCTAGCAATACTGGCCAGGGGCTGGACATAGATGTTAAAAAGGGTGGGGACAAGATGGCACCCTCAGGGACCCCGCACTCCAACCCGCATTTCCTGGAGACCTGGCCCTGCCACTCGACCCGCTGCGAGCGGTCCCGCAGGAACGATCCTAGCCAAGTCAGAGCCTTATCTTGGATCCCGGAAGCAGCCAGGCGGTGGAGTAGCAGATCATGGTCGACGGTGTCGAAAGCCGCGGTAGATCTAAAAGGACCAGGACTGCCGAGCCCCCTCCGTCCAGCTGGCGGCGGATGTCATCCGTAATCGCTACCAGGACGGATGCCACTCCGTGGCCCGCGGAATCCCGACTGGGGACGGGTCCAGGCCCCGGTTGGTTTAAAAAGTCACGCAGCTGGCTTTCCACCGCTCGCTCTAGTAGCTTACCCAGGAAGGGCAGATTGGCAACGGGGCGGTAGCTCGCCGGTTCGTCGAGGTTCGCCTTTTTCAGGAGAGGGCGAACTCTGGCCTCCTTCAGGGACTCTGGGAAAGTGCCTGTATCCAGGGAAAGGTTCACCAGGTCCCTCAGGGCGTCCGATATGGTGTCAATGCAGGACTTGATCAAGTGCGATGGGCAGGGGTCCAAGGGGCAGGTCGTCGCTCTTGCCACGGACACCAGCTTTTTCACCTCTTCCGGCGTTAGTGGCCTGAATTCGGTGAGGCAATGCCCACTGGTCTGAGAATGACCCGGTTTTCACACTCTCATCCTCTGGAACGGGCGGCAGGTCACGCCCGAAGTGCCGTGATCTTCCCTATGAAATACTCTTGGAGATCTTCTGCTGTTACCCTAGAGTTTTTGGGGTCACTCTGTGGAGATGCTAGAAGGCTCCGGACTACTTTAAAGATCTGTGCTGTACGGGAGCCAGCAGCTGAGATCTGAGCGGCGTTGTAGGCCTTCTTAGCCTCTCTGGTTTCACGATCATACAGCCTAAGCAGTTCTCTATAGGCCGCTCTATTTGCCCGCTGGGTTTTTCTCCAAACACTCTCCAGTTGTTTCCTCCGGCGCTTCATCTGCTTTAGATTCGTGAACCACGGTGGCGGGTTTTTCGGGGCGAAGGGAGCGCCTAGGTGCCACCTGGTCGATGGCCCTCGAGAGGGACGCTGTTCCACCTGGCAACCAGATCTGCCAGCGATCCTCAGGGACCTCCAAAGGTTCCAGAGCAGCCGTAAATGCATTCGGGGTCATCAAACTCCTTTGGCGGACTAAGATGGTCTTTGGCTCCGACCTTTCTGTGAGAAGAGTGTCGATGTCTGCCCTCACGGTCAGGTGGTCCGACCAAGGCACTGTTCTGGTTTCTCGGTGTTTTATGGCTAGACCGTGGCTAAAGATCAGGTCCAGTGCGTGGCCAGCTTGGTGTGTGGGGCCCGTTTCGGTCCTGGGGAGATCTAGAGCATCCATGTGTTGGAGGAACTCCTCGCGTTAGATGTGAGTGGATCTGTGTCGGGTGGATGTTAAAATCACCCAGTACGATGAGCCGGGGGAATCTCAGAGCCCAGTCCGCAATCAGGTCCAGCAAGGTGGGCGTGGCCTCCTTTTGGGCCCCAGGGGCTCGGTAAACCACCAGAATCCCGTCTTTTCTCCCATTCCTAGTGTTGCTCCCAGGCACTCTATGCCCGCCATCTCTGGTGTCTTGAGGACCGAGGTAGTAAGAGTGTCTTTTACCACCAAGCCCACTCCCCCGCCCCGGCCGGTGGATCTTGGCTGGTGGAAGGCTCAGAAGCCTGGGGGGGGCTATCTCCTGAAGAAGGACACAATCACCGTCCTGTGTCCAGGTCTCTGTGACGCATGTAACATCTGCGTCCTGCTCTGCGATGAAGTCTCGCAGCGTGGTCAGCTTATTACAAATTGACCTCGCATTGAGGAGCAGGAGTGAAGACCAGAGAGTGGTTGATGTTTGAAGGCGGTCATGGCAGATTATGGGTCGCAGCCAGGTTGAAGAGAGTCTGCGTCCCTGTTTGATGGTAGGTCGGCTGCTAGTCCCCCATCTCCCCTGTCCGCCAATCAGTGGGATGGGGCACACGGGAGCGCTCGGACGCTGACGCTGGAGACCAGGGCGCTGAGTTTGCGACACGTCCCCCGAAAAGGGGACGTTGGAAGAGTCTGTTTTTGGTCGCCGTCCAGTGAGACCGTGCCGATGGTAAACTGGGGGCCGTGCGGTGGCTGTGCCATGGGGGGATTGGTGAAAGCCCTGGCCTTACTGGCCCAGAAAGTTCTGGTCCTGAAAGGGCCGGGTTTTTGACCTGGGAGTTCCTAAGGTTTTTTGTCCCTTGTGGGTGATGATACTTTGTTTAATCCGCCTGACCGTCTCTTTTTGTGAGCCACTGGCCTTTTCTTGTGGTGCTCCCCTCGCGACGGGAACCGGTGGTTCAGGTCCTCCCGTAGGCTCTGGTGGGCACTCCGTCTGCCTGTTACTGAGCTGATCGATGTAAGATGGATAGGGGGCACAAGGAGCTGCCAGCTGGGACGCTGCCGTCGTCACGACACTTGCCCTATTGGCTGCTCTCTTTCGCTGGCGCCTCAGGGCCTTCCCTGCTCTTCTCTTAGCCTGCCTATTCTCCCGCCTCCTGTTAGTCTGATCGGCAGGGGCCGACTCAAGTGTCCTCCGTCTTGCCTGGCCTAGTCGGTTTTTCCTTGGCTTCCTCTGGCTGCCCTCCAGCAGTGTCGGGTGTTGGGAGTTGATCAGGGCCGGCAGGTCGATGGGGAGCCGGCCGGCACGGTGTCCCGGTCGACCCCCGGGAGCCTTTGCCAGGACCTGAGATGTTCAAAGCTGTTGACGTTGGACTAGAGGGCAGCTCTGGCTGATGTTCAGTGGTGGGAGTGGCTATGGCCGGTGACAGAGGCAGAGAGGGAGGAGCTGAAGACGCCGAGCCAGGCAAGCTCGGCGCCATGTTGGGGCTTGCTGCCAACGCCCCCACAGTCTGAGATGGTAGAGACTGGGTGCCCAGAGCCCTCCATGGGCTCCACCACGGGAGGATCGTCGCTCCCGCTGGCTCCCTGGCGTCCTCCCTAGGTGGACTCTCATCTGGGGGTCCCTCTCCCGGCTCCGCAGGGCCCTCCTCTTGCTGCCAGGCTGAATCGCCAGGAGTCCGCCGGCCCGAGCGGCCTGGGGGGAGACCAGATGGCTCGCTTTTAGGGTGCTTGTTTTTAGGGTTCCATCTAATGTTGACATTGTTACATGTCTGTTTTTATTTATATTATTGCTGTTTTGCAATGTTGTTGTGTTTTATATAAATTACTTCAATTACAGTAATGCTAACTGCTTTGAGCAAGTATCAGAAAGTTGGGCTATGCTATAAATGGCAAAATAATACAGGGATCTTGAGATCCCCAATAAACTGTTTTAGTACAAACAGACATAGAATTGCAAGAAGAAGGAAAAACACCTTTAGACGTTCAGTACAATAGCGTTGAGTTATAAATTATACAGAGTTCAACTTCTTGGTAGGTAGAACAGGACAAATTCCCCTTATCTTAAAAAAAATCCCAGTGAAAGTAACAGGAAATTAAAGATATATTATTCTGGTATCTGTTATGAGTAAACTGTGTACCAAAGTTTCTCTACAAGGCACTATACATTTATTTGCTGTCTCTACTGGTTGCCAGTTTGGTACTGAGCACAATTCAAAATGCTGGCTTTGGCCTATAAAGCCCTAAACGGCCCCAGCCCAATTTATTTATTTATTTATTTATTCGACTTGCTTAACCGCCCTTCCCGAGGCTCAGGGCGGTTTACAGCATATAAAACCGCATAAAAGATTAAAACATCATAAAAACACTATAAAAACAATCCTAACCAATCATACATCAGTCACAACGGGTCAGAACAAGCTGACTCGTACAAAGAGCAGAGGCAGCATACCTGTCTGAACGCATCTGCCTCTATGAACCATTGCAGAGATTAAGATCCTCCGGGGAGGCCCTGCTCTCCGTCCCACCATTGCCACAGGTGCGCTTGGCGGGGAGGGAGAGGGCCTTCTCAGTGATTACACCTCGGCTATGGAACTTCCCTTCCTGGTGAGATTAGATCAGCCCTCTTCTTCCTGTCCTTCAGAAGGATGGTAAAAACTTGGCTGTGGGAACAAGCCTTTGGGAGAGAGCAATAAGCCAGCAATAGGAAACCTTACTATGCCAACTGGATTCGATGTGGACGATTGAGATGGTTTTAAACAGTGAATTTTAATGTCGAGATAAATTATTTTAATGTTTATGTATGTATGTGTATAGTCTAGTTATGTCTCGACATTGAATGTTTGCCGGTTATATGTTCTGTTCTGCCCTGAGTCCCCTTCGGGCTGAGAAGGGCAGAATATAAATACTTTAAATAAATAAATATTCAGAGGAGGGGGGATTTTTAGAGGATACTAAAAGACTGTAGAAAAACCTAGCAATGACACCAAGGAGGGTGGGGTAAAAGGAGAACAGGTCATCCACAGTTTGAAAGTAGCTACCGTGTTTCCCCGAAAGTATGACACCCCCGATTGTAAGACGTATCGGGGGTGTCAGAGGGGTCGGCTTATATAAGCTTATGCCCAGAAGTAGGCGTACCTCGGGCGGCAGGCATGCATGCGTGGCTTCCTGGCCGGGCGAAGAGGCTCAGAGGGGCTCAAGGGGCCCGGAATCCTCCTCCTCTTGCTCTTCTTTCTTCCAGCGGCGCCTTCCATCCTCCTCCTCTTCCTCCCAGCAGCGCCTTTCCCTCTCGCGGTTCCGCCCCTCTCTTCAGTGAAGGGAGGGGCGAGGCGAGAGGGGGAAGGGAAAGCGCCGGCGGAGTCCCGCCCGCACGGCGGCTCAGGCGTCTTTCCCCCGCCGCCCGCTTGCCCGCTCCAAACGGGAGCGGGGCGGCGAGAAAAAACCTGAGTCGTCCTGGAGGCGGGACTTCCGCCGGCGCCTTCTCCCCTCTCGCCGCCGGCTCGCTTTCCCTTGCAACCGGTCCTCAGAGAAGGAAGGCAGGTAAACACAAGAGGGCTGCCCTTTGCGCCTGCCTGCCTTCCCTTCTCTGAAGACCGGTTGCCAGGGAAAGCGTGAGCCGGCGGCGAGAAGGCGCCGGCGGAAGTCCCGCCTCCAGGACGACTCAGGTGCTTTTCTCCGCCGCCCGGCTCCCGTTTGCGCGGGCAAGCGGGGCGGCGGGGGAAAGACGCCTGAGCCGCCATGCCGCGGGACTTCCACCGGCGCTTTCTTCCTCCGCGCCGGCTCCGCCCCCTCCCTTCACTGAAGAGAGGGGGCGGAACCGGCGGAAAGGCGCTGCTGGGAGGAAGAGGAGGAGGATGGAAGGCGCCGCTGGAAGAAAGAAGAGCAAGAGGAGGAGGATTCCTCGGCCCCTTTGAGCCCCTCTGAAAGCCTCTTCGCCCGGCCAGGAAGCCACGCCATGCCTGCCGCCCGAGGTAACTCTTGCTTTCATCTTGCTTCCGGGAGTACCGTCGGCTAATGTGGCCGTAACCGAAAGTAAGACATAGTGGGATTTTGGGGGACAAAAGAAAGTAAGACGCTGTCTTACTTTCGGGGAAACACGGTAGTTCCCAATCATTGCTCGTTTGCAATGAGTACACAATTATGCAGTGCAAATCGGCAGCGGGGGACCTTGTGTCGACCATGGCGGCACTCGGCCTCTCCCTCTGCGAGTCAGGCCCCACACATCGGGCCGGTCACACCCTCGATCTGATTTTCCACGCAGGTGTCCAAGTGTCCGTCACCTCTGTTACAGAGGTGCCATGGTCGGACCACTGTGCTCTGGGAGTCCGGGTCGAGCAACCGCGCCCCGGCAAAGGTGCCGAACCAATTTGGGTTCGCCGAGGGACCTATGGAACCAACTAGGTTCCTGAATGCCTTGAGGGATTTGGAGCCTGCCAGCGATCGCTCGGTGAGCTGGTTACCACCTGGAACCACGCGCTGTCCTCCGCTCTCGACGAGATCGCCCCTAAACGCCCTCTCAAACCCCGCACATCCTGTTCACCTTGGTACACAGATGCACTAAGATCTATGAAGCGGGAGAAGAGACGGCTAGAGCGCAGGTGGAAGAAGCTCCGCGACGGGCCATCGACATCAGCTTATAAGCTTTTTATGGATGCTTATGAGCATGCTGTCAGGAGGCGAAAAAGTTTATTATGCCTCCTTGATAGCGTCTGGATTCACGCCCAGCTCAATTGTTCAGGATAATTCGGCAGCTGACGATGGTCCCTACCATCCCAAACAATGACAATTCGGCCCTTTCTGCTGAGGTTTTCAGAATCACCGCAGACAAGATTGCGTTGCTCCGCCCGGGACCTTCCTTCCACACTTGATACAGTCCAGGAGCTGGAGACTCCGTGGCCCTCCGCCGGTCCACCTTCGACCGGTTTCGACCACTGGACGCAGAGGATGTTGACAAGATTGTCGCAGCCCTTAAGTCGACCACCTGCTCCCTCGACCCGTGCCCCTCCACGCTGATTCGAGCTTGCGTGGAGGGGTTACGAGGCCCTCTGTTGAGGATAGTCAACTGCTCCCTTGAGCAAGGGGCTTTTCAGAGGAGCTAAAAGAGGCGGTGGTCAGTCCATTGCTGAAGAAGCCCGGATTAGACCCCCGCGGCTCCCTCAATTACCGTCCAGTGTCGAACCTTCCGTACCTGGGCAAGGTGATTGAGAGGGCAGCAATGGACCAGCTGCAGACCTTCTTGGATGACGCAACCTGGCTAGACCCCTTCCAGTCCGGCTTCCGTTCAGGCCATGGGACGGAGACTGTCCTGGTCTCCATCACAGACCTACTCCGCTGCCACTTGGACCGAGGTGGATCGGCGCTGCTCGTGTTATTGGACCTCACGGCAGCGTTTGATACCGTCGATTACCAACTTTTGATACACCGCCTGGCGGTGGCGGGGGTGAGGGGGACAGCCCTCAACTGGCTGTCCTCCTTCCTCCAACGCCGCCAGCAGCGAGTGAAGTGGGGGGGGGGTCTCCGGAGGCTCCCCGCTGAGTTGCGGGGGTGCCTCAGGGGCTATCCTCTCCCGCTGTTATTTAACATCTATATGCGACCACTCGCCCAACTGGTACGGAGTTTTGGGCTGGAGTGTCATCAGTACGCTGATGATACCCAGCTCATTCTGAGGTTGGACCCGGGGCAGTCTCTGTACCCGATAATTTCCATCTTTGCCTTGAAGCCGTTACTGGATGGCTGCGAGCCAGTAAGTTGAAGGTGAACCTGGCGAAGACGGAGATCTTGTGGCTGGGCCGCCCGGGGGGGGGTAGTGACCCAGTTGCCAACTTTCGATGGTGTGGCCCTCTGCCCTCAGCCATCGGTAAAAAGTCTGGGGTCCGGCTGGGCGCCCACCTGTCCATGGAGGAGCAGATCGGCTGCACCTGCAGGACAGCATTCTACCACCTACGGTTGGCTAAGCGCCTGGCTCCCTACCTCTCCCAACGCGACCTTGCTACGGTGATCCAAGCCACGGTCATCTCTAGGCTCGATTACTGTAATGCGCTCTACATTGGCCTTCCCTTGTCGATGATCCGGAAGCTTAAGCTAGTGCAGCACGCCGCAGCCCGCCTCCTCCTGGGTGCTGCAAGATCTGACCGCGACTCCACTCCTGCGCGAGCTGCACTGGCTCCCGATTGAATTCGGGTCCTCTTCAAGGTGTTAGTTCTCACCTTCAAGGCCATCTATGGTTTGGGGCCAGTGTACCTGAGGGAGCGACTTACCCCTTATGTGCCCGCGAGATCACTGCGCTCTGAGGAGCTTAACCTCCTTGAGCTGCCTTCCTTGGAACCTGCAGACTGGCCACTACACGGCGGAGGGCATTCTCTGTAGCTGCCCCAAGTCTCTGGAACGGCCTCCCGGAGGAGATCCGCGCCATCCGCGCTCTTCTGCCCTTCCGCAAGGCCTTGAAGACTTGGCTCTTTAGGAAGGCGTTTGGCCCTTAACTCAACCACACTGTGTGCCATGCCGCCTATTCCCCCAGATTCTTATCTCGTCCCCCAGCCTTCGCTGAGGGCTAGTGTTTTTAATATGTTTTAACTGCTTTGATGTTTAATGTGTTTTAACTGTTTAATCTGTTTTATTACTCACGGTGTTTATGCTTCTTCTGTAAACCGCTCTGAGCTCCGGAGTGAGCGGTATACTAAATCGAAGTTAATAAATAAATAAATAATAATAAATATAATCACATTCTGTCAGACTCAGAGGAACCCGCTGAACAAATTCTGTCACGAAAACCCTGCAATAGGTTTGCCTTAGGATGATCATACTGTAAGAAATTATTTTAAAGCACACAATTAAAACAACTCCTTTGGAAGGAGATTCCCACCCAAAGTACAAAACACAGCACTTGCCTTTAGCTCCCCAGGCTTCTTCTCCTCTTGGGATTTGCAATAGGCAATCTTCTGCAGCTTTTGTTCTAGTGGCTCCAGGCACTTCTGCATCTTTTCCTATATGAAAGAAAAGCAGCAGGAATGGTCGTTAGAAGAATAATTTAAGAACAGAATTATCATTGGGGCCAGTGTACTTGAGGGAGCGACTTACCCCCTATATGCCTGCGAGATCACTACGCTCCGAGGAGCTCAACCTCCTTGTGGTGCCTCCCTCGGAACCTGCCGACTAGCCACTACACGGCGGAGGGCATTCTCTGTAGCCGCCCCAAGTCTCTGGAATGGCCTCCCGGAGGAGATCCGCGCCATCCGCGCTCTCCTGCCCTTTCGCAAGGCCTTGAAGACTTGGCTTTTTAGGAAGGCGTTCGGCTCTTAATTCAACCACATTGCCCGCTTGCCGCCTATGGTTCCCCCCAGGTTTTTTTATCCCGTCCCCCCAGCCTTTGCTGAGGGTTGTGCTCTTAATATGTTTTAATCTGTTGTGATGTGTAATATGTTTTTAACTGCTTAATTGTTTTATTTCTTGGTGTTTTTGCTTCTTTGTAAACCGCTCTGAGCTCCGGAGTGAGCGGTATACTAAATCGAAGTTAATAAAATAAATAAATAAATAAATCATTCTAGCAGTCCAACAAAATATCCTTGAGAAGCCTTAAGGAGCGCCAAAGGTTAAGAGCCTCGCTTCCACTGACTGTTTGTTTATTTATTTATTTGTTTACAGTAGAATTTTGCTTATCCAACAAAAACTGGTTGGCAAAATGTTGGATAAGTGAAAATGTTGGATAATCAGGAGGGATTATGAAAAGGACCGTGAGTAATGCGAGCTTGAGAGACCTTGTATGGACTATTGAGAGACCTTGTATGGACTATTTAGTCCAACATATCCATAGCTTCCCTCACCTTTGTATTGTTGCATAGACTGTATAACTGTATTGAATTCCCCAAATCATTGTGTTGAACTATATATTGTGCTGAACTCAAATTGTGTTGAACTTTACTGAACTCAAAATGTGTTGAACCTTAATGAATCTATAGCTTCCAAAGCTTTTCCCTTGTGTTGTTGTGATAGTATCAGTAGTTTGTAGTAGCTTTAGTTGTGTTGCCTAAATAAATAAACAAGACAGAAGTACAAGCAGTCCCTTGAGTTACAAACAACCAATGTACAAACAACTCATAGTTAAGAACAGGGGTCAGACAAAAGCAAGCAAGAGAAATCTACCCCTCAGAAAGGAAATTTACCCCTGTAAGAATTATCATAGGGAAAAGGTGTCTCGCTGAAGCTTTCTTTCTATAGGAATTTGAAAGAAATAGAGCTTTATCCATAATACAGCAACTTGTCAGAAACCAAATTAAAAACTGACTGTATCAGGGATGTGGAAACTTGTATTATGTGTTGCTGCCGCAATTGTTTAATATGTGGCCTATTGTGATTTTTATCTGCTGTTTTAATTGTGGTTTTAACTTTTTTGCTGTGTTTTTTGCTGTGTTTTTATGGATATGCTGTGAGCAGCCCCAAGCCATTGGGAGGGGCGGCAAACAAATATGAATAAATAAATGAATAAATCTCACCAACTGAATGTATTTCATGGTTTGTTTGTTTTTTGCAGCCTTTCCCAATCACTCCAAAAATGTAAACAGCCACCCTTCCAGGATCAGCAAATACTTCAAAACCATCCTCCAAAATGAAAATCAGCTGACCATGGAAGCTGAATGTTACTTTAGTTTTTGTTTGATCGGCTCTGACTTTGTTGTAAGTCTTTTACACTCACGCAGGATGTGCAGTGTATACTCAATGCAAACTCATCTACTGTTGTGGGAATAAGGGAATAATGGCCTGACAAAAAGAACAGGTACGTATCTCTTTCATACTTCAGGTTGCCGTTCAGAATGCTCTTCACTGTCTGTTATTTTTTAAAAAAAATCTTGACTGCAATCATCTTCCAGCCCCAACTTTACCTTATATTCCTGAGAAGCATCATCCACAGAGACAACCGTGTGAGAGCGGTGTTCGAGGGAGATCTCGCACACTAAGCAAACAGCCTCCTGGTCTTCCTTGCAGAAAAGTCCGAGCACTTCATTGTGCTTTTTACATAAGTTCTCGTCCCGTACCTTGCGCTTGTTTGTGACCTGTAGCTGCCTGGCTATTTCTACCATGTTGCCCAGCTGCCGGTTGGGTTTCAGAACGCGGTGACGGAAAGTCTTACGGCAGACAGGACAAGGAAAGTCTCGATTTAGGTCCTCCCACCATCGGGTAATGCAGACTCGGCAGAAGTTGTGGCCACATTCAATGATGACAGGGTCTTTTAAGTATTCCAAACAGACGGAGCAACTGGCTTCTACCTGAAGGTTCTCCAGAGGGTTTGTGGTGGCCATGACTCTTGAAAAGCTGAGAGGAAATACTGTGGTCAAAACTAGGCAAACCTCAGGAGCTGAGAATGTTTATGACATCATACATTCACTCTACATGGATGAATGCTTGAGTCTTGGGCCTGACTAGGCCTCTAGGACTGAAGAAACCCACTTTTAAAATGGAGAATTGCAATGCATTATGGTCCTGAAGTGAAGAAATCATGTGTACCTTTTGACAAGAACATGGCTGAGAACCAGGACACAGTGACAACCGGAGAATATAATTGTCACAGTATTTGCAGATATAAGAATAATAAAATGTTGACCAATCTATGAACCATTGACAAACCTTTTGATACACAATTTGAGTATAAAAAGAAACAATGGGCTTTCCAAGTATGTGCAGATAAGGAGCTGCAGTTGCCTGTAGGTCCTGACCTGCATACCAGATCCTTTTGGAACTGATCACTCCAAAATGGGTTTGCTGCTTGAGGTAAGCATGAGAGAATGAGTGAGACTCCCCTACCTTGTATGACTGTTTAGATTAGAATAGATTAGCAGACCAATAAAGTAGATGAAAGCCAGATCCAGTTGTCTCTGAGTTTACTTTAGACATCCTCCAGCTGTTTGGGCCTCCAACTCCCAGAAGCCTTTGCCAGTTTGCTCAATGATCAGGAATTCTGCGAGATGTAAGCCGAAACAGCTGGAGGGCTGCAGTTTGAGGATGCCTGGTTTACTTGAACACTACTTGTGTATGTCTTGAAAAGCTCTCTGGATATTGAAAGAACAAAAGTCATCCACTTTGTGACATAGTTAACCAGCATCAAACACTATGAAAAATAACATCCAAGAAGGAATGTAATGACATGTCACAGTTATCTATAACCAAGCAGAGCTACAACAGTGCTCTGGTTCCTGTCTAGTACAGCGCTGTCCAACTTCTCCTGGCCCAAGGGCCGGAATTGCGGTCACTGATCACCTGGGGGGCCATAACATTACAGGAGTTTAGGGCAGGATGGCCGACGAATGATGGGATTTGCATCCCAATTCACTTCCCAGAAAACATTGTAGCCCCTACAAATCCCCTTCTCCCAGATAGGCCCAAAAGAGGCATCCATCTTCCCTCTTCAACACAGTGTCAGAGAAAGGCAGCTTCTGACAGGATCTTTAGAACAGGCACTGTCACTCTACAAGGTAAGGCCCTACTTCACTCAAAAGACACAAGAGAAAACAATAAATACCTTTCTCTAATGCCTTTTAATGCTTATATAAATAATTCTGGCCCAAAGCCCCTCACCCAGCCTCATTGGACCTTACTGCTAATTCCATGCAGGCCTTTTCCATTTTTTTTTACTCCTTTCTGTTTTACACCGGTATACTTTCACAGGCCAGGGCAGATATGTGGCAGCCACTTTCACAGGCCACAGCGACCAGCGCGGGTGATGGACCTGCACCAAACTTGGTACACATAACCCCCCTATGACATGACCCACGCATTATGGGATTTGTAGTACTTTCCAAGACTTTGGTTCCCACAGACCACTGAGGCCACCGAAAAGGACCAATACAGACCACACTCAGCACACACAGCCCCCATGACCCACTCTACGTCCTGGTGCAGTTCGGAGGAGGGTGGGCCATGGATGATGGGACTTGAAGTGCCTCTACTCACTTTCCAAGTCCACTGCAACCCTCATCCAATCACTGATCGAGACCAAACTTGCCATACATAACCCCCATGACTGCCTTCCTGGTGAGGTTTGGGGGAGGACTGACAATGGATGATGGGATTTGTAGTACTTTTACACCCCTCTGTTCCCACAGACCACTGTGGCCCCCAACAAACACCAAGGAAGTCCACACTTGGCACACAGAGCCCCAGTGACCCACTCTACATCCTACTGAAGTTTGGAGGGGGGACAGAACATGGATGATGGGACTTGCAGTACCTTCCTTCACTTCCCAATCCTGCTACAAACCTAATCCAATGACTGATCAACACCAAATCTGGCACACAGAGCCCTCATGACCCACTCTACAGCCTGGTGCAGTTTACTGTGAGACGGACCACGGATGATGGGACTTGAAGTACCTTCACTCACTTCCGAAAAACAATGCATCCCTCATCCATTCACCAATACAGACCAAACTTAGCACACAGAGCCCCCATGACCCAATCTACATCCTACTACACTTTGGGGGGGACGGGACACACAGAGATGATGGGACTTGCACTACCATCAGTAATTTCATGATACCACTGCAACTCCCAATAATGATGGATCAAGACTAAACTTGGCACACAGAGTCCCCATGACCCACTCTACATCCTGCTGCGCTTCTCAAATAACCCGGGCAGGGCCGGGTCCCCAAGCTAGTATATATATAATATTGAATACATGTTGGTTGAATGCAAGATATATGCATATTTCAACCTTTGATGCTTTGACTATTCAAAATATTTCATGCTTTTTATAATTAACCACATTTTTTGTTTTAATTCTCTATCTTCTCTTTGTTAATGATTCAAAAACTTCACCTTGAAAGGCAGTACAAAGATACTTTAAATTATTTAAATATTTTAATTTATTATAGCTTTAAAAAAGAATAAGCAATTCACATGGTTTCATTTGTTCTGTAACTAGTTTGATAATAGTTGAACAGGTATATATAGGTCGCAAGCCTATAACAATTTTTGTCATGTTATGCATTGCCATATGATTTATTTATGTCATCTTTTTATGGTTTTATACAGCCCCTGAAAGTAGCCTTAAGAGCACAAGGGCCAAAATTCACCAGACTCTTTCGCCAATAAAACAATAATCTTTTGAACATCTTGGGATGTGTCCCCAGCTTCTTCTATGAACTTTACTGGAGACATTCTAGTAGTTGCTGATGAAAACCATGCTGAACTGATACTCACAGTACTGCTGATCTCCTAAGAAGGATCACTTTCAGAAGTCCATGCAGATGAAGGCAACACCTGACCAGGAGATCCTGCTAATAGGTTCCACTGGGCAAGCACATCATGCAGGATTTGGAGACCAGTACCTCAAAAGACAAGAGGAGAGTAGTATCGTCACTAAACACATTATGAGGGGACAAAAAGCTATTTCAAAAAATGATGCATAAGAGAACTCATAAGGCCTCCTCTTGGATGTGGAAAGTTCAAATGACCAAAAATAATATAGTTTAGTCCTTATCCATGTCCTCCCTCTAAAGGCCAAGGGAACAATAAAACAAACCCCTAGGCAAAACATGAAGTGATCTGTCTAAGACAGTGTTCCGTGGCACACTAGTGTGCCATGAGCGATCATCAGGTGTGCCGCGAGAAAAGCTCTCTGTCCCCCTTCCTTCCCCCCTCCTCCTGCCGAACTCCTGCTGCTTGGGAGAGGAGGCAGGCAGCCGGGCGGCGGCGTAGGAAAAGAAGAAGGGACCGGGGCGCTGTGGGAGAACTGAAGCCAGGGGGAGGGGCATGGCATGGCCTGGCTCCACCCCCTCCCCGGCTTCAGCACTCCCACAGCTTTGCCAGCCTTGTGGGGGCAGTGCCAAGCCAGCGGTGGCAGAGCCAGCACAATGCTGGCTTGGCACTGCCCCCTCAAGGCTGGCGAAGCTGTGGGAGAACTGAAGCTGGGGGGAGGGGCGGGGCATGGCCTGGCTCCTCCCCCTCCCCCGGCTTCGGCACTCCCAGCAGCTGCTCCCAGTGTCATTTTGGTTGGTGGTGTGCCCCCGGATTTTCTTAATGTTAAAAGTGTGCCACGGCTCAAAAAAGGTTGGGAAACAGTGGTCTAAGACAAGAGACACCTATGACAGAATGGGAATCTGCCTCCCATGTGCCAACTGGAAAATGCATCACTGTATCAATGGTAGATAGATTGCAGAGCTGCCAAATCTATTTTATTTTGTACTAAACACCAAGCTCCACCAATCAGAGTCAGGTGTAAAAGGCATACATTCAGAATTAAACAACAGGTTGTCAGTATAACACCCCCCCCCCCAACCTTACAAATAATTCTGAATTGCATTTATAAAACCAGAACTGAACTGACATACAAAAGTCCACATCAATTGCATTCAAGATTTTTTTCCCCATTGGTAGCAGTCAAATTTTAGGGGGGGGGGGGTGCCATTTTAATTGTTTGTGATGCTTAAAAAGCTGAGAATCCAAAACCTTTGCAAATTATAAAGTTATCTATTGGACTGAATTTCCTGAGCTATATATTGGCGGATTTCAGCTAAAAAGCAGTATAACACCAGTTCTCTATGTGAGGGGAGCTTGCAATATGCATGTTTTTTTTTAAAAAAAAGATCCAAATATCATACTGTGGAAAATTAGGGGTCTCTAAACAAAAGCTTGTGGGCCAGATGCAGCCTTCCAAGGTCATTTACCCCCACCCCACCCTAAACTTTCACTTCGGATCACACTAAGTCTGATACGACTTGAAGGTACACAGCAATAACAATCCTAATTAACTTGACTATATTATTAGCCAAAAGCAGGCCCACAATTATTGTAGAAATACTGGTAAGTTTGGTTAAAATTGTTCTTCATTTTATATATTGTTTTCATGGTTTTTTCCTACTACAAATCAGTGTGCTTTGGAAGTCATTCATTTTTTCCCCTCCTCCCAATCCCCAGTCTGAGGGACTGTGAACTGGCCTTCTGCTTAAAAAGTTTGAGGATCCCTGATCTAGACACTGATACTGCATCCTGCACCTAAAGCACTCTTAAAAATGCCTTTTCTGAAGTGCCTGCAGCCTTCACTAGTGGCCTAAGAGGAACCGATTAGTCTTGAAAGAAATGTTGCAACTTTTATAAGCTGCCTTGAGCCCCAAGTCTGGGCAAAATGTGATATATAGAGAAACTACATATGATCTGGTCTGTACACAAATGAGATTTTGGTCTGTACACAAATGAAGCAAAATTGCTACGACAAAGCTATAACTTCAAAAGTAGCTTGTACTGCATTTATTACAAAAAATATCAGTAGCCCCATTTCAAAAACTACTGTACTAACAGTTTCTGGACAAGAAACATTTCAGAGACCTTTGAGAAATTATATAACAACCTACTTACCCCATGCTTGTTTTATCTGATCAATTGGTATGTTCATTTTCTCCTCTGGTTAGGTTTTGGATAATAAAAGGTTTATTCCCCAAGAGCAGGTTAGTGATCCAATCTCCTCCAGCTCTGCAATCCCAAGGTTGTTTCAAGATGGGGGCTTTCTTCTGTACCTTGGCACTATATAAATGAGATTGTGGCTGAAATTACAATAGTGGATCAGAGTGGAAAAAGAGGAAAGAGCGAGAATACCTCTGCAGAACTTTCCATCCCATCTCTTTCCCAGACTGAATAGCTCAGCTGTGGCCCTCAAAATGTTTGGGACTTCAACTCCCAGTAGTACTATCCAGCTTGTTCAATGGTCAGGAATTCTGGCAGCTGATGTCCAAAACACTTGGAAGGCCGCAGGTTGTGTAGCCTGGAACAGTTGGACATGTATAGCAACACAGAGAAATCAGGGTGCGTGATGTTTTAAAGATGTGAAAACAGCAGGCGAGCCATCTCAGCTGTAGCAATGCTACCTCAAACCCAATACATGTGGGCTGAATTATCACATAATTGCCTCTAAATAGGACCATCTCACAAAGGCTGGAGTGCAACAGAAGAACAGGATAACCTGACCATTTACACTCAATGATGGCACACATCTGTTCCTGGCTTCAGTTCTTGCTAATGACAGATATCATTATTATTGTGTGCCTTAAGTCACTTCTGACTTATGTGGCCCTAATGGGTTTCTAAGGCTGAGAGAGTGGCTCCTTCCACACAGCTGTATAAAATCCACATTGAATAAGCTGAGATTGATTTCAATCTGAAATGGGTGACCACTTTTTTAGACCGAGCTGAATGTGGTTTTATGTATCTGTTTTTATGTATTTTAATATGCTGTTTTAAGATGTTTTAAATTTGTATGGCATTGAATTTTGCTGTAAGCTGGTCTGAGTCCCTCCATGGAGGTGAAAAGGTCGGGGTACAAAAATTTTAAATAAATAATAAATAAATTAGATTATATGTCAGTGTGGACTCTGATAACCCAGTTCAAAGCAGATATTGCGAATTATCTGCCTTGATATTCTGGGTTATATGGCTGTGTGGAAGGGCTCAAAAACTCATTTTGTGTGTGTGTGTAATAAAATAACGTTCTTTACCTCTTTGACTCATCACATGGGAGATGGACGGCTCCTCCCAATATGTCTGATGTTCCTCTATCTCAGCGTAGTAATTACTAACAGTTTATCATACAGAAACATATGGGTCGCCCTGGTATGGGTGAGTGCCGGTTGCCTACCCTGGATGGCGAGCAATTAAGCCCACAGTTAGCGGGATAGCATTCTACCATCTTCGACAGGCTAGGCGGCTGGCTCCTTACCTATCCAGGGATGACCTGGCCACGGTAATCCAGGCGACGGTCATCTCGAGACTAGATTACTGTAACGCCCTCTACATTGGCCTTCTCTTGTCGACAATCTGGAAGCTCAAGCTAGTGCAAAATGCTGCTGCTCGATTGCTGGTGGGAGCACTGGCGAGAGAGCATACCACTCCTATCTTGCAGCAATTGCACTGGCTGCCAATAGAGTACTGGACTGTATTCAAGGTGCTGGTATTGACTTTCAAGGCCTTGTATGGTCTAGGGCCAGCGTACCTGAGGGACCGTCTCACCCCGTACGTTCCCCCGAGACCACTACGTTCAGAAGAACAAAATCTCTTGACAGTTCCATCAGTCCACTCCTGCCATCTTTCCGTGACTAGACAGCGAGCTTTCTCCGCGGCGGCCCCAACGCTATGGAACGCGTTGCCATCATAGAGTTAGCTCCTTTCCGGAGGGCATGTGAAACAACTCTGTTTAAGCTTGCCTTTAACTAAGCCCTCCGGCTCTGACCATGCCCTATCTGATCTAATGTTTTATATGTATTTTATGTATTTCATCTATTTTACGTGTATTTTAACTGATTGTTTGTAAACCGCCCCGAGCCTGCAGGGAAGAGCGGTATATAAAATTGAATAAATAAATAAATATTGTATGTACATATAACTTGTAAGCTGCTCTGAGTCCCCTTCAGGATGGGAAGGGCAGCATATAAATGTTGTAAATATCTGTATCTGTATATATAATAAAAAAAAATGTTTGTATGTGTGTGTGTTTGTATGTGTGTTTGTATGTGTGTGTGTATGTATGTATGTAGCAGTGTTCTGATTAGCTCCGGCCTCTACAATCTGACAAAATGATTGGTTGCCAGCCTGGTTGCTGCAATTTTAATAGGCGGACTGCTTTTATCGTGTTTATTGTGTTTTATGGATTTATATGTATGTGAATGTGAGATGCCCTGAGCCTACGGGAAAGGGCGACTAATAAATCGAACTAATAAATAAATAAATAAATAAAAACTAGGTATACAGAGCCCCCATGACCCACTCTACATGGTGGTGCAGATTGAAGGAGCATGGACCATAGGTGAAGGGACTTCCATATGGGAGTTGTAGTTCACCACACCTACTGAATTCAGCTGACATTGGATCTACATTAAACTGGGAGCACTGGCAAACAATGCCTTTCTCAATTAACCCAGGCAGGGCCGGGTCCCCTTCCTGACTAGGCCTCAGTTAATAGGACATTGTGTATGGCCAGGCCCCAAAGAGAGTTTAGGGCAGGATGGGCCACGAATGATGGGATTTGCATCCCAATTCACTTCCCAGAAAACACTGTAGCCCCTACAAATCACAAACCAGGCCCAAAATTTACAGGACGGCTTCATTAACTTGATTTCCCTGACTAGGCCTCAGTTAATGGGACATTGTGTATGGCCTGATTAACAGTAACCAACCTTGGCACACTGAGCCCTATGACCCATCATTCATTCTACTGCAGTTTGGGTAGGGAGGACCATGGATGATGGGACTTGAGCTCTCATCACAGGTTACATAAGATTTTTAGTACTTTCAAACTCTTCATTCCCCACAGACCAAAGCAGCCCTGAACCACAAGACCAAACTTGGCACACAGTACCCCCATGACCCACACTCCATCCTACTGCAGTTTAGGAGGATGGACCATGAGATGGGATTTCAAGTACCTCCATTCACTTCCCAAGCCCGCTGCGACCCTCATCCAGTGCATAATCATGACCACACTTGGCACAAAAGCCCCCATGACCCAATGGACGTCCTGATGCAGTTCGGAGGCGGACCACGGATGATGGGACTTGAAGTACCTCCACTCATTTCACCAGACCACTGCCAACCTCATCCAAACACTGATCAAGACCAAACTTGGCACACAGAGCCCCCATGACTCATTCTACATTCTGGTGCAGTATTGAGGAGGATGGACCACGAATGATGGGACTTGAAGTACCTCCCCTCACTTCCCAAGACTGCTGAGACCCTCATTCAATGACTAATGAAGACCAAACTTGGCACACAAAGCCCTCATGACCCACTCTACATCCTGGTGCTGTTTGGAGGATGGACCATGGATGAGCGGGACTTGAAGTACCTTCACTCACCTTATGAGACTACTGCAACCCTCATCAATGAATGATCAACACCAAACGTGGCACTAAGAGCCCCCATGACCCACTCTACATCCTGGTGCTGTTTGGAGGGGGATGGACCACGGATGACGGGACTTGAAGTACCTTCACTCACCTTCTGAGACTACTGCGACCCCCATCCAATGAATGATCAACACCAAACGTGGCACTAAGAGCCCCCATGAACCACTCTACATCCTGGTGCTGTTTGGAGGGGGATGGACCATGGATGACGGGACTTGAAGTACCTCCCCTCACTTCCCAAGACTGCTGCGACCCTCATTCAATGACTAATGAAGACCAAACTTGGCACACAAAGCCCTCATGACCCACTCTACATCCTGGTGCTGTTTGGAGGGGGATGGACCATGGATGACGGGACTTGAAGTACCTTCACTCACCTTCTGAGACTACTGCGACCCATATCCAATGAATGATCAACACCAAACGTGGCACTAAGAGCCCCCATGACTTCCTGGTGCTGTTTGGAGGGGGATGGACCATGGATGACGGGACTTGAAGTACCTTCACTCACCTTCTGAGACTACTGCGACCCCCATCCAATGAATGATCAACACCAAACGTGGCACTAAGAGCCCCCATGACCACTCTACATCCAGGTGCTGTTTGGAGGGGGATGGACCATGGATGACGGGACTTGAAGTACCTTCACTCACCTTCTGAGATTGCTGTGACCCTCATCCAATGAATGATCAACACCAAACGTGGCATTAAGAGCCCCCATGACCCACTCTACATCCTGGTGCTGTTTGGAGGGGGATGGACCATGGATGATGGGACTTGCAGTACCTTCACTCACCTTCTGAGACTACTGTGACCCTCATCCAATGAATGATCAACACCAAACTTGGCACTAAGAGCCCCCATGACCCACTCTACATCCTGGTGCTGTTTGGAGGGGGGTGGACCATGGATGACGGGACTTGAAGTACCTTCACTCACCTTCTGAGATTGCTGCGACCCTCATCCAATGAATGATCAACACCAAGCGTGGCACTAAGAGCCCCCATGACCCTCTACATCCTGGTGCTGTTGGGAGGGGCATGGACCATGGCCACTGGGACTTGCAGGACCTTCACTAACTTCTAGAGACCACTGCAAGCCACATACACATCTAATAGGAACCAACCTTGGCACACAATGCCTTCCTCAAATAACCCGGGCACCGCCGGGTCCTCAGCTAGTAAATATATTAAATCCAATTCAATGTGGATTTTATACCGCTGCCGTGGAAGAGGCCTAAGACCCTGTCTACACTAGCCATTTAATACCACTTCAAACCAGTGGTTTTGCTGTGCAGAGGATTGCAAAGGAAGTCCTGGAAGAGGCCTGGGTGGTGGATCACACCAGTCATCAATCAGGTGAAGAATAAGGGCTTTGGAGGGAGTTTGTGGCTGCATTAAGTGGGGCCTAAGACAGAGGAGGACACTGCTAACCCGAGTGGACAGGCAGGCAAAGGAACTTTGACACTGAAACCGCTTTCTGACTTTTGGCCCAACCTTATATACCAGGCACAGGCCAACTTGGGCCTTCCCTCCAGGCGTTTTGGACTTCAACTCCCACAATTCCTAACCGCCTAAAGGCGGTTAGGAATTGTGGGAGTTGAAGTCCAAAACGCCTGGAGGGAAGGCCCAAGTTGGCCTGTGCCAGACCTGGAGCTATGGCTCCAAGGAAGGGGGCTTGCCCTATACATACAGATACACATACATATTATACCTGGGAGCGGTGTTTCGGGGCTCCCAGCAGGGGCCATGCGACGCCCCTCTCGCGCAATGTCCGACTTGCCGAAAGGCCCACAGGAAGCGGCGTCACCGGAAGTATCCCTCGACCATAGAGGAATTGCCGAGAAGGGCGCTCCAACGGGATTGGCTGGGCGGGTGATGGAACACCGCGTTGCTAGGTGACGCAGGGGGGAGGGGGAGGCGCTGAGTTTTCAAACTTCGGGCCTGGGAGCCATTCGGACTCCAACTCCCAGAAGCCTCAGCCAGCGTTACCAACACCCAGGAATTGTGGGAGTTGAAGTCCAAAACGCCTAAAGGGCCCAAATTGGCCCAGACCTGTTAGAGAGGGACGGAAAGGGCGGGGAAACGTCCTGAACAGGGGCACAGGCAGGGGAACAAACCCCACAGGGGCGTTCACCCTTCCCTAGGCTATCCAAAGCTTGTGTCTGTGTTTGTGTGTTTATGTATATACTTTGGATAGCCTAGGGAAGGGGGAACACCCCAGTGGACTTGTGTTTGTGTGTGTTTAGACCAGGCCTGGGCAAACTTGGGCCTTTCAGGTGTTTTGGACTTCAACTCCCACAATTCCTCACAGCCTCAGGCCCCTTCCAAAGCCACGCCCCCAGGGCGCTGCTGCATATGTGCCACACCAGCCTCAGGGCCTCCCCAGGGCACGGAAAGTCGCACGCCTCCTCCACGGAAAGCCACACCCCAGGGCACTGAAAGCCGGGAGGTGGACGGAAGGCGCTGCGTGGCAGCAGCCCCGGCTTCCCGTCCACCTCCGGGCGCCTCCTCCGGTTGCGGGGGAGGAGGCGGACGGAAGCCGCACCGCCCCACGTACGCGCCTTCCTTTCGTGGGGCTTCCGTCAGCCGGCTCCTCCACCTCCCGCGACTGAAAGGAAGACGCTAGGAGGAGGGCGGGACTTCCCTTCCTCCTCCTCGTGCCTTTCGGTTGAGGGAGGAGGAGGAGGCGGCGGACGGAAGCCCCACGAGCAGTGCCACGAGCAGTGCCGCGTGACTCGTCCACCTGCGACCGAAGGAAGGCGCGGGAGGAGGAGGAAGGAAGTCCCGCCCTCCTCACCGCCTGGGCCACCCCCTTGCAAAAGAAGGAGGCGGCCAGGAGGAGAAGGAGGAAGGGAAGCCCGCTGGCAGGCATGCATGCGCACGCATGCATGCCCGCCGGCGGGATGGAGCTTCCCTTCCCCTCACCGCCTCCTTCCTTGCAGGGGCGGCCCAGGTGAGGGCGCCATTCCTCCTCCCAGCCCCTCGCAGCGCTCTCCCCCCTCCCCCGTATGATGACTCTCTCAGGAGAGGGCGGGGGGAAAGCGCTGCGAGGGGGCGGTTTTTTCTTTTTAAAAAAATTATGTTTTCGGGGGCCCGAATCCGCTGCCCCCCAAAACCTGCCACCCGAGGCCATGGCCTAGTCTGGCCTTATGGGTAATCCGGGCCTGGTTTAGACACTGTGTCGATGCCATATGTAAGCCGCCTTGAGTCCCCCTTGGGGTAGAGAAAAGAAAAAGGTTTTCCCTTTCCCTTTCGTACAGTGGCTCTTATTTCTCATGCCAGTAAGGTAATGCTCAAGATCCTTCAAGGAGAACTCCAGCAACACATGGAGAGAGAGAGAGAGAGTTGCCAGATGTACAAGCTGGGTTTAGAAAAGGCAGATGAACCAGAGACCAAACTGCCAATATCCGCTGGATAAGGGAGAAAGGCAGGGAGTTTCAGAAAAACATCAATTTCTGTTTTATTTACTACTAGCTTGGGGACCCGGCCCTGCCCGGGTTATTTGAGAAAGGCAATGTGTGCCAAGGTTGGTCCTTATCAGATGTTTACGTGGCTCGCAGTGGTCTCAGGAAGTTAGTGAAGGTACTGCAAGTCCCATCGGCCATGGTCCATCCCCCTCCCAACAGCACCAGGATGTAGAGTGGGTCATGTGGGCTCTGTGTGCCACGTTTAGTCTTGATCATTCATTGGATGAGGGTCGTAGCGGTCTCAGAAGGTGAGTGAAGGTACATCAAGTCCCATCATCCATGGTCCATCCTCCTTCAAACGGCACCAGGATGTAGAGTGGGTCATGAGGGCTCTGTGTCAGGTTTGGTCTTGATCAGTCATTGGATTAGGTTTGCAGCAGTTTTGGGAAGTGAGTGAAGGTACTTCAAGTCCCATCATGCATGGTCTGCCCTCCTCCAAGCTGCACCAGGATGTAGAGTGGGTCATGGGGGCTCTGTGTGGCAAGTTTGGTCTGTATTGGTCATTGGATGAGGGTCACAGTGCTCTCAGGAAGTGAATGAAGTCCCATCATCCATGGTCCATCCTCCTTCAAACGGCACCAGGATGTAGAGTGGGTCATGAGGGCTCTGTGTGGCAAGTTTGGTCTGCATTGGTCATTGGATGAGGGTCACAGTGCTCTCAGGAAGTGAGTGAAGGTACTTCAAGTCCCATCATCCGTGGTCCGTCCCACACAAAACTGCACCAGGATGTAGAGTGGGTCATGAGGGCTCTGTGTGTCAGGTTTGGTCTTGATCAGTCATTGCATTACGTTTGCAGCAGTCTCGGAAAGTGAGTGACGGTACTTAAAGTCCCATCATGCATAGTCTGCCCTCCAAACTGCACCAGGATGTAGAGTGGGTAATGGGGGCTCTGTATGCCAAGTTTGGTCTTGATTAGTCAGTGGATGAGGGTAGCAGCGGTCTGAGGAAGTGATTGGAGGTACTTAAAGTCCCATCATCCATGGCCTGCCCTCCTTCAAACTGCACCAGGATGTAGAGTCAGTCTTGGGGGTTTTGTGTGCGAAGTTTGGTCTTGTTCTGTCATTGTTGGGAGCCGCAAAGTGTTTTGGTCTGAAACTCCCACCATGGCTGACTGCCTCAGGCCTTTGCCTTATCCGGCTCTGGCAGTTTAGAGTGTTGGAATGTTCGTGTTGGCGACTGCCTCAGGCCTTTGCCTTATCCCCCTCTGGCAGTTTAGAGTGTTGGAATGTTCGTGTTGGCTGGCCAATTAGAGGTATTATGCAAATACTCCCTCACTGGCAACCAATCATGATGTCAGAATGTAGAGGCCGGGAGCCAATCAGAACACCGCCACATACATACAAACATACATACAAACAAACACTCTGCTTTATTATATATAGAGATAGAGATTCTAAAGCCTTTGTGTGGATGATAATTAATTGTGGCAAGTTCTTGGTGGTATGGGGATACCAAATCACCTTGTCTATATCATGACCAAGTAGCGACAGGAAGAACTGACCATGGAACAACAGACTGGTTCAAGATTGGGAAAGGTATACGGCAGCATTGTACGAGGGCGGGTCAATAAGTCTGTGACTTTTTGAATGAAAAACAGGTTTTTGAATAAAAAATCATTTTATTTTTCAACGTAGTCTCCTTTGAGCTCTATACACTGTCCAACGTTTCTCCAATTTTTTTTATCCCTTCCAAAAATAAGATTTGTGGAGGTCATCAAAATAGGTATTTGTTTGTGAGATGATTTCATCGTTGGAGTCAAATCTCTTTCCGCTGAACCATTTTTTCAGGTTTGAAAACAAAAAATAGTCACTCGGGGCTAAATCCAGAGAATAGGGTGGATGAGGGAGCAATTCGTATCCCAATTCATGGATTTTTGCCATGGAAACTGCACATGTGTGCACCCTTGCATTGTGGTCGATTGTGAGCAAATGCAGCACCCATCTTGCGGAAAGCTTTCTCATACCCATTTAAAATTGAAATCACTGAAACATGTGAGATGCCTATGGCTTCCACAATCTCTCGCGCTTTCAATCTCTGATCTGCCAACACCATATTGTGAATTTTTTCAATTGTTTCGGGTGTAGAGACCTCAACTGGGCGTCCAGAACGTTCTGCATCTTCCGTACTTGTACAGCCACAATGAAATTCAGTAAACCACTTTTTTACCATTGAAATTGATGGTGCAGAGTCCCCATAGTATTTATCAAACCTAACCTTGGTTTGAGTGATTTTTTTCCCCGTAAAAAAATAATGCTTAATGAGCACACGAAATTCACTTTTTTCTATTTTCTCCTCAAATCACGTGGTAGTCTGCTATCAATGGCTGTCAGACACAAACTAAATGACGCAGCTTGTTCAAATTTTGACAGGACTCAACTGACAGGTGCCTGTTGACAAGAGCAGTGTTGCCCTTTCAGTTAAGAGGCGGGAAATTCAAAAGGACTTATTGACCTGCCCTCGTATACTCTCACTCAATCTATTCAATTTGTATGCAGAACACTTCATGCGATGTGCGGGACTTGACGAATACAAGGTGGGGGTTAAAATCGCTGGAAGAAACATTGCCCCCACATGCGCTTCCACATGAAATTCGATAGACCCCATCCTTCCTGGCGTTCAGGAAGAAATTGAAATAATGTTTCTGGGGCCAGGCTTTCAGACAACAAACATAAAGCAGCACTTTGATTGGAAATAGATTGGCAATGCGATATAGCTGAGGATATATCGCATTCAATTAATGGTTTGTGTACTGTTTTTAATTAATGGTGATGTATTTTATGTATTTTAATGGTTTAATGGTTTTTGTACCTAACGATTATTGTATTTAATTGTTTACATGTAACGGCATTGAATTGCTGCCAATGTAAGCCGTCCTGAGTCCCCCTGGGTAGAGAAGAGACGGGATATAAATACCAGAAATAATAATAAATAATAATAACCTTAGATATGCAGATGATACCACTTTGATGGCCAAAAGCGAGGAGGAGCTGAGGAGCCTTCTAATCAAGGTGAAAGAAGAAAGTGCAAAAGCTGGGTTGCAGCTATTTTTTTAAAAAAAACCCCAAGATTATGGCAACCAGACTGATTGAGAACTGGAAAATAGAGGGAGAAAACGTGGAGGCAGTGGCAGACTTTGTATGTCTAGGTGCAAAGATTACTGCAGACGCAGATTGCAGCCAGGAAATCAGAAGATGTTTACTTGGGAGGAGAGTAATGAGCAATCTCGATAAAATAGTGAAGAGTAGAGACATCACACTGGCAACAAAGATCCACATAGTAAAAGCAATGATATTCCCCATAGTAATCTATGGATGCGAGAGCTGGACCGTAGGGAAGGCTGAGCAAAGGATGATAGACTCTTTTGAACTGTGGTGTTGGAGGAAAGCTCTGAGAGTGCCTTGCACTGCGAAAAAATCCAACCAATCCATGCTTCAGGAAATAAAGCTTGACTGTTCATTGGAGGGAAGGATATTAGAGGCAAAGATGAAATCTTGGCTTTTCTTTTCAAGGCATTTTGTCAATTGAATCTTTTTAAACTCAGTATAAGACACATATATACATGGTTATAGAACTCTCCCTGGCACATTTCACACATGCATTTCTTATGGTAAAATATCCATTATATCATTTTGTACATATTCTTACAGTTTTAAAAACACACACACACACACACATATGTATATATCATTCATATGAATGCATTTCATTTATTTAATCTTTTTAACTCAGACTTTCAACAACTTGCACAGTTTCTGGGTGTTTCGCCAGCTTCTTCCTATGCTCCCTTATCAATGTTTTGGGAACAAAGCACTCTATGTTATCTGTATTCAGCTTCTAGGCACATTTTACTCTTTTGCACAGAAAAAAACACTCTTTCCTTCTTTAAAACTAAATGCAGTCATTTTGGGTTTTTTTGGACACACTCTTTTTTTTCTCACCCACTCTTCTTGCTTTGGATTAATCAGACAGAAAAAAGTGCACACTTTTTAAACATAACAGCACTTTAAAAAAAAAAATATTTATCTCTCACTCTCCCAGAGTTGCAACTCATACAGACATACACAGTTTTTCCCCTGCCTTCCCTGTTTCAAGCCATTTGAATTTCCTAGAGACAAGAAAGGCCAATCCTTCCTCCCTTTTTCTTTTTGGCTTTTTACCGGTAACCACAATTTTTGTGGACATTTTTCATGGACAAGACAAGCAATTTCTTTCCCCTTTCCCTTTCAAGATGGGTCACCCCATCTTGAACTTTGTGCACAATAAACTCATGGATCAAAGGGATCCTTTCCCTTTATCCACTCAGTCGGGTCACCCCTTCTGAGTATTTTTGACTAGTCAAAACCCCTCTTAGGATCACAACGTTTCACACTTGCCTGTCCCAGAGTTTTCTTTTCTTTTTTCCCCTTTGCTGCCAGCTTTGTATCGAAGTGTTGTTAATGGATTCTTTATTCGGAAACTTGGGACAACCCAGGTCCAAGGTCGCAGGTGGAACCACTCTATGTGGGGCCCCTTTTTTCAGCGCATTCCAACTGTGCCAGACCTGTGCCAGACCTTCGTTTGATTTCCAAAAAATCTCTCGGCTGATTCTCTCCATGGCAACTGCTATCTTTTTCCCAGCCAATGCACCAAATTATGTAGCGGAAAATTTAGGGTCTTGAATGCAGAGCCCATAAGGTGGAAGAACTCAGCCAAGACCGATGAATCCAAACAAGATTTTTACTCCAATCTGATCAGTATTGGGGCGAATAGCCCTTGACCATTGTAGGTCAAGAAACAAAATGGCTATCACCCCGAGCTACGCAGTTACAATGCATTTATACTCATTCTTATCAGCAACAACATTCTTCACATTTAACCCTTAGTATGGCTCCTTCTCTGTTCTGCTGTCTCTGGGCAGATTATTGCTAACATACGGGCACTTGGAGCATCTCCTCTTGGGAGGGGTACTTTTTACTCTTTAACCCCTTCATTAGGATGGTTGCCAAAAGGCTAGAGAGGCCATACTGCCCATTGACGCTCTTAGTCAGACCCTTCGGTTGTGGCCTGTCTGGCATGGGAGGCCCTATCCATGACTATTATGCCACCACCATCATAGCTCACAACTATGAGCTCACAAGGGGGCGCCAATGGAGAGGAAATATTAGAGGGAAGAATATTAGATGCAAAGATGAAGTACTTTAGCCACATAATGAGAAGACAGGAAAGCTTGGAGAAGATAAGGATGCGCGGGGGGAATGGAAGGAAAAAGGAGGAGGGGTCAACCAAGGGCAAGATGGATGGATGGATGGCATCCTTGAAGTGACTGGCTTGATTTTCAAAGAGCTGGGGGTGGTGACGGCCGACAGGGAGCTCTTGCGCAGGCTTGCCCATCAGGTCACGAAGAGTTGGAAGCGACTGAACAAAAGAAAAACAACAAAGGTTTTCCCCTGACATTAAGTCCAGTCATGTCCGACTCTGTGGGTTGGTGCTCATCTCCATTTCTAAGCCAAAGAGCTAGCATTATCCATAGACACCTCCAATGTCAGATGGCCAGCATGACTGCATGGAGCGCTGTTACCTTCCCACCAGAGCGGTAACTATTGATCTACTGATGTTTGCATGTTTTTGAACTGCTAGGTTGGCAGAAGCTGGGACTAACAGCGGGAGGTCACACCGCTCCCCAGATGTATTTATTTTTAAATAAATAAATTCAAACCTGTGACCTTTTGGTCAGCAAGTTCAGCAGCTAAGTGCTTTAACCCACTGTGCCACTGGGGGCTCCGGGGTAGAGAAAGGTGGGATATCAATAATGTAAATATATATTGTGTGAATATATATATATACACACACACACACTTCAAAAGATCTCAGCCGACATTTGGAAACAATTAATATTGACAAAATCACATTCTGTCAACTGCAAAATGCCACCTTACTTGGATCTGCGCACATCATTCGGAAATACATCACACAATCCTAGACACTTTGGAAGTGTTCGACTTGTAATTTTGTGATAAGAAATCCAGCATATATATTGTCGTTTGCTGAGACATACTGTGTTTTTGTATCATCATCATCTTCCCTGGTTCTTCAGCTCCTCGGGGCCCTTCCACACAGCCCTGTATCCCAGAATATCAAGGCAGAAAATCCCACATTATCTGAGTGTGGACTCAGATAACCCAGTTATAATCAGATATTGTGGGATTTTCTGCCATGAGAGTCAGGGAGTTAGAGCTGTGTGGAAGGGCCCTCAGTTTTCGAGGCTGTATTATCATGATCTACATAATTCAGAAATTGGGGGGGGGTGTCTTTCTAAAACGTCACTATGAAATTGCATTATATGGACATATATGACACCAACCATAAGACTGCATTTTGTGACTTGGGGCCTTTCCACAGTGCCTTATAACCCAGCGAGTTGAATGGCTAGGCCAAACATCTAGGAAATCTCTCCTCGAGTGCGGAGTGCCCCAAGGCGCCATATTATCACCAACGTTGTTTAACATCTATGTTCGGTCGTTGGCTGGTATAGCCCGGAGCTTCGGCCTAGGGTGCTACCAATATGCCGATGACACCCAGCTCCTACTGAAACTGGAGCCTGGCGCAACTTTGGTGCCCGAAAAACTTCACTCGAGGCCTAGAAGCAGTGACAAAATGGCTCCGCACCCACAAACTTAAAATAAATCCATCAAAGACGGAGATCTTATGGCCGGGCCGCCCAGAACCACCTTTTTCGCTGCCCCCCTTTGAAGGGGAACTGCTGATTCCGTCCCCCTCAGTAAAAAGCCTTGGTGTTATCCTGGACTCCAAATTGTCGATGGAGGCCCAGGTTGCCTCCACGAGCAAAGGGCCTTCTTCCACCTGCGCCAAGCGAGACAATTGGCGCCCTATCTTCCGACGGAGCGCGCTAGCTACAGTAATCCATGCCACGGTTACATCAAGGCTGGATTACTGTAACGCTTGTATGTAGGTCTACCCCGGTCACTAACCCGCAGGCTTCAGATTGTGTAGAACGCGGCGCCAGGCTTCTCACAGGAACATCGATGAGATGCCACATTACACCATCTCTGCAGCGCCTGCACTGGCTGCCCGTTGAGTATAGAGCCTTACACAAGACCTTGACCTTGGCTTTCAAAGCCCTACGGGGCGGGGCCCAACATACCTAAAAGACCGCTTGATGATGCCTGCCTACTCAAGGACCCCGCGGCCAGCAAACAAGAACCTTCTTCACGTACCAGGCTTGAAAGAGGCCCACCTGGAGACCACGAGACGGAGATCGTTCTCCGCTGTGGCCCCCCGTTCTTTGGAACTCGATGCCACCGGACCAGAGAGCCTCTCTCGACCTGCCCCAGTTCCTGACCGCTCTGAAGACCTGGCTATTTAGGAAAGCCCATGGTTAATGCAGAACCAGGAACTCAAATACCGAGCCTGGCCCCTGCATTTAACCACTGAATATTTTAATCTAGTTTTAAATACTCTATTTTAATTGTGGAATTTGTTGTGTGTAAGTCGCCCGGAGCACTAACGTGGAGGGCGACTCAGAAATAATAAAGTCAGTCAGTCAGAATATCAAGGCAGAAAATCTCGCAATATCTGCTTTGAATTGGGTCATCTGAGTCCACACTGACAAATATTACAATTCAAACCAGCTTATTTAAAAGACCGCTTGTCCGAACCAGCTCATTTAAGGTCGCCGCGTTCAGGAAACAGGGACCTTCTCCGCATCCCAGGTGTGAGTGAGGCCCGCCTCGACACCACGAGACGGAGAGCCTTTTCCATCGCGGCCCCTGTTCTTTGGAACTTGATGCCGGCGGATCAGAGAGCTATCCGGGACATGCCCCAGTTCCTGACCGCACTGAAGACCTGGCTCTTCCGAAAGGCTTACGGCTAAGGACACCCTCCAGACTTAGCCTGAGTTACTGGAACTATTTTAATTAATTTTCCTATTCTTTTAGCTTTTAACTATTGAACTCTTTTATGTGTTTTATGTGTAAGTCGCCCGGAGCACTGACGTGGAGGGCGACTCATAAATAATAAAATCAATCAATTAATCAATCAAAATGTGGGATTTTATTCAGATGTGTGGATAAGGGGCCGGAGTAGATGGAGCCTTTCCACACAGCTGTATACAACTTCACATACAACCCCACATTACCTGTTTTGAACTGGGGGCCCTTCCACACAGCCTGATGAAGATTTGGGAGATTCAGGTGGAGCAAATCCATACGTATAAGAAGATGACAGATAAAAGCAGCAGAGCAAAGGTCTCTATAACCAACATCTGCTCTCCACTTTGGTCAACCGCCCTCCTTGCCATCCTTTCCCAGAAAACTTAGAAAATGTATTTATCTGTATATCTGTATACCTTTATAAAACGGAATGTTTGTGTGTATGTGTGTATGTGTGTATGCGGAGGGCGGAAGGACGGATATGTGGCAGCTATTTGCATAAAGTCCTTTGATTGGACAGCCTCGCCACTCCAAAATTCTAAGGCACCAGACAGAGGGCATTGCTAGCCACTGATTAGTCAGCATCCCAGAATCCAGGCCTCTACATTCAAACAACAGGATTTCTTCCCACTGAGGGAAAAAAGCCAGCATCCCAGAATCCAGGCCTCTACATTCAAACAACAGGATTTCTTCCCACTGAGGGGAAAAGCCAGCAACCCAGAATCCAGGCCTCTACATTCAAAAAACTTTTTATCTTCCCACTGTGGGAAAAAGCCAGCAACCCAGAATCCAGGCCTCTACATTCAAACAACAGGATTTCTTCCCACTGAGGGGAAAAAAGCCAGCAACCCAGAATCCAGGCCTCTACATTCAAACAACAGGATTTCTTCCCACTGAGGGGAAAAAGCAGCAACCCAGAATCCAGGCCTCTACATTCAAACAACAGGATTTCTTCCCACTGAGGGGAAAAAAGCCAGCAACCCAGAAGCCAGGCCGCTACAGGCAAACAAAAGGATTACTTCCCACTGAGGGGAAAAAGCCAGCAACCCAGAATCCAGGCCTCTACATTCAAACAACATTCCCTCCCCACTTGGCTCTGTGAAAACAAAATGGATTCCTGTATTCTCCTCCCCCTCAGCTTTTAGAAAACGGCTGCCTGCCATTCGGCCTTTTAAAGTTACCAATAGCAGGCCATAACATTACAGGCCCCAAAATAGAGTTTAGGGCAGGATGGCCGACGAATGATGGGATTTGCATCCCAATTCACTTCCCAGAAAACATTGTAGCCCCTACAAATCCCCTTCTCCCAGATAGGCCCAAAAGAGGCATCCATCTTCCCTCTTCAACACAGTGTCAGAGAAAGGCAGCTTCTGACAGGATCTTTAGAACAGGCACTGTCACTCTACAAGGTAAGGCCCTACTTCACTCAAAAGACACAAGAGAAAACAATAAATACCTTTCTCTAATGCCTTTTAATGCTTATATAAATAATTCTGGCCCAAAGCCCTCACCCAGCCTCATTGGACCTTACTGCTAATTCCATGCAGGCCTTTTCCATTTTTTTTTACTCCTTTCTGTTTTACACCGGTATACTTTCACAGGCCAGGGCGGATATGTGGCAGCCACTTTCACAGGCCAGGGCGGATATGTGGCAGCCACTTTCACAGGCCAGGGCGGATATGTGGCAGCCACTTTCACAGGCCAGGGCGGATATGTGGCAGCCACTTTCACAGGCCAGGGCGGATATGTGGCAGCCACTTTCACAGGCCACAGCGACCAGCGGGGTGATGGACCTGCACCAAACTTGGTACACATAACCCCCCCCTATGACATGACCCACGTATTATGGGATTTGTAGTACTTTCCAAGACTTTGGTTCCCACAGACCACTGAGGCCACCAAAAGGACCAATACAGACCACACTCAGCACACACAGCCCCCATGACCCACTCTACGTCCTGGTGCAGTTCGGAGGAGGGTGGGCCATGGATGATGGGACTTGAAGTGCCTCTACTCACTTCCCAAGTCCGCTGCAACCCTCATCCAATCACTGATCGAGACCAAACTTGCCATACATAACCCCCATGACTGCCTTCACGTCCTGGTGAGGTTTGGGGGAGGACTGACAATGGATGATGGGATTTGTAGTACTTTTACACCCCTCTGTTCCCACAGACCACTGTGGCCCCCAACAAACACCGAGAAAGTCCACACTTGGCACACAGAGCCCCAGTGACCCACTCTACAGCCTACTGAAGTTTGGAGGGGACAGAACATGGATGATGGGACTTGCAGTACCTTCCCTCACTTCCCAATCCTGCTACAAACCTAATCCAATGACTGATCAACACCAAATCTGGCACACAGAGCCCTCATGAGCCACTCTACAGCCTGGTGCAGTTTACTGTGAGACGGACCACGGATGATGGGACTTGAAGTACCTTCACTCACTTCCGAAAAACAATGCATCCCTCATCCATTCACCAATACAGACCAAACTTAGCACACAGAGCCCCCATGACCCAATCTACATCCTACTACACTTTGGGGGGGGACGGGACACACAGAGATGATGGGACTTGCACTACCTTCAGTAATTTCATGATACCACTGCAACTCCCAATAATGATGGATCAAGAATAAACTTGGCACACAGAGCCCCCATGACCCACTCTACATCCTGCTGCACTTCTCAAATGACCCGGGCAGGGCCGGGTCCCCAAGCTAGTTTATGATATTTATAGCCCGCCTTTGTCAACCATACGGCGACTCAAGGCACAAATACAGCTTGGCACAAATCGATGCCATGCATTCATAAAGTGCAGTTAAAAACAATCAACATAACAATATAAAACATTTATAAAAACATTAAAACTTATTGTCATCGGTGTCGTCCTGTTAAAACGTCTTCCAATCACATCGTCTGGCCATTCCATGTTCATCATTCATAGTTTCATGTTATCTATTCCACTGTAGTCTCAAAAGAGCCAAGTTTTTACCTATTTATGGAAAGTCAGGAGGGAGGGGGACAATCTAATATCCCTGGGGAGGGAGTTTCATAGCTAGTGGGCCAACACTGAGAAGGCCCTCGCTCTCGTTTCTGCCAATCATGCCTGCGATGCAGGCGGGTTCGAGAGCAGGGCCTCCCCAGACGATTTTAAGCTCCTAGATGGTTCATAGGAGGAGATACGTTTGGACAGGTAAGCTGGGCCTGAACCATTAGTGCCAGGACTCAATGCTGGGCTCAATCCTCTTTGGCAGAGAAGGCTTGTAAAACTATAACTCCCAGGATTCCATAGAATTTAATCATTGGCAGTTTAAAGTGGTGCCAGGGCCGTAGCCAGGATTTTGATTCGGGGGGGGGGGGCTGAGTTTTGTTAAGGGGGCTGAGACTGGGTGAAAGAGGGTCTACCCTAGCAAACCATTTGTATTTTTATCCCAATAATAATGTTGGATATAATGAGCATGGTGATCAGATCATGATATGAATAAACATAACAGTTTAAATAATGTACCAGTAAGGCCTTCTCGCGGACCACCCTGAGAAATTTGGGGGGCTGAAGCCCCCTTAGCCCCCCTTGGCTACATGCCTGAGTGGTGCCAAACTGCATTATAATGTAGAAGCACCGAAGAAAACAGGGTGCTGACTGGATCTCCTGCTCACAGAAGCTGCACAAGCTGCACAACTGGAGCAAGAAATGGAAGAAGGGAGCACTGAATTTCAACATTTCCCCCCAACACATTTAAAATAACCCTCTGCGACCCATTCTCTCTGTCTCTAAAGAAACCAGGTTGGTCTCTGGGTGTGGGTGTGTTTGGGGACTTAAAATCCAGACTCCTCACAGATGAGAAGTCAGTTCTAAAACACAACTCAAGGGACACTGTTGTTTCTGTTCAAGGACTCCAGAGGCTCAGTATGACTCAAGTCTGGCTGTTTGCATCCTGTATTTTTCTTCTCCTCGCAGAAGGAGGTAAGTTCCCCAGCAAACATTACAGGTTTTGATTTTCCCATCTGTGAACAGTCTGGATTTTTAATCCTCAAACAAGCCCATGTTTGTTATTTGACATCAAGTCAACATCAATTTATGGTGATCCTACGAATGAGAGATGCCCAAAAATGTGACCACCCCCTGCCAAGCTTAGTTCTTGCTGAGGTTTCGTTGTTGAATCAACATCGCCTCTTTGCCTTGTGCCTTCTACTTTACCAAAAATTACCACCTTTCTTAATATTCTGTTTTATGATATGCCCATAGTAAGACAGTCGGACTTTATTCACCTTCTAAGGAGAATTCAGCTTTGTTTGCTCCAAGGTCCCTTCCACACAGCTTATAAAATCCGCATGGCTGTGTAGAAGGACCCTGAGGCTCATTCGTTGTCCTTTTAGCAGTCCATGGTATCAGCAAAGTTCTAGTCTAACGCCTCGCTTCAAGGGAGTTCATTTGCTTCTTCAGCTTTCTCCACTGCTCACTCCCCCCATATCTATGTTATTCCTTATATCATCATTTCAGAAGTATGGATCAGGGGTTGCCAATGAATCTCAGGTGCTGTAGGCTTTATTTCAGAGGAAGGACCTGGCCAAACGATGTCCGAGTGTTCCTTGTCTCAGAAAACCCCATGAAATTGATGGGGTTGCCGTAAATCAACAGATGACTCATCAAAGGTTCATAGACAAATCTCCATACTTGAGTTGCTGTGAGTTTTCCGTGGCCGTGTTCCAGAAGCATTCTCTCCTGACGTTTCACCCACATCTATGGCAGGCGTCCTCAGAGATTGTGAGGTATGTCCAGGGTGAGAGAAAGAACTCTTGTCTGCTTGAGGCAAGTGTGAATGTTGCAATTGGGCACCTTAATTAGCATTGAATGACCTTGTATCTTCAAAGCCTGGATGGTTGCTGCCTGGGGATCCTTTGTTGGGAGGTGTTAGCTGTCGCTGACTGACTCTTGTAAGGAATTCCCCTGTTTTTCTTAGTGTTGCTCTTTATTTACTGTCCAGATTTTAGAGTTTTGAAATACTGGTAGCCAGATTTAGTTCATGTGCATGCTTTCCTCCCTTCTGTTAAATTGTCCACATGCTTGTGGATTTCAATGGCTTCTCTGTGTCGTCCGACATGGTCATTGTTAGAGTGGTCCAGCATTTCTGTTTTCTCAAATGATATGCTGTGTTGGTTCATCGGGTGCTCTGCTATGTCTGATAATGTGCATTATCTGGTTTGATAATTGGATTATATAGCAATTTATAGAAGGGGCCTGAGAGTTCAGCAGTAATTGGCCAAGGTGATTCCTCTGATTTAGGACTGCCATAAGTCAGAAGTGACTGGAAGACATACAATAACAACAACAATAACAACAACAACAATCCTTGCTTTGATTTACATTTGTAATGTCTTTGGGCTATTTAATAATGGACTTTATTTTTTGTCTCAAGGCAGGTAACAATGACTTTACATGGCATGAAATAATAGTGTTTAAAATGAGACACATATATACATACGAATCACATAAACCTTTGTGTCACGGAAACAAACATTAAAATATAGTTAAAATTAAAATAATTTTTAAAAGGTAATTGAAAATTAAACACTCCGTCCCCTAAATCCTGCCCACGACACATAGATCTAAAATACTAACCAGATATTTCACAGATATGTGGGTTGTGGGTAGACACTCTGACCAACTTCTAAAGTTTTGATCAAAGGGCCACTTCCCCACGTCAAGAACAAGTAGTCCTGCTTTTTGATGAAGACAAGAGAGGAACACTTTATTGGAGAATACAAGGGATATTTAATAGTGTTGTGACTTCATTTAACATTCAGCACATGTGCAGATAAGAATTACGTAGTTTAATGCTCACAGTAAAAGTTAGAGTACGATCAAAGGAGAAAAACAAAGGACAGTACTTCACTTATATAGACTTTAGTTGCAATGCAAGGTTATTCGACCCTGTCCTTGAATGGATATATTTTGCATGGGTGAGAACTGAGTTAGGCTGGTGACATGTTAACACAGATCTCACCACTTTCCTTTTCTCTTGTCCTTTATCATAGTGGCAGGAAATTTGATAAACTGTCATTGGAGTATTTGAAGTGTCATCTGTTTATTGATCTGTCCAGGAGAGGGGTGCAATCAAGAAGGAATGGGTTGTGTCTGATGATAATTGTCTGGGATGGGTCCCCATATCTTCAGCTCCAGTGTGAACAATAGCGTTAGGCTTGATAAATAATAGGGTGCTTCAAGGTGACCAAAGGGAGCCCCCCATGGTGCAGTGAGTTAAACTGCTGAGCTGCTGAACTCTCTGACCAAAAGGTCAGCGGTTAGAATCCAGAGAACGGGGTGGGCTTCCAGTGTTAGCCCCAGCTTCTGCCAACCTAGCAGTTCTAAAACATGCAAATGTGGGTAGATCAATAGGTACCATTTCGGTGGGAAGGTAACGGCGCTCCATGCAGTCATGCCAGCCACATGACCTTGGAGGTGTCTACACACAACGCCGGCTCTTCGGCTTAGAAATGGAGATGAGCACCACCACCCAGAGTCGGACAAAACTAGACTTAACTTAAGGTGACCAAGTCAATAGGTCTCTCCAAAGGGGCCCAAAATAGAGACCTGGAAAAGGAAGTATTCCCAGTCTAGCCCAGACCAAATCAGATAAAACAGACAAAGGAGGCCAAACAGCTCTGGCGCAAATTCATTATGTGTCCCTCTCCCAATCTTCTCAGTTCCTGTGTGAGGTATATGATAATTCCCTCTGGGTGCGGGCGAGATGGGATACCATTCTGGGAAATTTCCAGTGAATTTCATAGAAACGTTACTGTATGACAAAAGGGTAAAACAAACAGGTGAGGGTCTCCTGTAATCAAGCTTTTTGGATTTGAAATAAGAGAATTCAGATGAGTCCATGTTTCTGTGGCTACCAATCTCTCAAACTGATTGAGGCAATCAGTTGGGTGAGAACTTATCCAACAATACCATATCTAAAGCGGAGACCACCTGCTGGTCTGAACACACACACACACACACACACACACAGAGTCTTTGGGCCCTTCCACACAGCCATATAGCCCAGAATATCAAGGCAGGTAATCCACAATATCTGCTTTGAACTGGGTTATCTGAGTCCACATTGCCATATAATCCAGATCAATGTGGGTTTTATACAGCTGTGTGGCCTAAGTCACCTTTGTCCAAAGGATTAGCCCAATTAAAGTGTCCAGGAAATTCCTTGTTGGGGTCAAGTGGGAGACAATATCCCATGGCTGTCTCTGGCAGAAATCATAGAATTTAATATATTTTTGTTATATATTGAGAGAAAAGGGGATAGGACAGAGAATAAAAGATATAATATGGACAAAGGGATGCAATGTAGGCTGAAGCTGTAAAGAAGGATACATCCTATTAAAAAGTTGAGGAACTTTTGCCTTTTCAAGAGATTCACCTTTGCAGATCTCATCTGTACATGCTGCGATACGAATAAGTGCATATCAACTGATATGTGTGTGTGTTTGTGTATACATATAATATATACATATATAATGGATGTGAGGGCGATCTGACTGCGACATCTGTCACCCCATTGATCGCCAGGGTTGATTCGGCTGATCTGGCTGGCTAGGCAGGTGTCCCCTTCCTCCCTCACCGCTCCATGTGCGTCCCTCCCGAAGCTGCGCGCTCGGTGGAAGAGGACGACGTCCCAGGTATAGAAGGAGTGTACCGAGGTCTCCAGTCTTCGGTCCCGGGTATACATATAACAAGCCCTTGAGATAAGTTTGCTGCTGCTGCTGGACCATCATGGGGATCGCAGAGACCTTGCAGAAACGTGGGAAAAAAGCATCTTATTTTGTTTAGGTGTCCTTGTTGAACTATAAATTTCTGGGGTGGGGCTTGCGTTTTTTGACAACTATAAGATTTGGTTTCCAGACCTTTGAGCATTTTGCTCGCCTTTCTCTGGACACTTTCTCTTCTTTTTTTGAGTTAAAATGTTTTATTGGTTTTCAATAATTAAAAGAAATATCACATACAAAACAAATTACACTTAACAAACATTACCACAACATACTAAAACAATCTGTCTATGTACTTCCTCACCCTTCCCTCCCCTTACATCATCTGTATACCTTTATAAAGCGGAATGTTTGTATGTATGTATGTGTGCGGAGGGCGGAAGGGCGGGAAGGCAGAAGGGCGGATATGTGGCAGCCACTTTCACAGGCCGCCACTTTCACAGGCCACAGCGACCAGCGCGGGTGATGGACCTGCACCAAACTTGGTACACATAACCCCCCTAACCCCCTTTACATCCTGGTGCGGTTCGGGGGACATGCCCTACGGATTATGGGATTTGTAGTACTTTCAAACACTTTGGTTCCCACAGACCACTGAGGCCACCAAAAAGGACCAATACAGACCACACTTAGCACACACAGCCCCCATGACCCACTCTACATCCTGGTGCAGATTGGAGGATGGTGGACCATGGATGATGGGACTTGAAGTACCTCTACTCACTTCCCAAGTCCGCTGCGATCCTCATCCAATTACTGATCAAGGCCACACTTGGCACACATAACCCCCATGACTGCCTTCACGTCCTGGTGAGGTTCGGGGAAGGACTGACAATGGATGATGGGATTTGTAGTACTTTCACACCCCTCTGTTCCCACAGACAACAGCGGCCCCCTACAAACACGGAGAAAGACCACACTTGGCACACAGAGCCCCAGTGACCCACTCTACATCCTACTGAATTTTGGAGGGGGGCAGAATATGGATGATGGGACTTGCAGTACCTTCCCTCACTTTCCAAGCCTGCTACAAACCTAATCCAATGACTGATCAACACCAAACCTGCCACACAGAGCCCTCATGACCCACTCTACATCCTGGTGCTGTTTTGTGTGAGACGGACCACGGATGATGGGACTTGAAGTACCTTCACTCACTTCCTAAAAACAATGCAACCCTCATCCATTCACCAATGCAGACCAAACTTGGTACACAGAGCCCCCATGACCCAATCTACATCCTACTACACTTTGGGGGAGGGTGGACCAGATATGATGGGACTTCCACTACCTTCAGTAATTTCAACTCCCAATAATGATGGATCAAGACCAAACTTGGCACACAGAGCCCCCATGACCCACTCTACATCCTGCTGCACTTCTCAAATGACCTGGGCACCGCCGGTCCCAAGCTAGTTATCTATAAATTTAGTTGTTACCGAACTATCTTCCTCTTTCCATGTCTTGGCTAAGACCATCCTGGCCGCCGAAATGCAATACACAAAGAATTTCTCAGTATTTTCATCCAATTCAAAGTCACATAGCCCTAATAAGAGGTAAACAGGTTTTAGTTGAAACTTAATCTCCAGAGCCTCTTGGATTTCCTTATGTAAGGATCTCCAATACTCCTTTACCTTTTTGCATTCCCACCACATGTGTATAAAAAAGCCAACTTCCTTTTTACATTTCCAGCATTTTTGCTATAGTTTTTATTAAACTTGGCGATTTTATCCGGAGTGAGGTACCACCCATGGAAAATTTTAAGGCTGCTTTCTTTTAGATCGTATGCATATGTGAAGTTAAGGTGTTTCTTCCATAATATTTCCCATGATTTTAGAGGGATAGTATGCCCTAAATCTTGGGCCCATTTAATCATGCATACTTTGATTGCCTCCTCCTCTGTCTTCCATTCTAGTAACTTTTCGTAAAGATATGATATCCTTTTGTTCTCCTTTTTAAATCAATTCTTGCCAAAAATTATTTGTCATATTGAACCCCTTGATTTTATCTTCTCTGTAAATCTCATTAATTTGGAAATATTGTAACCAATTCATTGTAGCATCCAATTCCGTCACTTCAATCATATCTTTCAAGATTAAACCCTTGTCTGTATTTTTCAATAGTGTGTCATACCTCACCCAGTCTGATTTCCCATATTCTCTTCTATAGAAGGATTCTTGTGGTGAAAGCCAACCCGGAGTTTTTGGGAAGAGTCTTTCTTTGTATTTTAACCATACTTTTAGTAAGGATCTTCTGATAAGGTGGTTGTTGAATTTGTGTTCAATCTCTGCTTTATTGTACCATAGGTACCCATGCCACCCTACACTTAATTCATGACCTTCCAGGGAAAGAAGTTTTTTATTGTCTAACTTAATCCACTCTATTATCCACTCTAGGGCACAAGCTTCATAGTACAGTTTGAAGTCTGGTACCCCAAAACCTCCTCTTTGCTTTTTGTCAATCATATTTATCCAATTTATTCTTGCTTTTTTACCTTTCCAAATAAAAATTCTTAGATCTTTGTTCCAATTTTTAAAGTATTTCTCTGAGTTTAGGATTGGTAGGCTTTGGAAAAGAAATAACATTTTAAGTAGCACATTCATTTTAATTATTGATATTCGGCCCAACAATGACAAATTTAGGTGTTTCCATTTATTTAGATCTTTTCTTGTTTCTCCCCATTTAGCATCATAGTTGTTCTTTACTAGGTCTATATTTCTGGCCGTTAGGATCACCCCTAAATATTTTACTTTTGAGGCTATTGTGATCCCGGATTTCGTTTTCAAAACTTCTCTCTGTTTGGTCAAAAAAATTTGTCAAATTTTTTGTCTTATCTTTATTTATTTTAAAGCCCATCACCGACCCATATTCCTCTATAGTTTTTAGCCCCTTCTCTAGATTTTCATTTGGGTCCTCTACAAAACAGACCAGGCCATCCGCAGACGTCCTTACTTTGAATTCTCCAATCTTGGTTCTTAATCCAATTAACTCCTGATTTCCCCTTAAGTTCTCTAGAAGGATCTCCAAGACTAAAATAAAGAGGAGTGGCGACAACGGACACCCTTGACGTGTACCTTTATGTATTCTAATTTTTTCTGTACTTGTTCCATTTACCAGGATATTGGCTGTTTGATGTGAGTATAGTGCGTTGACCGCATTGGTAAAATGAAATCCAAAGTCCATTTCTTTTAATAACATGTTGATAAAGTCTCAATTGACTCTATCGAATGCTTTCTCCGCGTCGATAAAAACTAAGGCTGCTTTCTTTTGGATTTTGTCTCTGTAGTATTCCAATGCGTCTACTACCACTCTTACATTGTCTTTTAAGTGTCTTCCTGGTAAAAACAACCAGTTTGGTCTGTTTTTATCCATTGGGATAGGAAATTTTTCAATCTTTCGGCTAGAATGCTTGAAAAGATTTTATAATCTATATTTAATAACGAGATAGATCTGTAGTTTTTAACTACAGCTCTATTTGTTCCCTCTTTGTGTATTACTATAATATTCGTGGCTGGCCAAGTTTCAGGTGGCTTGATATCTTTCTTTATTTAAAATACCATTCATGACTTGTACAAGGAATTGTGTTAATTCTTCCTCAAAGATCTTGTAATAGAGGGCATTTAATCCATCAGGACCAGGTGCTTTATTTCTTTTAAGTTTGCTTATTGTTTCCCTTACCTCACCTTTATCAATAGGTTTGTTTAATTCCTCTCTCTGTTGTTCCGTAATTTTTGACAATCCTTGGTCACTAATAAATTTCTGCACCTTTTCTTTCTTAATATTATTTATTATTATTTTTTATTATTTATTGGGGCTTCTTCGCCGCCGACTCCCGAGGGCTCGTGGCGGCTCACAGAGCCAGTGGCACAGCGCCAAAGGGTTAAAACATAAAACAGTTAAAAACACAGTTAAAACAATAAAATACAATATAACCAATAGAACAGCAGCAGATATCGCAGCCCAGAGTGTAGACACGGCCTGCTTCGCCAAGGCCTGCCTAAACAAATGGGTTTTGCAGGCCCGTCTAAATGGAAGTAGGTCTCTCAGGGCTCTGGCTTCGGCCGGGAGGGCGTTCCATAGCGTGGGAGCTATAACAGAGAACTTGCATAGAGTTCTTTATAGAATTTTATAAAATTCTTCTATTATCTGTTTGTCATTATTCAACACCTTCCCTTTATTTATTACTTGTGTTATGTGATTCCCCCCCCCCCCTTATTTTCGTTGCTAGCCATCTTCCAGGTTTATTGGCATGTTGAAAATGTTGTTGTTTAACAAATTTTAAATTCTTTTCCATTTTTTCTATATCCATTTTTTTTGTTTAAGTAAGGTATCTAATTTAAATCTCCATGTTTTTTTTTCTTGTGGGTCCTTTTGTAATTTCAATTCCATTTCTTTAATTTTATTGAGGAGTTCTGTTTCCATTTTTTGTTTTATTTTCTTTCTTATTCGGTCTTGTTGAATGAAATGGTCTCTAATCACCACCTTGCTAGCCTCCCAAACTATATCATCGCTAGTACCTTTGTTTGCATTAAACTGGAAGTATTCTTTCAAGACTTTTTTTATACCTTAAGTTTTGTTCCTCATTTTTCAGCAGTTCTTCTTTAAGTTTCCATGATGTTACTAGTCTCCTCTGTCCTATTTTAAATTCCAGAAAGTTATGGTCAGAGAAGAGTTGAGGTGTTATCTTAATATTATTCATTTTTGTCAACATATTTTTAGTGGACCATAGCATGTCTAATCTGGACCATGATTTAAACCTATTGGAAAAATAGGTAAAATCTTTGGCCCCTGGATTTTGTTCTCTCCAGCTATCCAAAAGCTCTAAACAGGGGCGGTCTAAGGTAATTTTAAATGGTAGGCGAACATTATTTTGGTGCCCCCCCAAAAAAACATTATTTTGCCGCCCCCCATGTAAAACAAATATACAATTATAATATCACAATACCATTAGTAGTATTATATTGTATCAATGTATATACAATATATTATACCATACTCATACTATATTATATCATAATTATATTATACTACATTACAATATAATTATATTATAATATATTGACATTATAATATAATGTAACATTCTATTATATTATTATTATAAAATAATAAAATTAATTATTTAAATAAAATTATCCTCTACTAAATATTTTCATTACTCCTATAAAACTCAAATAACCCAAAATAAAGTAAAATAAAACATTATATATTACTATTTTGTACAATACCACTATACTGCAATATTGTTTGTAACATTACATGTAATATAAAATATATCATTATTCTATTGTTATATTGTATTTGTATTATATTGTATGACAATATTAAGCAGAACTGTATAATAATCAACAAGAAATGTAATGTAAAGGCATCAAAATCAGAATATATTACCTATCACCCGACTCATAATTCATAGGAGTCTCCCATAAGTCCAAAATTAGGATCCCAATGTAAATGTAAATAGAAAAACAGCCAAAATGTTCAAATGAGGTCGAATACAGGCAGCGCGGCCTGGGCAAACTTGGGCCCTCCCTCCCTCTAGGTGTTTTGGACTCCAACTCCCACAACTCCTCATAGCCTCAGGCCCCTCAGATCTAGACAGAAATAGAGCCGAAGAAAGGAAGGAGGGAGAGAAGAGGTCACAGAGGAGGAGGAGGAAAGCCCTTCATTCATTCCTTCACTTACACTTCCTTCACTGATTTTTTCTCCTTCCTGCAAACGCAGCGCGGCGGAGTCAAAGGGAGAGGGAGGCACTCCCCTGCCTGCCCGATAGGGAGTGCTTTGCTTACAGGCTTCTGCGCAAGGGAGCTACTGGGCATGCGCGGAGGTTTTCGCGCATGTGCAGTTGCTCCTGCGCTCAACTTCAGCTCCAGAGCAATTGCGCCTGCGTGAAAATCTCCGCGCGTGCCCAGAAGCGGCGTCGGAGCGCACAAGGCCGGGGTCAAAAAGCAGGCAGCTGCAGCACTCTCTGAGGAACATTGGCAGGGCCAGGATGGTGCCCCATGCGGCCAGGATGGCGCCCCCTTCCCAGATGGCGCCCTAGGCGGCCACCTACTTGGCCTATCTTGTAGGACCGCCCCTGGCTCTAAATCATCTAAAATTTCTTTCCCTTCTTTGGGGAGTTGTTCACAGTTTTTATCACCTTTGCTCTTTGAGGATCTATGTAATGTCTTATCTATTACTCTGTTAAAATCTCCTAACACCAATAATTCATCATAACTTTCCTTCTCAATACATTTTTTTAGTTCCCTCAAGAAAGGTGGGGAATGCAGACAAGAGCTCAGAAAAAAAAGAACCGAGAAGGTTCTATTATAGAGATTAATTGTTTATCAAACAATCTGAATGGTATTAATATCCCCCCAAAAAGGAAAAGAGTCTTTAATTATCTCTATTCAAAAAAGGGGGATGTAATTACGTTAAAGGAAACACACATTAGAAGTAGAGATGTAGGATACTTGGCTCAAAAAAGATTGGGTAAAGTATACTATTCAGCAGATTGTTCAAAGAAGAGGGGGGTAGTTACATATGTAAAGGAGAGTTTGAAAAGTCAGCTAGCATTCAAAGATAATGAAGGAAGATTTGTAGGAGTCTTGATCGAATGGGAAAATAAAAATATTTTACTACGTAACATCTACGCCCCTAATGGACCTAAAATTAAATTATCTGGACACTTTCCACTTTGTCAACATCCTTTTTGAAGTATGATGCCTGGAACTGGTCACAGCATTTCAGATGAATTCTGATCAAAGTGGATTCGAGTGGGACGATTATTTCCCTTGATCTGAACACTACACTCCTATTGATGCTGCCTAGAATCACATTGACTTTTTTGGCTGCCATATCACACAGGGGTTTTTTGCGTGTCAGGAGTGACTTGAGAAACTTCCCCACTTTAAGTCGCTTCTGGTGTGAGAGAATTGCCTGTCTGCAAGTATGTTACCCAGGGCACGCCCGGATGTTTTACCATCCTGTGGGAGGCTTCTCTCATGCCCCTGTATGGGAAGCTGGAGCTGACAGATGGTAACTCACCCCTCTCCCCGGATTCGATCAGCATTCCTGCCAGTTAACCCATTGTGCCACGGGGGGCTCCTATCACACAGTTGAATAATTATAACAATCATTGGACCCAACTGGGGGTTGGTAGATGAGGCTTAGGTTTCTATTGGTAATTATTTTCCATTTTAAGAGGAACTTTTGGGCTGCTCTTGTATTTTTTAAAAGCCCCTTTCTTTTTACAAATCAGATGCTGTGGTCTGCCAACAATGTTCCAGCATGAGGCCCTGGTTGGAGTGCTTTCCCAGAGACGGCTATTGCGCTGCCATCAACAATGAACAACTCTGCCTGACGTTGAAAGTTTATAAAGGTCAGGAGTCCAACTCCACTATTCTTAGCATTAGATGGAGGCCACTGTGCTCTTTTTCTCCCCTTGCTAGTTTGCACATGTTTTAAAGTTGATTTGGCTAGGTTTTGCCTGTTTGGAATCCAAATTCTGGACTGGCTTTTGGGTGCCATATAATCCAGTTTCTGAATCTAGATTATCTGATTTGGATTATACGGCAGTGTAGATTCATATGCATCCAGTTCAGAGCAGATAATTTGGATCTCCCTCCCTCCTCCGCCAGCTCTAATTGGCTGGAGAGACATGCCAACAGTTTGGCTTCGCCTCTCAGCAGGGCTTGGTTGCCCTGTGAATTTTAGCTCAGTCACAGTGTCAGGAACTTCAATGCTTTCCAGTAAAGACGCTACAGAACTGCTGCTTCTTCCAGTGGTAGTTTATTGAAGACACAAAACCTATAAAGCTGAAGCACCCGCTTCCCATCACCACAATCCTTATATACTAATCCCTCCCCCATGCAATGCCTGGAGAGGGTTGCATCCTGACTCAGCAATCCCAGTGAGTCTTTGCATTACCAGAGTTCCTTGGGTATTACATCATACCCCAGAGTCTTATCTAGACCAAAGGTCATAGTCCCAGTATATTCAACTGCAAAGAAATAGAGCAAAGTTCATGGTTGAGTCATCTCTCTCTGACTCAGCAACTCAGGTGAAAGTAGTAGGCTCATGGCAGGCTGGGATCTGTCTCTGGCCCCAGGCATAGAGATTCTAGCCCTGACATAACGCCTTCCTCCACCTCCCCCTCCTCCCCTGAGGAAGACAAAGCAACATTCAAAATTTTGGCATAATTGGGTTAACATATCGTTTTAACAAGTTGCAATGAAACACAGAATAAATTTTCCTCAAGGCCCTTGGCAATATCAATCGGTATGTCACCTCATTCACTCGCTCAGCCACTCTGAATGGTCCCACATACTTTGGGCCCAATTTTCGAGAAGGTAACCCCAACTTTAAATTCTGAGTGGATAACCATACCAAATCCCCTTCCTTATACACATCACCTTCTTGTCGGTTTTTGTCACCAAATCGCTTGTGCAACCCCTGTGCCTTATGCAACGCCTCAGTTACCTCCTTCCACTCTTCTCGAGCTCTATTGTACCATTTCTCCTTATCATCCTCCAGCACTCCTATACCAACTGGTAGTGGAACAACCTCTTGGCCAAATACAATTGAAAATGGAGTCCTGCCTGTAGATGAGTGCACAGATCCGTTATAAGCCACTTCAGCGTAAGGCAACAAGTCTGCCCAATTACTCTGCTGGGCATTTACAAAAATTCTTAGATAACTACCCAACGATTTCTGCGTCCTCCCAATTCCCCCATTACAACAGGGATGATAAGCAGTTGTCAACTTCCGGTCTGCTCTAAGGTTTCCAAGAACCTATCCCAGAATTTCGCCGTGAATTGCACACCTCTATCGCTAAGCACCTGCTCTGGACACCCATGTAACCGGTATATATGCTGCACATATAACTTAGCCAATTTTTCTGCCGAAGGCAAGCCAGTTAACGGTATAAAATGGGCTTGCTTTGAAAACATGTCCAGCACAGTCCAGATATACCTATATCCTTTACTAGGGGGCAACTCCCCCACAAAGTCGGTACTAATATGTGTCCATGGCCGCACCGGAGTAGCCACCACCTGGATCAATCCTGGGGCTTAGCAGTAGGTACCTTCCCCCGTGCACAAGCCTCACAACTACTCACATAATTCTTTACCGATGTCCTCATTCCTGGCCACCAATATCGGGCTTTGATTGCAAAGAAAGTCTTAGTAAATCCCCAATGCCCTGCTGTCTTGTGGTCATGGAACAACTCCAACACCCTATTCCTTAACTCCGCTGGTACATACAATTTCTCCCGAACTATCCACAATCCCTTGACCCTTTTACATTCCAACTCATGGGCCTTCAACCAATCATCCTTCTCATAACACCTCTGAAACTCTTTTACCCACTCTTCCAGCTCCTCATCCTCCTGCTTTATTTCCAACTTCGCTTGTGCTCGTGTCTGCACCCTCAGACCCCACTGGTCCTTTGTGAACACTCTCCCCACACTTGGAAGAGGATCTGGCCCCACTGCAGGATAACGCGACAATGCATCAGCAACCACATTATCCTTACCCTTTATATGCTTCAACACAAAAATAAAACCTAGCCAGATACTGGGCCCATCGGAACAAGTTAGGAGACAACTTCTGGGGCTCCTAAGAAATTGCAAATTCTTATGATCAGTTAACACTTCAAACGGGTGAACTGCCCCCTCCAAAAAGTGTCTCCACGTCTGCAGAGCATAACGAATAGCAAACGCCTCCTTTTCCCACACTGGCCAATTCCTTTGCTGCTCCCCAAATTTCTTAGAGAAATAAGCACAGGGTTTCAACACCCCTTCCTCGTCCTTCTGTAACAAAGCTCCTCCATATGCCCAAGCGGAAGCATCACTCTGTACCACAAAGGGTTTTGCTGGATCTGGATGCACAAGCAAAGGACCTTTAGTGAAAGCTACCTTTAAAGAATCAAAAGCCTTTTGACACTCTACAGTCCAACCCAACCTGGCACCAGGCGCCCTCACCTTCCTAGCCTCACCCTTACCTTTTGTCTTGAGCAACTCTGTAAGAGGCAAAACAATATTAGCAAATCCGGAAATAAAGACCGATAAAAGTTAGCCATCCCCAAAAAAGCCTGTAACTGTCTCCTTGTTTTAGGAGCTTCCCAAGCCAACACATCTGCCACTTTACCGGATCCATGGACACACCCTCTCTACTAATTCTATATCCCAGGAAGTCAATTTCGCTCTTGCTAAATTCACATTTACTTAACAAACAATCTGGCCTGTCTCAATCTCTCCAATACTTCCCGAACTAACTGCACGTGCGCCTCTTTGGTTTGTGAAACCACAACAATGTCGTCTAAATAAACATACACCCCCTTATACAAAAGGGGTGCAGCACCTCATTAATCAACTGCATAAATATACCGGGGCCCGGCCAAACCAAAAGGCATGACGACCCATTCGTACAGCCCCAAGGGACACGAAAAAGCAGTCTTCCACCTGTCCGATTCTCGCACCCGCACCATATGGAAGGCATTTATAATATCCAGCTTTGTGAAATACCTGCCTTTCCCCAATTGCCCTAATAGATCCTTGATTAAAGGCAATGGATAACAATTAATGGTACTTATCGCATTAAGACCCCTATAGTCGATACACAACCTTAATTTCCCATCTTTCTTTTCCCTAAAGAGAACAGGGGCTGCAATAGGGGATTCCGATCTTTGGATGTACCCTTTCTTTAAATAATCATCTATCTGCTCCCTTAACGTAACCTTCTCCTTCTCAGACATAGGATAAATCTTTGGCTTAGGAGTACTGCCCCTTCTTTCAGTTCTACCTTGCACTGTACATTCCTGACTGGGGGCAGATTGTCGGCTAATACAGGGTTGAACACATCTGCTAAGTCAATATATTCCTCAGGAATCTGTGGCTCACCTCCTTTCTTCTCTTCATTCACATACACACCACCATTCGCCACAGGCCGGCACTCTAACGTACCTGCTTTCCAATCTATGATTGGATCAGCCTGTCTCAGCCAAGGCAATCCCAATATAATTTCATGTTCCATAACAGGAGCCACTACACAATCCAGCTCCCCCTCCCAAGTATCAACCTTTCCCTTTAACCCTTTCGTTCCCAATGGAAAGGGCCCTCCTCCCACAAAAGTTCCATCCAACTGGGCAAAATGTACAGGAGCTGGTAATTCCTGAATTTCACATTTCAAATCCTTAACTAATCCAGGACACATAATGTTTTCAGAACACCCGCAATCCACCAATGCTTTATGCGTTTGATATTTTCCTTTCTTTTCCAATTCGATTTTACAAACAATACTTGGGGCCCCTTTTCTCACCCCATCCGCACTCTCCATCTTTTCACCCAGGGCACCTCGGGCAACTTTCACATTTTTGGTATCCGGTAACTTTCTTAGATGACATTGGAAGGAATAATGTCGGCTTAGAGCAAATGTAACACAAGCCTTTCCCCACAGTTGGCTTTCCACTAACACTACTCCGCTGGCTCTCGCTTCCGGTTACACGTCTTGACCCTGGCCGAAATCGCCTCGTAGGTCCTACTGCCGACTTCCGCCGTTGCACTTGGGCCAGAATACCTTCTACGTTACCAGCCAATTGGATCCATCCATCGACATCACCAGGGTCTCCACGATGAAGGCACCACTCCAACAACTCTCGTCGTAATCCGTCTTTAAATAGTTCAAGGAGGGTTGCTTGAGACCACTCCGCTACCTTGCCCGCAAGGCTCATAAACTCCTCTGCATACTCCGTTACAGATTTATTGCCTTGCGTTAACCCCCTCAGAGCTTCTTTGGCCTTTACTCTCTCCAGTGGGTCACGAAATCTGTTCTTCACAGCCCGAAGAAACCCTCTCAATGTCCCCAAACATGGATCCTGTCGATCATGGCACTGCACGTACCTTTAAGCACAGCTCCCACAGCACGCACTCTGCTGCCTTCACTTGGGTACAAGTGTCCATAATCTTGCATGTGATCACCAACCGCCGCCACAAAAAAGGCCACTTACATGCCTCACCATCAAACTCCACACGGAGCGGCTCCTTCCTTGGACGAACATCACCCCCCAATTGGGGTCTCCAGTCTCCTGCTCCATCTCTTCTGGGCATCTGGGCACCAGGCTGGGGTCTCCACTCTCCTAATCCATCCCTTCTAGGCATCTGGGCACCACCATATGCTGCTCCTCGCGGAACTCCTGACTGGGCATCAACCCCCCACACTCCCGAAGGAGATCTAGGATGGGTTTCAACCCTCTCACTGTCCATCCAAGAATAACGCGTAAAATCGCCTCCCTCAGGCGGCCCCCACATAGAATCTTGGTTCTTAAACATCTGCTGGGACATTCGCTGCAATGTCTTCTCCAAAGCCGCAACTTTGCATCCCAACACCTCCACTTCCGTGGGAGAACTCGGCTCAGTAGTTTCACTCCCCCGAGTCGCCTCTCTGGACTTACTGTGCACCGCCGCAGCTGCACCCTGGAGTCGCACTGGATCCACATGACAAGCTTCCCTGGATCCCTCACGAAGAATATGTCCCTCTGGAGCAGCCGCACGCCATGCTGACGCCGTTTCTCCGACCCGATCAGGGAGGCCAACCTCATCCATAGTATTCCACCCCCATTCCAAAGTACATCTTTCATGGACTGCTCTAGTAACATAATCCCAGCTTTCCACATATTCCTCCGCTCTTCCATAAACCTCTCCATTCCTGGGAAAGTTTCAGGGGCTTCAGCTTCTGTCAGGAACTTCAATGCTTTCCAGTAAAGACGCTACAGAACTGCTGCTTCTTCCAGTGGTAGTTTATTGAAGACACAAAACCTATAAAGCTGAAGCACCCGCTTCCCATCACCACAATCCTTATATACTAATCCCTCCCCCATGCAATGCCTGGAGAGGGTTGCATCCTGACTCAGCAATCCCAGTGAGCCTTTGCATTACCCAGAGTTCCCTGGGTATTACATCATACCCCAGAGTCTTATCTAGACCAAAGGTCATAGTCCCAGTATATTCAACTGCAAAGAAATAGAGCAAAGTTCATGGTTGAGTCATCTCTCTCTGACTCAGCAACTCAGGTGAAAGTAGTAGGCTCATGGCAGGCTGGGATCTGTCTCTGGCCTCAGGCATAGAGATTCTAGCCCTGACACACAGCTACATCCGAAAACATCTGAAGCGGCAGCCAGGTTGCTAACCGGAGCAGTGCTCAGGGAGCATACAACTCCTCTGTTGCGTTTGCTCCACTGGCTGCCAGTTTGCTACCGACCACAATTCAAAGTCCTGGCTTTAACTCATAAACCCCTAAAGGGTTCCAGCCCAGTTTACCTGTCAAAACATACATCTTCCTACAAGCCATCTAGGAGTTTAAGTTCATCTGGGGAGGCCCTGCTCTCGATCCCGCCTTTTTTGCAGGCGCGTCTGGTGGGGACGAGAGACATGGCCTTCTCAGTGGTGGCCCCTTGGCTGTGGAACTCCCTCTTTAGGGATATTGGATTGACCCCCTTCCCTTCTGACCTTCCGTAAAAAGTAAAAACCTGACTCTTTGAAAAAGCCTCTGGAAATGCAGTGCAATAGACAAACACAGAATTATGTAAGTTTGAAACATGGAACGGCTAGACGATACGACTGGAAAATTAACGGGAAGACTTTGGTTATTATATGTTTTTAATGTTTTTTTTATAATTGTTTTTATAATGTTGTTTTAAATGTTTTAATTGTATATTGTGGACTGCTATGGGATTGAATGGCTGCCAATTTGTAAGCACGAGAAAGGCAGGATTAAAATATCGTAAATAAATAAATAAATTTACGAAATATGATGGCAAAAATAAAAAACTTTTGGGATTATGAAGAATGGTGGCTCTGATGTCAATGGTAAAATCACCTCGGGGTTTAGTATTCTGGACATGTGGACTTTCAAAAGGGGCTCAACACATATTGAGGACTGACTTTATTATATTTCTGGAGCAGACCTTGGGGAGGCAGGGTTTTTAGCAAACAAGGATCTCACAATTCCTCCATTCTATATCATTGCATATTCCCATTGTTCTTACTCAAGGTGCCTTATTAGTTAAAGTGCAATTCAGTTAAAACCTACTAAAAATTCAAGATTAGATTAAATTACCAACAGCTCCCAGCTAACTTTAAAACAGCAATTTAAAACATGTGTTAACAATGACAAAAAGGCAGGTTAAGTCATTAAAAGCAATATATACACTTTTGTTCAGAAATATCCTAGCTCAAAAGGCTGAATTCAAATACTGTACTTACATAATCTTTTTTTAATTATTCTCGTTCTCTCCCACTCTAGATTTCCAACAGTGGCAATTAGTCAATACGTGCACCAACATAGAAAATCCAAAATGTCAGGACTGGTACACGGATGAAAAAACTGGGAAAATGTACGTATACAGCTGCTGTTCTAATAAAAAATTCTGCAATGCTGACCTTTAAAAAGGTATAAAACCCTTCTAGTTCCTGACTTAATTTGGCAGTCTGGTTCTTTTTTGTTTCGGCTCTGTTCTTTGTGGGATTCTTATGGGGAAAATGGATCCCAATTATATTTGGAATCGCTGCCAGCATGCTACCAGAACTCAAGTATTGCAGATTAACTTATATAGTGCAGGGCTGCCCAACAGGCGGCCGGGGTAGGGGTGGGGGGGAATACGGCCCCCGAGCCCCTTCCCTGCGGCCCCCTGACTTGTTTTAATAAAATAAAAATAAAAAAACAAAAAAACCTACTTTCGGGTTTAGGCAAGCATTGCGAGACTACGCCATCCACAGACGGGATTTCGAGGGAGGTCGAAATCCCGTCTGTGGCTGCGTAGTCTCGCGATAGCTGCCAGAATCTCGGATCCCACGGTATTTGCGGCCGGCCTGGGCACGCGCCTCCTCCTCCCTCACGGCTGCTTCCAGGCCAGCCCCCATTTCCTCAGAGAGAGGGAGGAGGGGAAAACCCCTCCTGGCTCCGTCCTCTTCCTGTGGAGGGCCCTCGCTTCCCGCCCCATGGATGGGAGAGCCGCGCGCCTGGCCTGAGCTTGGCCTCGGCTCCAGCGGGGCTCTTCGGGGACGGCGGCGGCGTTGGTGCTTCGGCCCTGTGGCGAGGCTACCGCAGTATGGTAAAGTAGTTATTAAATACTGAAACCCCTTCATTACTGTTGGCTCTCTCTCTCTCTCTCTCTCTCTATATATATATATATATATACATGCGCGTGTGTGAGATAGAGAGAGAAAGGAGGAGGAGGGGCGTGGGCGTGGGCGGGGGCGTGGCGGAGTGGCCCCCCAGGTGATCACTGCCCAGAATTCCGGCCGGAAGAAGTTGGACAGCACTGATATAGTGGAACTCCCGATGGAGCAATGGGTTAACCCCTTGTGCCGGCAGGACTGCTGTCTGGTAAGTCAGCAGATCGAATCTGGGGAGAGCAGGCTGAGGTCCCTCTGTCAGCCCCAGCTCCCCATGTGGGGTATTAAAGAAAAGCCTCTCACAAGGATGGTTCTCTTGGCTTTTCTTCGCGAATGAAGATTCAGGAAGGACTCATCCCACGCTTTCTACAAGCGTGTTGATGACTTGGATGTGTCCTTCGAGCCTGTGCTATGGTTTTTTCTGGTGGAGTGCAGCGTGCCGGGGCCTAGCAAGCTTGGACGGTGGCAGCGAGGTCCTTAGGTCGTAGGTTTGGTTAGAGTTACCTTCTCTAGATGCTTGACCTTACAGGCTTAGATGAGCACCATCTGCCCGGGTTTGAATTTAGAGTTTTCCTTCTCCTAGGATGGTTGCCAAAAGGCTCGAGAGCCCATCCTGCCCTTTGACGCTTTTTGTCAGACCTTTCGGTTGTGACCTGTCTGGCATGGGAGGCCCTACCAATGACTTTTATGCCACCACCAGCATATCTCACAACTTCATTAGGGTACGCAAACCTCTCCCCCACAACAAGGGGGCGCCAATGGAGAGGATGGTAAACAAGGATGGTAAACATCTGGGCATCCCATGAGCAACGTCCTTGCAGACAGCCAATTCTCTCAAACAGGAACCAACTTGCAGTTTCTCAAGTCACCCCTGACACACACACACACACATGACAGGGGAAGGTAACTTGTTACCTCCAGAGGTTTCGAGTATTATTACTCTCACCCGATTTGGCATAACAGATAAAAATGTTGGGCTGTGAATGCAACATCTTGAGAATGCAAGATTGTCAATGGCGAAAATAATGTATAATCTGATTAATCAATCAATTTTATTACTTGCTTAGTCACCCTCCACCAATGGTGCTCTGGGCAACTTACAGAGTAAATCGATAAAACCCTTAAACTATCGTTAAAACAGTTAATCAAACGCTCTGCCAAAGAGCCAAGTCTTCAGTACAACCGTAAAACATCTCAGTTCGCGCACAGCTCGGATGTCGGGTGGCAGAGAGTTCCACAGTAACCTCCAGGCGGATTTCTCTAGGGCCCGGTATATATAGAAGATTCTCTTGAGAAGATCAAGGTGACCACAGGGGTTGATAGGTGGAGAGACGGTCCCTAAGGCCCCTGGCCATACAAGGCCTTAAAGGTTAGCACCAGCACCTTGTAGGAGATCCGGAACTCGATTGGTAACCAATGCAGCTGACACAGGATAGGTGTTATATGACATCCCACAGGAGTTCCTGCAAGAAGCCTGGCAGCTGCATTTTGAACTATATGAAGTTTCGGGATCATTGACAAAGGAAGGCCGTTACAGTAAAGAACGTTACAGTAGTCTAGTCTTGAGGTGACCGTGGCATGAATTACTGTGACCAAGGCCTCCCCAGAAAGATAGGGCACCGGCTGCCTAGCCTGGCGAAGATGGAAAAACATCTGTTTGCTAACAGCGGAGACCTGGGCCTCCATCGACAGCAAGGGGTCCAATATGACACCTAGGCTTTTCACGGTGGCCGATGGAGCAAGAGGCTCACCGTCGAGGGTAAGCAGCGGGCACTCCACGCCCACAGGGCGTCCAGGCCACAGGATATCCTCTTCACCGGGTAAACCCTCAGCCTGCTGGCACGCAGCCATCCATTCACGGCTTCAAGGCATAAGGTGAAATTATCGGGTACCGAAAGTGCCCCAGTCTCCAAACACAGAAGGAGTGTTTGTACCCACATTTTATATTTGTTCTTTTTCTTCTGTTTGCATGGACTTGGAACTGGGCTCAAGCACACCTTGACATAAACATAGGATACAAATCTGCAATGTTGTTTAACTCATTTTTAACTCAACCATAGTTAAGTTAATGCTGTGGTGGTGCATTGGGTTAAACTGCTGAGCTGCAGAAATTGCTGACCAGAAGGTCGACGGTTTGAATCAGCAGGACAGGGTGAGCTTCCATTGTTAGGTCCAGCTTCTGCCAATCTAGCAGTTCGAAAACATGTAAAAGAGTAGAAAGATAGGTACTGCTTGTTGGGAAAGTAACCATGCTCTATGCCAGACCTGGGCAATTGCCGGCCCTCCAGGTGTTTTGGACTTCAACTCCCAGAAATCCTAACAGCTGGTAAACTGGCTAGGATCTCTGGGAGTTGAAGTCCAAAACACCTGGAGGGCCGGCAATTGCCCAGGTCTGCTCTATGCAGTTATGCTAGCCACATGACCTAGGAGGCATCTACGGACAATGCCAGCTCTAAGGCTTAGAAATGGAAATGAACACCATTTCCCAGTGTCGGTCTCAACTAGACTTAATGTCAAGGGAAAACCTTTACCTTTACTAACTCAACCATTGAAGCAAGTGAGATTAAATAGTTTTTACCGGTGATTGGATTGCTGCTAGGGTTGCAACTTGTTGATATAAGAAATAAGGGGCATTTACCTAAAAATACGGGATTTTTCACAAAACTAAGGGACACTTCATAAAAACTTGAACATCAAACGTTAGGTAGAAATAGTTTTATTAACAGAATAAGATAATGATTGAAATTCATTAAAGAAACTTACACCCTCTTAACAGTACATAGTATGTTTCTGCATGTTTTGTCATATCTAATGCATTGTACTGTATGTACTACTACTACTACTACTAACTTTAAAATAGCAGTACAATGCATTAGGTATGACAAAACATGCAGAAAAAACATGCAGAGGCGCAGTTTTAATTTTGGAGAAGTTCGTAGGGACTGCATTACAGTAGAGGATGGGATCGAATATACCAGCAAATTTTACAATAAAGCACTTACTGTTGGCCTTGGAAGAGAGCACAAAAGGCATTAAGCTTCACTGACCTGCTCCCTGCTAAGTTCCAACACTTCGAATAGAATCTTTTCTGGGCTCTGGGCCCGTCTCTCTCTCTCTTGCTCTCTCAGTGTCGTCCTGGTCTCAGCTCACCCTAGTGGTGTCCCTGCTGCTCTCGCCTCTCTCCCGTGCGCACGTTCCATGGTAGCCTGCCCTCATTGGCTGACCCGAGCGGAGTCTGCCATAGGGCAGGGGACAGGCCAGGAAGAAGGTGGATGCTGGCCTGGCGGCGCAGCAAGGTGCCGCCTGTGGCCAGGCAGGTGTGCCACTGCTGTGACTGCTCTGTTGCCTGCCATGCTTGCGAGTGAGTGCGAGGCGAGTGAGTGCAAATGCCGTGGAGAAGCTGCTGGCGGTGCGGTGGTGCTCACTGCTGACCTGGCCTCGCCTCCTTCTGGCACCTGTCCTGTCCTGTCAATATGGGACAAGAGTTGAAAATACGGGACACAAAATTCAGAACAAAAATACGGGACGTCCCGTATAATACAGGACAGGTGGCAACCCTAATTGCTGCCCTGTTTCATTTTGGTTTCGATACATATATCCAGGCCTGTCCAACAGGTGGCCCGGGGCCCGCACACGGCCCTCCAGCCCCTTGAATCCGGCCCTCCTACCCTCCTGCAAGAAATCAGCTGTTTTTAAAAAAATTGAAAAATTGTAGCGGCGGCACAGCTGTCCGCCATTACCTGTCCTGGCTCTTCAGGACCGGACATGATGCCGCGGAGCCCAAGGACGACAGGTCCCAGCTTCCCTCACGGCGCCATTTCCTTTGAGACTAGAAGAGTACAGGAAGTACTCTTCTGCTGTGTCTTCGGCTCCTGCCTCTGTGTCTTCGCCTCTCTCGTGCTCCGGCTCCTGGATCCTCATTGGAAGAGAGAAGCTGGACCGGAGCAAGGCTGTGTGGAGCTCCGTTTGGGCAGCAGTCGTTTGGAAAGGTAGGCTGAAGCAGAAGGCTGTTTTGCTGGGGTGGGCTCCTTCCTTCCTTCCTTCCTTCCTTCCTTCCTTCCTTCCTTCCTTCCTTCCTTCCTTCCTTCAATCCTTGCTTTTATTCTTGCTTTTATTTTATTTTATTTATTTTAATTTTATTTTATGTTATTTTTATTTATTTCCTTTTGTTCTTGCATGTATTCCTCCGTCATTTCTTCCCTCTATCCATCTTCCTTCCTTCCTCTCTTCCTTTCTTTTATTCTTTTATTTATTTTTCTTTATTTTCACACTGCGGCCCCCTGGGTGATCAGTGACCGGAATTCCGGCCCTTGGGCCGGTAGAACTTGTACAGCCCTGCATATATCCATCAACGTTTGCAGATCTGTTTAAGTTACATGGCCATGGATACACCTGCACTTCAGAAATAATGCAGTTTGACACTTCTTTAACAGCTGTGACTGAATGCCGTGGAATCCTGGGATTTGTAGTTTGAGCACCAGCACTCTGACAGAGGAAGCTAAAGACAAACTCCAAATCTCACGATTACACCAGCATTGAGTCGTGGCAGTTAAAGTGATGTCAAACTGCATTAATGCTACAGTGTAGATGCATCCCATGTTTCTTGCAAAAACTGTTGTGGATTTCTACGGGGTTTTTTTTGTTGTAAAAGTATTGTTAAGAAGAAGTGTGGTGTTTCACAGACTAATGTCAATCAAAATAAAGATCTTTGATCTTTGGTCCATGTGTCTTAAATGTCAGTGGAGGATAGGATGTGATTGGAACAAAGAGTACAGATGGAAGGTTAACAGGCATTACATAGACTGGATAGCATCCTGCCAATTTTGGGGGGAATTCTCCTGTTTTTGCTCCATGCCCTTCTCCCTCCCTACTAAAAAATTCCTTGATTTTCCCATTTTATATAAGAGAGATTATTTTACTAAACCATTGTATATAACGGGACATGAGTTTGTCTATCCAGGTTGCTAGTATGCCCATTTGGTGGACAGTCGCTAGAGAGCTAGTCTTCTCAAAGGCTTAAACTAAGAAACTAAGCTTTATTGTAGAAACTGTGGCGTAATGTAAAATAAACCACATGTAGTTCACGTTTGATCAGCCCACACACTGCCTTGCCAGAGAAAGAGATTATGCCACGCAGGTGAACAGTAAACAACAAGTAGTTTACTCTTTGTAGTTCAGAACAACACATGTACAATGTGATCAGTTGCAGCAACTCACATAATGTCCTTTTGTGAAAGATTTAAAATGGTATTTCTTTTGTCCATGTGGAGAATAGCTAAATCCAAAAGAGAAACAGCGCAGGCGCCGATGCCGTGCAGGGAAGAGACGCTGTATCGGGAAGAGACAGAAGCACCACTTAGGGAATGACTCCACTTCCGGTGAGAACATCCCCAAAAGAAATTGTTCCGAGGGAAATCCAATTGAAGCGGCAACTTCCGGCGGGAGTCTCCCCAGAGGAACTGTCCTCGGCCGATCCTGATAATAATACTAAGGAAGTTCCAACTCAGGATGCCGAAGCAAATAAAATCGCGCTCGGGGAAATGCCCGGAAGTCAGAAACGGCTGTATCGGAAAGAGCAACAAGCCCCAGACCATTGAAACACATAATCCAGCAGAGAGGCTAAAAAACCAGAATCTTGGGGGGTAGTTTTGGGGCCGGGACAAAAATGTCAAAATCTTCTTCATTACAAAGGAAGGAAATCTCTCCAGTAAGATCTACTATTAATACAAACAGGGAAGATGGGGTCATTCCTTCGGCCACAGAGTAGGGTCACTCTAAAAAAAACCTGGTTAGGGGCTTGTCCCCTTTGTGCAAGAAAACATCTGCACGCCCTAAACGATACTTAGGAGGCCTAGCATTCACCCCAGGGACTGCTGCCCAAAATCATATCTTTCCGGGCCTTGCGTCTTTCCCTTTTCTGGGGGTGTTTCAAACAGGCACCTAACTGATATCTCTGATAAACCCAGTACTGGGAGGGAAATCCTAGTAGTCATCGGAAGAGGAATATATGAGAGTGAAAGCAGGATGATATCTAAAAAGAGACAAAGTTAGCGACAGACTCGGCTGCCACCTGTCCTATGTGATATTCCCAAACACGACACCGTGAACCTTCCCCCTTCAATCCCTTGACCTTGCAACTGATCAACGCTAAGTCAGTGGCAGGGCCGTAGCCAGGATTTTGATTCGGGGGCTGAGCTTGGTTCGGGGGGGCTGAGACTGGGTGGAAGAGGGTCTACCCTAGCAAACCTTTTGTATAGTTATCCCAATAACCCCATGAATGTGGGATATAATGAGCATGGTGATCAGATCATGATATGAATAAACAACAGTTTAAATAATGTACCAGTAAGGCCTTTTCGCAGACCACCCTGAGAATTTCGGGGGGGGGGGGGGTGAAGCCCCCTTAGCCCCCCCCTGGCTACATGCCTGGTCAGTGGTGAATAAAACGGCGACCCTTCGAGATTTTATTCTCGGTCAGGAGACAGATATGGTATGCATCACAGAAACCTGGATATGAGAGGGAGATAATATCCCCTCGTACGAATTAACATCACCAGGTTTCCAGATGCTGCATAGATCTCAAAAGGGGGGCCGAGGGGGGTGGGTGGGAATAGTGGCTCACTATCATCTCTCCATTAGAACTATCCCTACCCCAGATATCATGGGTATCAAATGTATAGGTTTGACATTGGTCATTAGAGAAAGTGTGACTATCCTCTTGGTCTATCGGGCCCCTTGGGCCCCAAATGAGAGTATTCCAAAGTTACTAGACCTGGTGGCGGACTGGGCCCTAAAGTTCCCAAGACTCATTGTATTGAGATATTTCAATGTACATGCAGATATATTGTTATCTTCTTCGATGGCAAGGGGCCTAGTACAATCCATGGAAACAATAGGTTTCTTTTTAATGGTGACTGGTCCTACTCATCGAGCTGGGCATATCTTTGACAAGTATCAGAATTCAAATGACTCTATCTTCAGTCTTAGAGATTCCCTGGTCTGAACATTACATCTTGAACACTCGAATAGAGATTCCTCCACCACAGCGACCGGAGGCTGAACAAATTTTTGTGCGCCTGAGGAACCTGATGGACCCTATTATACTATCAAGTGTCCTAAAAGAACTGGATTACACCGCTGATTCTTTAGTACCTTCACTCACGTACTGAAACCACTGCGCCCCTCATCCAATGACTGGTCAAGACCACACACATAACCTCCATTACCCCCTATACATCCTGGTGAGGTTTAGGGGAGGTGGACCACGGATTATGGGACTTTTTGGTACTTTCACATGTTTAACTTTCCACAGACCACTGTGCCCCCAACCAAGAACAATAAAGACCAAACTTGGCACACAGTGCCCCTATGACCCACTCTACATTCTACTGCCATTTGGAGGAGAGTGGACCATGGATGGAACTTGAGGTACCTCCATGGATTATGGGATTTGTTGTACTTTCAAAGCCTTCATTTCCCACAGACCATTGCAGCCCTGAACAAAGACCTATAAAGACTAAACTTGGCACCCTGTGTGCCCATGACCCAGTCTCCCTCCTTCTACAGTTTAGAGGAGGGCGAACCATGGATGATGGGACTTCAACTACCTCTACTCCTTGCCCAAGACTGCTGTGGCCCCCAACAAAGACAGAAAAAGACCATACTTGGCACACAGAGCCCCCATGACCCACTCTGTCTTCTACTGCAGTTTGGAGGTGGGTGGACCATGGATGATGGGACTAGAAGTACCAAAGACCAACGTTGGCACACAATGCCTTTCTCAAATAACCCAGGCACCGCCAGGTCCCCAAGCTAGTTAAGAAATATAAGAGAAGATTCAGCTTTGTTAGTCCTGAAGATTGACAAATTTAAACTAAGAGCCTTTGCTGATGATGTCATATGTATATGGACATCATCCTATTAATACTCCTTGTCTGTCTTCCCAACCCAAAAGATAATATACTGAAATGGCTGGCCTGCTGGGAGAGCGGAGTTTAATAAATAAATAAATATAATTGAAAACCCAAAAGATAATATACTGAAATGGCTGGAGAAGTTTGAAGATTTTGGGGAGATAGCAGGCTTTAAAATCAGCAAAACAAAAACAATGATGTTAACAAAAAACATTTCTAAACAAGACCAGGTGAAATTGCAAGACATCTTGGGGATCGAAATAGTAGGGACAATTAAATATTTAGTGATATGGATCACCCCAAGAAATTTACACATAACAAAATGGAAAGAAATTAAAAAAGAAATGAACAATTGGAAAAAATTGTATCTCTCTATGTTAGGAAGAATTGCGGCAATTAAAATGAATCTACTCCCAAAGATGCTATATCTATTTCAAAACCTCCCTATAATAAGGAATATGAAAATCTTTAGAGATTGGACATTATGAAATTTATTTGGAAAGATAGAAAATCTAGAATAAAATATTCAATAATGACATCCTTGAAAAACAGAGGCGGATTTGACCTACCAGATTTAGAGCTATATTATGAATCATGTGTATTGTTATGGGTACGGAACTGGACAAAATTATCTAAAATTAAAACACTGATATTAGAGGACGTCGACTTACACAAAGGATGGCACTCAAACCTTTGGTATGGAGGGACTAAACTGGAAAAGAATTTTGGGAATCACTTTATTCGATCTTTGTTGATTAAGATATGGGAAAAGTTTAAGAAGTATTTGTACAACAAAACCCTACTATGGATTTCACCCCTCGAGGGGAATCAAAGAAGATTATTAGGCTGGACTCAATGGCCAACATATAAAAATATCTTAATCAAAAGAGAGGGAATATATGAATTAAAAACTCAAGAAGAAATATCATGCCACTACAAGAATGTATCTGGGTTTCAATATTTACAGATTAAGGAACATTTTAATCAGAATAAGAAAATTGGATTTAGTGATAATGAGGAATTATGGGACAAAATTCTAATTGGAGAATAGAAAATTGTTACAAGAATATACAATAAACTTATAGGATGGGCAACCGAAACAGAGGTTATTAAAATTATATGATTAAATGGGCCCAGAATATAGGAAGAACTATTCAATTAAGAGAATGGGAACAAATATGGCTGAAATGATTAAAATTTACTTATGCTACAGACCTTCAAGAAAATTGGCTAAAGATGTTGCATAGCTGGTATATAACCACAAGGAAATTAGGACTAATGCATACAAATTCAGATAATAAATGTTGGAAATGTAAATCCCATGTAGGGTCGTTTTACCATATGTGGTGGTCCTGTGAAAAAACAAGGGAGTATTGGCAAATGATTCATGTAGAATGTAAGAAAATGTTAAAGGCAGACTTCCCAATGAAACCAGAATTTTATTTATTAGGTATGTTTGAACCAGAGACATTTAAAGATATAAACATAAAAAAATTATTCACTTTCTTTACAACAGCGGCCAGAATTGTTTTTGCTAAATTGTGGAAACAGGAACAAATTCCTTCAAAGATACAATGGCTGGACAAAATAATTGAAATTAAGGATATGGACAAACTGACATTTTGGCTTAGACAAAATAACGGGAAGGAATGAAAAGAACAGACTGGAAAGTCTTAGAAGGTTATTTGAAAAGGAATACGAAATATACCGTATTTTTCGGACCATAAGGCGCAGTTTTTTTCCTCCCAAAGTAGGAAGAAAAATAAGCTGCGTCTTATGGAGCGAATACACTAACATGGAGGGAGCTGGAGCAGAGGGGGCCGCGCGATGTACGCGTATATTCGCGCCCCCTCCGCGGCTCCGGTGGCTCCTGTGCATGCCCATACTCTCGCCGCCGTGTCGCTGCAGCCAGCCGGTGGCGCGGAGGAACGGGGCGGAAGAGGGGACTCGTGGGGCGGGCTCACCACTCACTGACCGAGGGAGGAGGGAGGCCATGAGGCGGCCCCACGGCGACGCAGCGGCAGCCGTAGCAGCAGCCGCAGCAGCAGCAGCGAAAGGGCCCGAAGCCAGAGGCGCTTCTTCCTGACGTCAGGAAGAAGCGCCTCTGCCGAGGAGGAAGGGGAGCGGCGCGCGCTGTAAGGAGGCCCGAAGAGAGGCCGCAGGGAGGGAGGAACTCTTCCTCCTTCCCCCCTCCCTGCGGCCTCTCTTTAGGGCCTCCTTACAGCGCGCGGCCGCCTCCCCTTCCTCCTCGGCAGACGCGCTTCTTCCTGACGTCAGGAAGAAGCGCCTTTGGCTTCGGGCCCTTCCGCTGCTGCTGCTGCTGCTGCGGCTGCTGCTACGGCTGCTGCTGCGTCGCCGTGGGGGCCGCCCTCGTGGCCTCCCCCCTCCTCCTCGGGTCCGTGAGTGGCGAGCCCGCCCCACGAGTCCCCTCTTCCCCGTTCCTCGCGCCGCCGGCTGGCTGCAGCGACACGGCGGCGAGAGTATGGGCATGCACAGGAGCCACCGGGAGCCGCCGGAGGGGGCGCGAATATAGCGTAAGTACATCGCCCCCTGTAACCAGCCCCCAATTTTTTCCCCAATTTTCCTCCTCAAAAATCAAGGTGCGTCTTATCAGCAGGTGCGCCTTATGGTGCGAAAAATACGGTAATATGAAACTAACAAGAAAACAGAACATTGGAGGGAAAAATAGAGGATATAAAAATCTCTATTCCTCTCCTCATTTTGTGCCTTGTTTTTTCTCTTGGAGAAAGGAAATAGAGAATTAAAATAAAAAAATTGGAAAAGGTAATGGAAGAAGAACAGAAGTCAAAATGTTTTATTTTTTCACTTTTTATTTACTTATTTATTTTATTTATTCGGTCTTGTACACCGCTCCTTCCGGCAGGCTCGGGGTGGTTTACATACAGCCAGCAAACAAACATACAATATACAGCAAAAGCAATAAAACAACAAACAATGGATAAAATTACATAAAATGTCATCAGCAAAACAATGGGTGGTTACAATTTCCGGGATTCAGTTGAAGGCAAGCCTAAATAAGGCGGTTTTACATGCCCTCCGGAATGGAACAAGTTCAACAATGGCACGGATGTCCTCCGTCAGCGCATTCCACAATGTCGGGGCAGCAACTGAGAAAGCTCGTTATCTCTACTTTTTTAATTTTTGATCCTTTTTTTCTGTTTTTTAATTCTCTTTTTTCTCCTTTTTTCTTCTTGCTTTGCATAAGTAAGGGTATACATATGTATATATGTATAATAGAGAATAGATGGATGATTGGGGTTGATGTTTGTAGTTTTTCTAAAATCTTGTTGTACTATGTTATTTTATATCCTTTTGTGAAACTATTAATAAAAATTATTTTTTTAAATGCACCTGTCTCTACTTACAAGTTACAAACAAATTCAACTTAAGAACAAACCTAAATAACCTATTTTGTTTGTAACTTGGAGACTGCCTGTACTGTATTTTCTGGATTCTACAGTCCCATCTACACTGCCATTATAATGCAGATAGAGCAACGTTACATGGTCAGTGCAGACTCGTTTAATCCAGTTCTATACAGTTAAGCTTAACTACATATATGAGTCTACACTGACCATATTGATTGTGAAGATGGCGGCGGAGACCGGACGCTGTGAGGGCGAGCTCTTGACGGACCTCTCAGAAACCGGCACTCTGCCTAACCAGACAAGCCAGCAAACTGGGCCCCTACTGCCACCAGCTACTGGGGGTTTAGACCTCCGACCTAAGGTCGTTGAAGGTCCCTCCAGCGAACCTACAAGCCAGTTTGGGGCTACTGCACACCTCAGCAATGAGAGCCTCCGCTTTACCGCGGATCCCACGGCCCCCTATTCTGGGGGTGTCGATGCTACTAGCGACTCCAACAGAAGGGCATATAACAACACTGCCCTCCGAACTCATCCTGAAAGGAGGAGGTGGACCTTTGGAGTCCCCGGCGAGGAAAAATCCCACTACAGCCTGAAAGAGAGCCTGGCCTTGCAGGCCATTCGGTCCCAATTTCGCCTGGCGGCCACTCAGTTAGCACGATTGGGACAGATGCTCTCGGCCTTCCCACCCTACACCCACCTACCTCCGATGCCAACGAGCCGGCCGGACTGAGGACCGAAGGCTGAAGCGATGGGGATGGAGGTGATGGAGACCTGCATTCTGGGGGACGACTGCCCACTGGCGTCCCTGGGCCGGGGCAGCTGCCTGTGGTCTCGGGGAGGCCACGTGCAGCGTCCGGAGACCCAGGAGACCCAGGGGGCGGCCGAACGGCCCGTGGAGCAGCGGGGACCACCGGAGACGGAGATGGAGGCAACGCGGGAGGCCTGGGCCGCTCGCGGGGCCCAGGAGACCCAGGAGATTCAGTGTGCTGTCGGCCCCTCTTTGGAGCAACGGGAACCGTTGGACCTCGAGCCGCTGAACATCTCGGCCATTCTGGCCAAGATCCCGGGCGAGCGGCCTCGGCGCAGGGCCTCCCGCCACTCGCCCCTGAGGGCCCAGCCCAAGATGGCGCCGGCTACCCAAGACGCTGTAATGGCGTCTGTGGCCCCGCCTTCGTCTTCGCCTCCATCTGCCTCATCAACGGAGTGGGAGGCGGTCCTGCACCATCCGGGGAGGAGCCAAGGGCGGAGCCGGTCATGGGGAGGAGCCAGGAGCAGTAACCAAGAAGTCATCAAGGAAGTGCCAGCAGATCTCCCCTGTGACTTGGGAGAGGGTAAGCGTAGCATATCGAACAAGGATCTGAGGGGCCTGGCAGCCCCGGAACCTTCACCCCCATTGGCAGAGACATCTATCAAGCCTCAAGCCCCCCTTCCTGGCCAGGGTTTGGCACACAAACCGCCTTCCCCCCTGTCATCTGGCAATGGAGGGGGGTGGAGGCGGAGACGGAGGAGGAGGCAGGCAAAGGGGCATACCCACACTGATGCCCCCAAACCCATGGCATTACCACCAGCCAAGGTAGACTGCCAGCTGGCCTTCCGTCCAGAGACATCTATCAAGCCTCAAGCCCCCCTTCCTGGCCAGGGCTTGGCACACAAACTGCTTTCCCCCCTGTCATCTGGCAAGGGAGGGGGGTGGAGGCGGAGACGGAGGAGGAGGCAGGCAAAGGGGCATACCCATACCGATGCCCCCAAACCCATGGCATCACCATCAGCCAAGGTAGACTGCCAGCTGGCCTTCCGTCCAGCCAAACCGCGTGGCCCTTTAGGACTACAACGGACATTTCGGGCGAGAACCTTTTGGGGAGTTGCATATGGGGGCAGAAGGACCTCTGCCTCCCGGACCAAGCAGGCTAATTTACCCCTGAAAGACCTAGAAGGCCACAAGCCCCAAGCGGAGCCCAACTTCTGCTACCCCCACTCTGTGTATTATGCCCAACCCCCCAAAGAGGTCAACCATGATCTAGAGGGTCTTAGTGGGTGGGGGGGACGTCGGTTGGTTGGAGTCCCTGCGGTTACCCCCGCCCCGGGCTATTCCTCTCCTCAAGTGCTCTTACTGCCGGTTGTGCCAAAACCCCTGGGTCAGTTGCCCCCCCCCTGATTCTCCTTTTCAGGGGGTGTGCCGCAAACTGAGCCCTCATGGGCAGTGTTAGAGTCCACTGGCGGGGCCCCTATTGCAGTGATCTCTGGGCCGGGGAGGCGCAGCATTAGGCACAGGCCGAAAGCGAGAGGCACCCAGAGTCGATGTATGACTCGGAGTGCCTCTGACCTGCGTCCTATCCTGAAGTACACTGATGACGGGTCTCCAATCTCCTCCCCTACCTCTCTGGTGTTAGTGAACGCGCGCTCTGCCAGGAATAAGACAGCAACCATTAAGGACTTTATTGAAGACCAGCGAGCTGATCTATGCTGCATTACGGAGACCTGGCTCCAAGAGGGTGACGACATCTGCCTGCAAGAACTGGTTCCTACCGGCTACGCTGTCACTCACCAGAATAGGAACGGGAGGCGGGGGAGGCGTGGCAATCCTCGCCCGCGACCTGTTACATCTTAGAGCGGTCCCTGCGTTGGAGGCAGACGGGATTGAAAGTGTTGGCCTGATGTGGGGAGCCCCGGAGAGTGTAGCCTTCTTGCTGGTGTACCGAGCACCTAGCGCACCGGCAAGGAGTCTATCCCTGCTGCTTGAGACTGTGGCGGAGTGGGCATTGAGGTTCCCTAGACTTGTGGTGCTGGGGGACTTCAATGTCCACGCCGACACAGCCTCCCCTCCATCTGCAGCAGGGGACCTGGTGTCGACCATGGCGGCATTAGGCCTCTCCCTTTCTAGGTCGGGCCCCACACATCGGGCTGGTCACACCCTTGATCTGATCTTCTCTGCAGGTGTCCAAGTGTCCGCCACCTCCGTAATAGAGGTGCCATGGTCGGATCACTGTGCTCTAAGAGTCCGGGTCGAACAACCACGCCCCCCCGGCAAGGGTGCCAAACCAATTTGGGTTCGCCCGAAGGGACTTATGGAACCAATTCGGTTCCTGAATGCCCTGAGGGATTTGGAGCCTGTCAGCGACTCGTCCGATGAGCTAGTTACCATCTGGAATTGCAAGCTATCTGCTGCTCTCGGCGAGATCGCCCCTAAACGCCCTCTCAAACCCCGCATGCGTTGCTCCCCATGGTTCACTGAATAATGATGATCGGGCCCTCTCAGCCGAGGCTTTTCAGAATCACTTTGCAGACAAGATTGCGATGCTCCGCCGGGACCTCCCTGCCACGGTTGATACAGTACAGGAGCTTGAGACTCCGTGGCCCTCCGCCGGATCCACCTTCGACCGGTTTCGGCCACTGGACGCAGAGGATGTTGACAAGATTGTCGCAGCCCTTCGACCGACCACCTGCTCCCTCGATCCGTGCCCCTCCACACTGATTCGAGCTTGTGTGGAGGGGTTACGGGACCCTCTGTTGAATATAGTCAACTGCTCCCTTGAGCAAGGAGTTTTTCCAGAGGAGTTAAAAGAGGCGGTGGTCAGTCCATTGCTGAAGAAGCCCGGGTTAGATCCCGCGGCTCCTCCAATTACCGCCCAGTGTCCAACCTTCCGTACCTGGGCAAGGTAATTGAGAGGGCAGCAATGGACCAGCTGCAGGCATTCTTGGATGAGACAACCTGGCTAGACCCCTTCCAGTCCGGCTTCCGTTCAGGCCATGGGGCGGAGACTGTCCTGGTCTCCATCACAGACCTACTCCGCTGCCATTTGGACCAAAGCGGATCGGCGCTGCTCGTGTTATTGGACCTCACGGCAGCGTTTGATACTGTCGATTACCAACTTTTGACACACCGCCTGGCGGTGGCGGGGGTGAGAGGGACAGCCCTCAACTGGCTGTCCTCCTTCCCCCAAAACCGCCGGCAGCGAGTGAAGTGGGGAGGGGTGGCCTCCGAGGGTTCCCCCTTATGTTGTGGGGTCCTCTCCCCGCTGTTATTTAACATCTATATGTGACCACTCGCCCAACTGGTGCGGAGTTTTGGGCTGGAGTGCCATCAGTACGCTGATGACACCCAGCTCATTCTGAGGATGGACCCCGGGGTGGTCTCTGTACCCGATAATTTCCATCTCTGCCTGGAGGCCGTTACTGGATGGCTGCGAGCCAGTAAGTTGAGGGTGAACCCGGCGAAGACGGAGATCTTGTGGCTGGGCCGCCCGGACGGGGAAGAGACCCAGTTGCCGACGTTTGACGGTGCGGCCCTTCATCCGCAACCGTCTGTAAAAGTTTAGGGTCCGGCTGGGCGCCCAGCTGTCTATGGAGGAGCAGATTGCCTGCGCCTGCAAGACAGCCTTCTTTCATCTACGTCAGGCAAATCGTCTGGCTCCTTACCTCTCCCGTTGCGACCTGGCCACGGTGATCCAAGCCACGGTCATCTCGAGACTCGATTACTGTAATGCGCTGTACATTGGCCTACCCTTGTCGGCAATCCGGAAGCTTAAGCTGGTGCAGAACGCTGCAGCGCGTCTGCTCTCGGGAGCCTTAAGATCCGACCATGTGACTCCACTCCTGCGCGAACTGCACTGGCTTCCAGTTGAATTCCGGGTAATCTTCAAGGTGTTAGTTTTAACTTTTAAGGCCTTATATGGTTTGGGGCCAGTGTACCTGAAGGAGCGGCTTACCCCTTATGTGCCCAGGAGATCACTGCGCTCAGAGGGACTCAACCTTTTGGATGTGCCTAATATCAGGGTTTGCAGATTGGCTAGTACACGCCGGAGGGCATTTACCGCTGCCGCCAGCTCTGTGGAACGGCCTCCCCGAAGAGATCCGGGCCATCCAGGCTCTCTTGCCGTTCCGCAGAGCAGTAAAAACATGGCTATTTAGGCAGGCATTCGGCCCATAGCCAACTGCCACTATCTGCACTATCTGCACCTGCGGGTTCGCTGTTAGCATGCCATTGCCAACTATTGCTATTGGCTGGCAATATGTTTTAATTCGGGTGTTTTAATTGTTTTACTGTATTTTAATGTATTTTACTTGTTTTATTTGCACTAATTTTGTGAACCGCTCTGGGCGCCAGAGAGAGCGGTATATTAAGCCGAACTTAATAAATAAATAAATAATAATATAATATAGTTCAATCTGCGTTATAGTAGCAGGGTAAATGGGGCCTGCAATGCACTCCCCTCATATAAACATATCTAAAAATGGGATGTGTCTTAGAATTAGATAATTAGATAATTAGAATTAGATAATGATGATTTTAATGATGAGATGCTGAGGACTTGTACTTTATGGCTTTAATTGTTTTATTGCTTTTATATGGTTTATATTATACTAGCTGTACCCGGCACGCGTTGCTGTGCCCTATTTAGGAGATGCAAGAAAGTCTGAGTATGTAAGGGTTGGAATTGTTGTTAGTTATGGTGTTGTTGGGGCCATGGCTGTGTCGTTGTGGGTTGTTCTGGTGGGTGGGATGTTGAAGTCCTGGGGAGTTGTTGGTGTGTGGTGTTGCTGGCGTTCTGCATAGCTTGTGGATATACAATGTTTTTTGTCTTTCCGTCTGCTGTGTTGATGTAGAGGTTGATGTTTGTGTGGGTGGGGTACTTTGGAAGTGAGTGGAGGTACTTCAATCAATCAATCAAAACTTGATTACGGTCACAGACCAGCACAAAGTGGGCACAAGCGCCCTAAGAGGAGAAGGACAGCTCCCCAGTAAACAGTTATTTAAAATCAGACTAGAAATCAGTATAAAAATATATTTTAAGAGACAGGATATTGTTGCCTTACGGTGTCAATCATCCTCCGTCTGATATTAAGGGCAGCAGCACAGAACTTAGCAACACTGTAAGTCATTGTAGTGTTAGAGTCCGAAACCATCAGGGTGGAATAACATCTTTCACTGCGCCCCGGGTACTTTAAAAGCCCTGGTCCAATGAGATTGGATCTAAGATCTCTGTAGAACATGCATTGAAGAAGCACGTGCTCAGTTGTTTCCACATGACCAGACCCACAGGGGCATAGTCTCTGCTTGAAGGGGGTCTTCCGATACCTCCCCTCCAATACAGCCGATGGGAGGGCATGGCATCTTGCCAGGGTAAAAGCCGTTCGGTGTTTGGGCACCTCCAGGTCTGTTAGGTATGCCATGGGGGCAGTGAGGTATCTAGTGGCTTCACTAACAATGAAGGCTGGGGAACAGGCTAGGTCAGATTGGCGCTCTATGTCCAGGATCCGTTGCTTAATGAGATTTTTGGTTTGGTCCCATCTCATGCTTAGCAATTGTCCTTGGGAGAAACCTAGTGTTGCGATCTTTGCTGAGACTGTTTTAATCCATGTGGACTGGAAGTCGTCTCTCATGATGAGGGGGGCAAGACCACATGGGGAGAAGCATAGGTGTAGCCAGTAATTGAGAATAGCTGTCTATATTCTCGCTTCCACTTTCACGAAGTCTGTCTCCAATCGCAGGGTAGCGTTAGGGACACATCTGGGAGCCTGTAGAGCCGCTCTTAGGAATTTCGATTGGACACGCTCTAGTGGGGCATAATTTGAGAAGGGTCCAAGCTGGGCTCCATACAGCATTTGTGCGACTGATTTTGCTTCAAAAAGTTTAAGAGCCGCCGGTATAAAGTGACCTCCTCCGGTCCTGAGATATCTTAGGATAGCGGATGAACTCTTTTGTGCTGTCTCTGCTGCACACTCTGCGTGGGCTTTCCTGCTGTTGCTGCTATGGAGGGTAACACCAAGATATTTAAAGCTTGAGACCTGCTCTATTTTGTTTCCATCTATTCTCCAGTTGTGCCTCTTGGGTCGTTTAGCAAACACCATAATTTTAGTTTTCTGAAAGTTGAGGTGCAACTGTTCTTCCTGGCAGTAATTTGTTAATGCTCTCAGGGCTCTTTTCAGTCCAACTTGAGTTCTGGAAAGAAGAACTGCATCATCAGCATAGAGCAGGGTGGATAGATGCCTTCCAGCTAGTTTTGGAGGATGGAAATCCAAGTTGTATAGGTGTTCCACCATAGAGTTAATGTAGAAATTGAATAGAAGTGGGGCCAAAATGCACCCTTGCTTGATGCCCTTCTCAGTTTTGACTGCTTTGGTAAGATGGCCCTGGGAACTGCATCTTACTTTCAGAGTAGTTCCTTCATGGAGTGTTCGTAATAACTGTAGAAGTCGCCTGTCTATTGAAGTGGACCCAAGCTTTTCCCATAGCTTGGTACGGGAAATGGAATCAAAAGCTGCTCTGAAGTCTATAAACGCAGCATAGAGGGAGGATGGCTTGTGGGAGGATTTATCTATGAGATGTTGCAATACTATACATTGATCGATGGTGGATCGTCCTTCCCTGAAACCGGCTTGCTCCTCTGCCAGTATGTTCTCTTGCTCCATCCAGTCCAGCAGTTTCCATTGAAGGTGCCTTGCGTATATTTTGCTGATGGTATTGAGGAGGCTAATGGGCCTATAGCTTGCAGGGTCATCCTGTTTCCCTTTCTTTTTATATATGGGGACAATAATTGCCAGCACCCAGTCCTTTGGTACCTGTCCATATTTATCTATGCAGGTAAACAATGATGCTAAAATGGGGGACCAGAAGTCCAGATTGTTCTTAATGACCTCAGGGGGGATCAGATCTTCTCCTGGTGCCTTTCCTGGTTTTAATTGAGCTACAAGTCTTTTAATTTCAGAAGGCGTCACTGGAGGCCACATGGGGATATCTTCCATTGATGAGATTGGGCAGGCATCTCCACCCACAATGTCCGATGAGGTATCTCTGTAAAGTTCCTGAAAATGTGCTTCCCAGATTCCTGGGGGTATTTGAGAGTCAACCAAGGGACGATCCCAACTTTGAATATTAGAAGTGGTATGCCAGAAGGTGGTTGCATCTTTTGCCTTGACGGCTTGAATGAGCCGTGCCCAGTTATTTTTCATGGCTTCTCCCTTCTTGCGAGTCAGCAATTGTTTACATTGTCTCTTTTGCTGAAGGAGAGCTTGTGCAGTTGTAGGGGAAGTGTTGGATTCGCAAATCTGATAAGCAGTGGTGAGAGCTTCTTTGGCGGAAATACACTCCTTGTCAAACCACGCCTGGGATTGTTGGTACTGTTGTCGGTGTTGCTGTTTCCGGACTATGCTGTTGCTCTGATTTAGCTGTCTCTGAAGCTCTTGAATGATGTTTCTATAGCTTTCCATGAGTGTACTGGTGGTTTCAGCTGATGTCAGAGAGGAGCGAAGGCTCATAAGCTGATCTGTGGCCAGCAGATCAGTTGTTCTTTGATTCAGGTGTGGGGTCCATTTGGCTCGGTTATAAGATCTTTCTGTTGGCAGTAGTAGAGGCTGGTATTGTTCCGTTATGTGGAGGTACTTGCAATCCCATTATCCATGGTGTGTCCTCCTCTAAACTGCAGTTGGATGGAGTGTGGGTCATGGGGGCACTGTGTGCCAAGTTGGGTCTTTATCGGTCTTGGTTCTGGGCCACAGTGGTCTGTGGGGAATGAAGGGTTTGAAAGTACTACAAATCCCATAATCCATGGAGGTACATCAAATCCCATCATTCATGCTCCACCCTCCTCCAAACTGCAGTAGAATCATCATAGGTCATAGCGGCTCTGTGTGCCAAGGTAGGTTACTGTAAATTCAGGCCATACACAATGTCCCATGAGCTGAGGCCTAGTCAGGAACAGCAAATTAATGAAGCCTTACTGTCAATTCAGGCCATACACAATGTCCAATGAGCTGAGGCCTAGTCGGGAGAAGCAAGTTAATGAAGCCTTACTGTCAATTCAGAGCGTAAACAGCATTCCATTAAGTGAGGCCTAGTCAGGGAAATTAAGTTAATGAAGCCTTACTGTCAATTTTGGGCGTGGTCTGTGATTTGTAGGGGTGTAAATTTTCTGTGGGAAGTGAATTGGGTGTTTGTGTTTGTGCCTCAGTCCTTTGCCTTATCCTCCTCTGACAGTTTATTATGGGTCGGAATGTTCATGTTGGCTGACCAGTACAGGAGTTGTGCAAATCCGCCCTTATTGGCAGCCAATTATGTCAGAATGTAGAGGCTGGGAGAGTCGTTGGCAGCCGCGGAGGATGCTGGGAAATGTAGGGGTTTTTTACTCGTTGTTTTGGGGGCCTTTTAGGTTGGGGGGGGAGTTTCTTTGCTACAAACCTACCTTGCTTGAGGCCTATTTCTGTTGACAAGTTTGGTGTTTCTGCGTTGTAAGGTTTCTCTGTTTGGGACGGTCGTTCCATGACGGGAACCCCTTTATATAATAGATGTAGTGTTTTTGATTGTATTTTATTTTGTGGGGCATTGATTGTCAACTGTAAACCGCCTCGAGTCACCTCCAGGCTGAGAGGGGAGGTATATAAATATACTAATACTAAATAAATAAATAAACAAATAAACAAATAAATGATGATGATTTCTTAATCTCAATCTCTCCTCAAGGTTATCTATATATATAAAATGAGAGCGTCCGTTTTTGACGCTTATGGACGGGAAAACTATAGGCCCCCCAACCACAAAACGCACCCAACACATTTCCACCGGCCTGTAGGAACATTTGTGGCACAAAAAAAACACCTCCCTACCTTTAAACACCCCCAAAAACGGCCCCCCAAAACCGCCCATTGCATCCCATTCTACACTGGCCGCGAGCGCAGACGAGAGGGAGAGCAGTCGCGCAGGCGCACTTCACCCCCCCCACCAACCCATCCCGCCATCCAGGGGCTAACGGACCCGCGCACCGCTCCTCCGCCCGGGTGCTGCGGCTGGTGTCATCGCCCCCCTCCTCCTCTGCCTCCTCGCCCTCCTCGCCCGTCGCCCTGACGTTCCCGGCCCCGGCCCGCTCGGGCACCACCGGAACCACCTGGGAAGCTAGCGAGGAGGCCGCGGAAGAGCCGCCAACAACACCGCCCCACACCTCCAGAGTCCAGCCGCGGCCCCCGGGGCTGGCAGCCCTCGACAACGCTGGAGGACGCCTAAGAGGAAGCACAGGAGCCAGGAACGGCGGCGCCCGCACGTCCCCCATCTCGGAGCAGCTCTGGGGCGCCGAACTACACTTCCCAAAAGGCCACGCTGGGCTACTTCCGGCCGCGGAGGTTTCTGGGAACTGTAGTTCGGCACCCCGGGGCTGTTCCAAGATGGGGAATGTGCGGGCGGCGCCGTTCCTGGCTCCTGTGCTTCCTCTTAGGCGTCCTCCAGCGTTGTCGAGGGGCTGTCAGCCCCGGGGGCCGCGGCTGGACCCAGGAGGTGTGGCCGGTGTTGTGGCTGGCTCTTCCGCGCCTCCGCCGCTTCCCAGGTGGTCCCGTGGCGCCCGAGCAGGCCAGGGCCGGAACGGCAGGAGAGGCGGGCGAGGAGGCCGAGGCGGCAGAGGAGGAGGGGGCCACGACACAGGCCGCACCACCCGGGCGGAGAGAGAGAAGGTGAGTGATAGAGAGAGAGTGAGAAAGACAGAGGGGGGGGAAAGACTGAGAGAAAGAGAGAGAATATAAAGAGGGGGAAATGAAATGAGAGAGAGAGAGTGAGAGGGTATGAGAGAGGGGGAATTAGAGACTAAGACAGAGAGAGAAGGGGAGTGAGAGAGTTAGAGAGGGAAATATAGAGGGAGGAAGGGATTGATAGATAGGGATAGAGAGAGTGAGTGATAGATAGAGAAAGATTGGGTTATACAGACTGAGTGAGTACAGAGAGATAGACACAGAGAAAGCAAGTGATAGAGTGTGTGATGGAGAATAATATACAGACAGACAGACAGTGATAGATAAGGATAGGGATAGAGAGAGAGACAGACACAGGAAGTTATAGAGAGAAAGATAGGTAGATAAGGAGAGAGAAAGAGAGACACAGAGAAAGATAGACTGAGAGACACACAGAGAGAGAGAGAGAGACATGGCACACAGAACCCCGACCATGCATGATGGGACTTGCAGTACCACCATGGAAAATGGGATTTGTAGTACTTCAAAACCCATCATTCCCCTTACAGACCACTGTGGCCCAGAACCAAGACCAATAAAGACCCAACTTGGCACACCATGCCCCCATGACCCACACTCCATCCAACTGCAGTTTAGAGGAGGGCACACCGTGGATGATTGGACTTCCTCGCATCTCCTAAAAAGGGCACAGCAACGCGTGCCGGGTACAGCTAGTTTATAAATAAAGCTTTAATTTCTTATTGAGAGTGCTGAAATTAGTGTGTATCTTATAATTGATGGCATTCTAGAATTGATCAAATATGGTAGGTTCTTTTCAAAATAACATTCCATACTTCCTATAAGTGGAACCTGATCTGTTTCACATGATACTCATTCACACTATACAGTGACAGTACAATTATTCCATTTTAGCTGCCATGGTTCTGTTACCAAACAGAATTTGGGGGGTCTTGCCATGAAGGCAGACAAGCTAGACCCACCAAAGAGGATCCATATTAACCCTGGTGAGAAAGGAAGCCCAATCTCAATTTCCCCTAGAATTTCCCAATGAAAAAGCTCACCAAGTTGAAGGAGTCCTACCAAGATGTTTATTCTTACTAGCTGGAAATGATGACAGCCGCAATCATTCACCAATGCTGACATAAAAGTTACATTGGAAAAACATGCCATTTTATAAGGTTACAGGTTCAAACTTTCCCACTTCCCACCCCCAGACCAGCTTCACGTTGATTGGATGGAATCCTCCTGGCTGGCTGCATCTTCTCCCGGTTTCCAGACAATGGGGGCGAAGAGGTGGGCGATGAGTATAACAATGAAGGCAGAAAAACATTTTGATGGGATTAAATATGTAGATCAAGTGGCCAAGTGTTCAGCAAGAACCCTCCTGTTCTCAGGCTGAACAATTCTATTGTCTTTTGGTTGATGATCAAATGTCCTCATCTGTGTTTTTCTCTGTTTGATAGACACAGATTAATATATTGCTTCAGGGTCTCAGTTCTTTGGATGGTAAACAAATGAAGAAGCTGTAGCCATGTACCAGTTTCCGAGGCTGATAGAGGGGGCCGTTTATGAAATATAGAAATAGTTTTGCCTATTAATCAATGGCACAAAGGTAGACGAAACTCAGAAGTCTTTGTCTATTGATTAGCAGAAACCAGTTTTGGCCCAAGGGGAAATACCCTTTTGGAAAGAGCTGGCTCCTGCTATTGTCATGCAAATGAGGCTAGTGGAGAGGTGATTGAATCACAAGCTTGCAGCTGGCAAGCCTCACCTAAGGTAGCTGGCTAAAGGTAAACAGGGGCACTTTCATATTTGTAAAATAACATACAGTACATGGGGATAACATGAGAGGGCAGATATATTGGGGTTTATGGGGAAAATATACCATCCTGATCATCCCTGCCTACCCACCAGAAAGATACACAGTTTATTAGATTCATAAAAGATAGCTCAAGGGGTCCTAGACAGAAAGGAAAAAAAGTCTTTGGGAATGAGCAAAAGTCCATAAGAGTAATGAAAAGGTAAATAACTGGGTGTATTTACCTGTCATGTGGGACCATGGGGCTATGGGAAGAGCCTTAGGTTCCCATGTGGGGGACAGATAGGGGATTATGGGATCACTTCCAGCCTGGCGTTCTTGGAAAAACTATGAATCCCTTGGTTTTTAAAACTATTTTCTACAGAGCCCAAGAAAAAGGGGGGTCACCTCCAATATCAGTTCCATCCTATGAGAGCCTGGGATTTGTAGTTTGCTGAGGCATTAGAGGGGCTCTCTGGCTGGAATCTCTAAGTAATCTTGCCTGAAACTACCAATCCTAGGATTCCATGGAATGTTGTCATGATAGTTAAAGTAGACTCATAGTGTTATTATTCTGTAGTGCAAATAGACCTTTGCTCTATGAATGACCTTTGACAGAGAAGTAACAGAAAGGGCTAGTGATCCAACAAGTCCCCGCTAATCAGTATTGTCCACACTGTAATCTGTCCTAAGGTGCTGAAAAGGACAATTCCTCTGCATTGATTCCTCCTTCTCTCCCTTCTTGGATTTCCTTTGTCCTGGATTTGGAATCATAGAGTTGGAAGACGCCCCAAGAGCCATTTGGTCCTACCCCATTTTGCTATAGAGGAATATGCAATCTATCAAATTTGCAAATGACACAAAATTGGGAGGGGTAACTAATATCCCAGAGATCAGAATCAGAATCCAAATAGACCTTAACAGATTAGAGAGCTGATTGGTAAAAACTAACAAAATGGACTTCAGCAGGGGAAAATATATGAAATAAATAAAAATGAAATGCATAGATATAGACTGCATGACATCTGACTTGAAATCAGTCCATGTGAAAGAAAGCTTAGAAGCCTTAGAAGACCTCAAGCTGAATATGAGTCAACACTGTGATGCAGCAGCATAAAAAGTCAAAGCAGTTCTAGGCTGCATCAACAAGAGTATAGTGTCAGGATCGAGGTAAGTCATAGAATCATAGAGTTGGGAGAGACCTCATGGGCCAAGAAGCAGGAAATTTGCATTCAAAGCACCCCCATCCAGCCTTTGTTTAAAAGCTTCCAAAGAAAGAGCCTCCACCACACTCCAGGACAGAGAGTTCCACTGCTGAACAGCTCTCACAGGAAGTTCTTCCCAATGTTCATATGGAATCTTCTTTCTTGTAGTGTGAAGCCTTTGTTCCGCGTCCCAGTGTCCAGGGCAGCAGAAAACAAGCTTGCTCCTTCTTTCCTATGACTTCCTCTCACATATTTATACATGGCTATCACGTCTCCTCTCAGCCTTCTCTTCTTCAGTATAAACATGCCCAGCTCTTTAAGCCACTCCTCATAGGGCTTGTTCTCCAGACCCCTGATCATTTAGTCACCCTCATCTGGACACAGGGCCGTAGCCAGGATTTTGGTTCGGGGGCTGAGACTGGTGGAAGAGGGTTTACCCTAGCAAACCTTTTGTATTGTTATCCCAATAACCCCATGAAGGTGGGATATAATGAGCATGGTGATCAGATCATGATATGAATAAACATAACAGTTTAAATAATGTACCAGTAAGGCCTTCTCGCGGACCATCCTGAGAATATCGGGGGCTGAAGCCCCCTTAGCCCCCCCCCCTGGCTACATGCCTGTCTGGACACATTTCAGCTTGTCAATATCTCCCTTCAATTGTGGTGCCCAGAATTGGACACAATATTATAACCAAGGCCGAATAGAGGGGTAGCATGACTTCCCTGGATCTAGACACAAACTCCTATTGATGCAGGCTAAAATCCCATTGGCTTTTTTTTGGGCTTTTTCTGCCACCGCATCACATTGTTGGCTCATGTTTAACTTGTTGTCCACAAGGACTCCAAGATGTTTTTCACAAGTACTGCTCTCAAAGCCATGTGTCCCCCATTCTGTATCTTTGCACAGTCCTGCTCTATTCTGCTTTAGTCAGACCTTTCCTGGAAAAACACCGTGTCCATTTCTGGGCACTGCAATTCATGAAGGATATGGAAAAGCTGGAACATATTCGGAAAAAGGGTGACCAAGATGATGAACAGTTTGGAAACCAAGCCCTAGGACGAGGAGCTTAGGGAGCTGGGTATGTTTAGCCTGGAGAAGAGAAGGTGGAGAGGGGTCGTGATGGCCATGTTGAAATATTTAAAATGATTTCACATTTAGGAGGGGGCAAGCTTGCTGTCTGTTGCTCTGGACTGGAGACTAGAACACAGAGAAATCGATTCAAATTTCAGGGGGGAAAATAGATTTCCTACCTGAACACTAGGAAGAACTTCCTGATGGGAAGAGCTGTTCAACAGTGGAATATGCTGCCTGGGAGTGTAGTGGAATCTCTTTCTCTAGAGGTGTTTAAACAGAGGGTGGATGGCCGTCTATCAGGGGTGCTTTGATTGTCTTCCTGCATGGAAAAAGGTTGGACTTGATGCCCCTTGTGGTTTCTTCTAACTCTATCTATATATAAAAAAATGTAACATCCGTTATTATAAGCACATAGGCAACAAAACCACACAAGGCAGAAACACAAAACTAGCCCACTTAGACTCACAACCCTACTTGCTTTGTTTGCAGCTACCCCCCCCCCCCAAATTAAAGACAAATAACTAAAAAACCGAAAAAACATTTGGGACTACAACTCCCATAACCCCCTCTGCACCAGACACCAAAATGGCGCCTACGCTCCTCTCCTCCCCCCTCCCAAACTGAAACAAACCACCTACCACATGCAGAGGGTGAAGGGAGAGTAAGGAAGAGGAAGAAAGGAAGGTGGCGGCGAGGGAGAGGGCCGGTCAGGGAGGAGGCGGCAGCGACATGCGGTGCTGCTTCTTCCTCCTCCTCCGCCTCCCCCTTGCCACTCAGCTCAGGCCCAGCGGAGGCGGTGGCGGCGGCAGCGAGGGAGGGGGCCGGTCAGGGGGGAGGAGGTGGTGGCGACATATGGTGCTGCTTCTTCCTCCTCCTCCTCCTTCTCCCCCTCGCCGCTCGGCTCAGGCCCAGCGGCAGCGGCGAGGGAGGGGGCCAGTCAGGGAGGAGGAGGCAGAGGAGGAGGAAGAAGCAGCACCGCATGTCGCCACCGCCTCCTCCTCCCTGACTGGCCCCCTCCCTCGCCGCCGCCTCTGCTGGGCCTGAGAGAAAGGAAGGAAGAAAGAGGAAGGAAAGAAGAGGTAGGGAAAAGGAAGGAGAAAAGGAAAGGATGAAGGGGGAAGAAGGAAGGAAAGAAGAGGTAGGAAAAAGTAAGGAGAGAAGGAAAGGGTGAAGGGGGAGGAAGGAAGGAAGGAAGGAAGGAAGAGGGAGAATGGAGGAAAGAAGGAAGGGGAGAAAGGGAAGGAAAAGGAAGGAGAGAAGGAAAGGGTGAAGGGGGAGAAAGGAAGGAAGTAAGAGGAAGGAAGGGGGAGAATGGAGGAAAGAAGGAAGGGGAGAGAGGAAGGAAAATGAAGGAGAGAAGGAAAGGGTGAAGGGGGAGAAAGAAAGGAAGGAAGAGGAAGGAAGGAAGAGGGAGAATGGAGGAAAGAAGGAATGGGGAGAGGGAAGGAAAAAGAAGGAGAGAAGGACAGAATGGAAGAGGAAGGAAGGAACGAAGAGGGAGGGAGGAAAAGGGAGAATGGAGGAGAGAAGGAGGGAGGGAAGGAGAGAAGGAAGTAACACAGGAAGAAAGAAGAGAAAGTACACAGGACAGAAAAAGGAAAGAAAAGGTAATAAAGGAAGGACAACCTGGTGAGGGGAGGAGAAAACGGAAGGAATGAAATAGAGGGAGGGAAATAAAGAGGGGGGACTGATTGAGAAAAGGAATGAATTGGAGGAAGGAGGGAAAGGACAGACAGAAGGAAGGAGGAAACACACACATACCCATACACATATACACATGCACAACAATATACAAATATACACATACACACATACATACACACATCTGTACTTACACACATACATATACATGCATATACATATACAAACACACATATACTTAAGTACTGTCAGCTCCGGTAGGACCCCAAACAAGCCACGCTCACTCCAAAGCTCGTTGAAGGAAAAGTAGTTTATTTGATCCTTAATCCAGGGCGGTCAAAGACCGAACTGGCCTTTTCCCGCTGGTCTACACCTTCAAACCCTTCAGGCCCAACCCCCGCTGGCCCATTCCACCCCCTTTGTCCGATCTTCCGGCGCCCAGCACATCAAAGGCGGGAACAGGGCGCTCAGCATTTCAAAGGCCAGGGACAGTTCAAAGGATGACCAGATATGGCTGTTATCAGATGGCGGGCGATGCCTGGCCGTTAGGTAAACAAACGGGCTGGTATCGGATGGCAGGCGAGGCCTGGGCCGTTAGGTAAACAAACGGGTCAGGCGACGCTGACAGTACACACATATACACGCATATACATATACACATATACATGAGCAAACACACATATATACACACATATGTACACACACACACACACACACACATATATATATATACATACACACACACAGGCAGTCCCCAAGTTACAAACATCCCACTAAGAAACGACTCATACTTCAGAACACAGCAGAATTGAACGGCTTTTAGGGGTTGCAAGACATTTGATTGTGCTTTTCAAAAACGCCACAGCAAAGCGTGGGCAGGTCAGCTAGTGATTCTATAATTCTATAATCCTTTGATAGATTGAAGCCATCTAGCTTCAATCGAAAAACCTTCAAAAAGAAGGAGACTCGGAGGCAGTTTATTCCATTGTCAAGCAGTTCTTAAAAGATATGCAAAGATATCATGGCCCATCAACCCAATTCTTGTTCCACCTCCATATGGACACATTGATCTCTGGAGCATAGGCATGTTTTGTAGATAAAAAAGCAGCTTTTCAGGAGCAGCCAGTTGTTGTTTCCTTCAGTGCCAAAGGTCTGATGAGTGTGGTAGATTTCCGTCAATCCACATTGAAGGACATATGGCTCAGGGCTGGTGGCTACTCGCAGTTTATATTTTCCTGTGCCTCCTGAGAAGAGGTAAGTTCCACATGAAATACAAAAAATGGTATGTGTTATATTGTCCCTTTATGAACAGTAATAACAATAATTCACAAGTGTCTATTCAGGCAGGCTTTTAGCAACTAACCAATTGATAAAGTTGGAGTGTTGATACGAGGGCGGGTCAATAAGTCTGTGACTTTTTGAATAAAACACAGGTTTTTGGATAAAAAAATCATTTTATTTTTCAACATAGTCTCCTTTGAGCTCTATACACTTTGTCTAATGTTTCTCCAATTTTTTTATCCCTTCCAAAAAATAAGATTTGTCGAGTTCATCCAAATAGGTATTTGTTTGTGAGATGATTTCATTGTTGGAGTCAAATCTCTTTCCGCTGAGCCATTTCTTCAGGTTTGGAAACGAGAAATAGTCACTCGGGGCTAAATCCGGAGAATAGGGCAAAAGAGGGAGCAATTTGTATCCCAATTCATAGAGTGTTGCCATGGCAACTGAACATGTGTGCACGGTTGCATTGTCCTGGTACAGAAGAACCTTTTTCTTGGCCAAATGCGGTCAGGTTTTTTTTTCCAAATCCTCATTAAATCGACCCAATAAATTGTCATAATTTTCGCCATTGATTGTTTTACCCTTTGTCAATGTGGATTATACCGTGTGCATTCCAAAAAACGGTCGCTATGACTTTATAGGCTGACAAACCCACCATGGCCTTCTTTGGAGCCGATGCACCCCGAGAGACCCACTGTTTTGACTTCTGTTTGGTCTCTGGTGTGTTGTGGTGGATCCACGTCCCGTCCACGGTTACAAAACGGTGCAAAAACTCATCCATATTGCAATTGAACAACGCCAAACACTCCTGCGAAATTGTCACACGATTGCATTTGTGCTCGATTGTGAGCAAGCGCAGCACCCATCTTGCAGAAAGCTTTCTCATATGCAAGTGATCATTTAAAATTGAAATCACTGAGCCATGTGAGATGCTTATGGCTTCCACAATCCCTTGCACTTTCAAACTCCGATCGGCCAACACCATATCGTGATTTTTTTCTATTGTTTCGGGTGTAGAGACCTCAACTGGGTGTCCAGAACGTTCGGCATCTTCCATGCTTGTACGGCCGCAACAAAATTCAGTAAACCACTTTTTTACCATTGAAATTGATGGTGCAGAGTCCCCATAGTATTTATCAAACTTAGCCTTGGTTTGAGTGATGTATTTTCTACAAAAAATAATGCTTAATGAGCACACAAAATTCACTTTTTTCCATTTTCTCCTCAAATCACGAGATAGTCTGCTATCATTGGTTGTCAAACACAAACTAAATGACGCAGCTTGTTCAAATTTTGACAGGAGGCAACTGACAGGTGCCTGTTGACAGGAGCAGTGTTGCCCTTTCAGTTAAGAGGCGAGAAATTCAAAAAGTCACTGACTTATTGACCTGCCCTCGTATTATACTTTGTTAATTTTGTGACTATTTTAATTGGTGCTTTTAAACTGTTTTTAAAAATTGGGTTTTAATGTTCACATTTACTAGATTTTCACTTGTAAATTTCCATTGGTGACATTTACATGTATACGTTTATATATTTTAATGCCCCATGACACTCCTCACTATTGAGCAAGCATTTTTCAACTACCATGCAACTCTATCATTGTACAGTTTCCCACCTCTCAATAATTTCAGCCTTGGGTCTCAGTTCTGTGAGAAAGGTGGAATGTATATCAAACATATCTATGAATACATACAAGGGCATAGCTTAACATCCAGGGCAACTGGGAACTATAGGTTGAGCATTCCTTATTCAGAATGCTAGGGACCAAAAGTGTTTTGGATTTTGAGACTTGGGTTCCATCTCAAAGATACCTCATGTACTAATATACAAATACAGGTCTTCTAAAATATAAACCACCTCTGGCCCTAAAAATTTCATACAGAGAATATTCTACCTGTATGCCCAAAAATGCACCAGATCCTGTATGATCTTGGAAGCTAAACAGAGTCAGCTCTGGTCAGTATGTAGATGGGACACTGCCAGTAAAGAACAGGTGCTGTGGGCTCTATTTCAGAGGAAAGAACTTACAAAACCCCTTTTGAATATTCATTGTCTAAGAAAACCATAAGAAATTCATAAGGTCACCATAAATCAACAGACAACCCCAGCTAATTAATTGTTATTGGATGCCATGGAAAGGCTGTATAGTTTAGAGGAGAGGGGCATCTATGAGGACTCTATAGATTTAAAAAGTGGGGAGTGTGTCACAGATTACACAAGTCCCAAAATCCCAGATCCAGCATAGTTGCCTCTGTTACCATGTCATCACTCCTTACTCTGCCACTGACTGTTTAAATATGTTAAATTGCTCAATATGCTTTTAGCACAGTTTACCTGTCCAAATGTATCTCCCTCTACAAACCACCAAGGAAGTTAAGACCATCCGGGGAGGCTCTGCTCTCGGTCCCACCACCTTCGCAGTTGCATCTGGTGGGGACGAGAGACAGGGCTTTCTCTGTGGTGGCTACTCGGCTGTGGAACTCTTTCCTCAATGACATTAGATCTGCCCCCTTCCTCCTGACCTTTTGTAAGAAACTTAAAATCTGATTATGGGGTCAAGCCTTTGAACAATAAATGGAATAACTGGGAAGAGATTGTTTTAGTGACCGCAATGGATTGACCTGGACTATGATTTGAACCGGCAAAAAGTTTTATAATTGTTTTTTTATTGTATCTGTGATTTCTAATGTACTGTGTCAGCAGCTGATGGTTCCCTGTTTAAGCCGTCTTGAGTCCCTCCTCAGAGGTGAGAAAGACGGGATATAAATGCTCAAAATAAATAAAAAATAAATAGGACCTCATCAGAGGGTCAGGGGAAAAGAGAGGGAAAGCGGAGAAAAGTTGAGGGAACTATCCGCCTCCCATCCCATGCAGTTTTCGATCTTTTCCCATTGTTTCTCCACTTCCTTTTCGTGTTCTCCAGCTCCTCAAAAGGCACTCTGGGCTCTGTTTCTCTATGCTGTCGAAATGGAGCACCACTGACTCCAGCCGGAACTTGCCTTGCATCAGGTGATGGACATCATGGGACTCTGTTTCAGCAGCTAGAGAAATGGAGAGAAGATGCAGAATATTTGTTTAATCTGTTATCATCATCATCATCATCATCATCTTCTTCTCACTTGTTAATCGCCCTCCATTAAAATGCTCCAGGCGATTTACATAAAACAATTGCAGTAAAAATACACAATACCAAATAGACTGCATAAAACATTAAAAGCTCTGCTAAAAAGCCAGGTCTTTAATTCATAATTTTTATTGGTATATTTTACGAGCTTCATAAAACAACATGATATAAAAGAGGGGGCAGAGAAGTGCTGAATATAGATGAAAGAGGATATGTGGATAAGACAGAGAAGGGCTGGGGGCGAGATAGAGTTAGGTAGGATAAGACTGGGATGGGGGAGAGAAAGTGCTAGCAGAAATGAAAAGAAAAGAAGTATAGTTGCTTCCAGTCCGGGTATCCGGGTAACCAGTCCTAGCTTGGTAATTTTGTGTCTTCATATTGGGTTTCTTTCACCCCTGTTTATTGTTTCAGATTTCTATAGTAAATTAAAAATTTTCTGTCTTCAGATAGCACATGGTGGGCTTCCAATCTGTTCTATTCTTAACATCTGTGTTGCTAACCAAACTTTTTAGAGTGTCCATGTCGATGAATTCGGCCAGTTTAATGGTCCACTCTGTTGGCATCGGGGGGGTTCTTGCTTCCACTTCCTTGCTAGCACCACCCTTGCTGCTGCTGCCGCCATAAAATAAAATATTTTGTCTTTGTTTCTTTCCAGAGTTCCATTTGTTAAGTTTAGTAGAAAAACCTCAGGTTTGAATTCTATCTTCGTTTCGAGTATCCTTTGAGCATGTAGATGGATAGTCTTCCAGAATTTTTGGATTTTGTGGCAAGACCACCAACAATGAAGAAATGTCCCTGGCTGGTCTTTACACTTCCAGCATTTGTTGTTGGTATTCTTGTAGAATTTAGATAGCTTTTGTGGGGTCAAGTGCAAAAGATGCAGAATATTTGTTTAATCTGTTATCATCATCATCATCATCATCATCATCATCATCTTCTTCTTCTCACTTGTTAATCGCCCTCCATTAAAATGCTCCAGGCGATTTACATAAAACAATTGCATTAAAAATACACAATACCAAATAGACTGCATTAAACATTAAAAGCTCTGCTAAAAAGCCAGGTCTTGAGTGCCTGAGCAAAGGGTGGCAAGTCACGCATGGCCCTCAAGCGGGGGAGGCAAGGAGTTCCACAAGACAGGGGCAGAGGTGGAGAAGGACCTGCGTCTTGTGCTCTCGAGACATACTTCCCTGGGGCCTGGAACATACAGTAAGATAAGTTGGAGGAGTCGTGACGACCACTGGCGGCAGAGAGGGGAGAGGCGGTCTCTGAGATATGCTGGCCCCTGACCATAAAGCGCCTTAACGGTCAGAACCAACAACTTAAACAGGGCCCGGAATTCCATTGGAAGCCAGTGCAAGTGTAACAGAGTTGGAGTTATGTGGCATCTCAAAGGTGTTTTTGAAAGTAGCCTGGCAGCCGCATTCTAAATAATGCGGATCCTCCGAGTAGTCGACAGGGGAAGGCCGACATACAAGGCGTTACAATAATCCAGTCTAGATGTAACCGTCGCATGGATGATTGTAGCCAAGGTTTCCTCTGAAAGGTAAGGAGCCAGCTATCTCACCTGCCGGAGATGGAAAAAGGCCTGCTTACTAACATCAGCGATCTGGGCCTCCATAGTCAACTGTGAATCCAGGACGACACCCAAGCTCTTAACAGTAGAAGATGGATGAAGGGAAGCACCATCAAAGTTGGGCAGGGAGGGCGCCACTCCAGGTGGACGGCCAGGCCACAAAATCTCAGTCTTAGTAGGATTCACCTTCAACCTAGTAGCACACAGCCATCTCGATACAGCCTCAAGGCATAAGGTGAAATTGTCTGGTAGTGAGGTGACTCCAGGCTCCAGCCGTAAAAGCAGCTGGGTATCATCCGCATATTGGTGGCACTCCGGACCAAAGCTCTGCACCAGGCTGGCAAGAGGTCTCACGTAGACGTTGAAGAGGAGGGGAGAGAGAATTGCTCCCTTAGGCACCCCACATGAGAGGGAAGACCTGTCAGAGATTCGAGCTAGGTACTCGACACGTTGAGACCGGCCTTGGAGAAAAGTGTCAAACCAACTGAGGGCCCGACCACGAACTCCCGCCATGGCGAGTCGATGGATCAGGAAGTCATGGTCAACAGTGTCGAATGCAGCCGTAAGATCCAGGAGTATCAGGAGTGCCGACCCCCCAGTGTTATTGTACACTGTCCTGGGAGCTATGATATGGGAGAGGATAGAATTTTTTAAAAAATAAAACCAATCAATCAATAATTTATTAATAACAATAACAATAATAATCATAATACACTTTATTTATATTCTGCTCTATCTCCCAGAGGGGACTCAGGTCAGATTACAGAACACATATACAGTAAACATCCAATGCCGTTAAAGATTTAACAAGGACAGACAATACATAAACAGAGGTATAAATGCCTTACTTTTCCCAAATCGTAGGGATGGCTCACTGAAGTAAAGACCATATAGCAAAAGTGGAAGTCATGTTTTTGTCAAACCACACACATACATTTTTATGGTATTTCATATCCAACTGTTAATTTTGTAAATAGATGTAAAAGGTAAAGGTTTCCCCTTGACATTAAGTCTAGTTGTGACTGACTCTGGGCAGTGGTGCTTATCTCCATTTCTAAGCCGAAGAGCCACCATTGTCCATAGACGCCTCCAAGGTCATGTAGTCAGCATGACTGTATGGAGCCGTTATAGATGTAGCAACCAATATTTTCAATATCAGAGCAATTTCTGCTATATAATACATCACCGCCACCACTATAATAATTATCATCATCATTATCATCATTATGTCTTACTTCCCTCTTCGATTACATTGATGCAGTCAGAGATCTATAGCACACTAATTATAGATGTCAAAAATGCATATTCCAATTGTATCACTAGTATAGTATATAGTATATATAGTAGTATATCGTTTATTGCATTAGCCGCAAGGTCATTGTGTATTCCAATTCTCCATTCCTTTCTCTAAATTTTATGATATATTTATGGATAACAGAAATCTATCTATCTATCTATCATCTATCTATCATCTATGCATACACATTTTTGGCTTGGATACTTGGTTGGCATCAGTTAAGATCTCTGCAGTCAACCCTTCACATTTGAGAAACACAGGGTTCATGCAAAAGAGATGAACTACATTTAATAAAATTTCTATTTGTTTTACCTGATAGATAAACTCTCTAGGAATATCTAGCTTTTTGAGCATGACACAATAGTCAACTTCTTCCAGATCATACCAGAGAACTAGAGATTCCTAGGTCTGCTGAAACATAAAAGTCAAATCTGCAAATGTGGAGGATCAACTGTGCTATTAGGAGACACTTGGATGCACGTGAAGCTCCAGTGCTACTTTGCCAAGTCTTGAAATAAATTTACCTTTATAAATTCCAACTATTTTTCATTGATATTTTGAAGTTCTAAGACTATACCCACTTTCTTTGGAATAAACCCCACTGAACGCAATGGGACATGCTTCTGATTAGACCAGTGGTTCCCAATCTTTTTTTGACCAGGGACCACTTTGACCAGGAACCTCTCTCCAACATTAGTACCAAAAGGTATTAATCAGTTTTTGGTCAACTTTAGATTCCGTTTGGTTATTTGAGGGTCTGATTTGAAAATTGCATTGGCTAGACCACATCATCTCTACTTTCTAAATATAAATTAACTAGCTGTCCCGTGCACGCGTTGCTGTGCCATAGTCTGTGGCTAACCCCTTCTACCCACATGGTGTGTGTGTGTATGTGTGTGCTGATGTTTGTGTGTATATGTGTATATTGTGTATGTGTGTGTTCTTATGTATATGAGCATGTATATATGTGTTTGTGTGCATGTCTTTATGTATATGTGTGTGTATGTGTGTGCTGATGTTTGTGTGTATATATGTGTATAATGTGTATGTGTGTGTTCTTATGTATATGTGCATGTATATATGTGTGTATGTGTGTATGTCTTTATGTATCTGTGTGTGTATGTGTGTGCTTATGTTTGTGTGTATATGTGTATATGTATATTGTGTATGTGTGTGTTCTTATGTGCATGTATATATGTGTGTATATATACATATATATGTGTACCTTCCTTTTTTCTCCATTCTCCCTCTTCCTTCCTTCCTTCCTTCCTTCCTTCCTTCCTTCCTTCCTTCCTTCCTTCCTTCCTTCCTTCCTTCCTTCCTTCCCCTTCAACCTTTCCTTCTCTCCTTCCTTTTCCTTCCCTCTCTCCCCTTCCTTTTTTCTCCATTCTCCCTCTTCCTTCCTTCCTTCCCCCCCCCTTCCCTTCCTTCTTCTTCTTCCTCTCCTTCTCTCCTTTTTCCTTTTTTTTCTCCATTCTCCCTCTTCCTTCCCTTCCTCCCCTTCCTTCCTTCCCTCTTCTTTCTCTCCTTCATTCTCCCCCCTCCCTCTTTCTTCAAGCCTGCAAGCCTGTCGCCCCTCTCACCGCCGCCTTCGGAGGGCTCGCGCTCCCTCAGCAAGCTTCTCTCTTTCTTTTCCCTTTTCCTTGCCTCTGTCCTCTTTTTCCTGGAGGCGGCAGCGGCGCTTCCTCCTCCTGAGGGGAAGGCAAGGCGCTGGCGCTCGGCATGGCGACGGGTGCGTAGAGCAGGCTCCCGCCACCGCTGCTTGCCCGGCTCCTCCCCCTCTGGGGTCTTCCTCTCCCTCCTCCTCCCTCCTCCGCCCAGGGCAGCTCGCTCAGGCCCCAAGGCTGCTGCTGCTGCTCTTGTTGCTGCTTCCGCCCCCTCCTCCTTGCCGCCACAATCCGTTGGGAGGTGTGTGCGCGAGGAGGTGTGTTGCGGGAGATGTGAAGAGGACGTTTGGCGTGAGGTTAGGGGGGAGTGGAGGGTTTTTTCCCCCAAGTAGGAGGGGGAAGGGAGCGCTCCGAATGTTTGAGCGCGCGGTGTTGGGTTTTTTTCCCTGTTGGACATGTGGGAGGGGGGAGGAGAGGAGCCTGAACCGTGGGGGATCATGGGAATTGTAGTTCATTTTGTTTTTGGGTTATTTAAATGTTGTTTCAATGTTTTTTGGTTTTTTTTAAAGAACATAGCTCTTTCGGTGTGGGGTTGTGTGGGTAATTATTGTGTGTCTGCGTTGTGTAGTTTCTTTGTTTACTGGCTACTTCTCATGACAGCTCTTTTTTATATATATATAGATGTTGTGTTTACAGTTGGTCCCCAGTTCCAAAATATCTCATTAAGTATTTCAAAATCTAACATACAGAACACATCTTGTCCCAAGCATTTCAGATAATGGATGCTTAACATCCTAGAATTGGAGAAGACCCCAAGGGCCATCCAGTCCAATCCCATTCTGACATGTGGGGATGCACAATCAAAGCACTCCTACTAGATGGCCAACTACTGGATTAGAGACAATGTAGGAAGTGCACTGTAAAGAAAACACTTTTGTGGTATGAGCAGTCATTTGGTAAGTGAGATGAGCCCAGGGAACCATTACAATACATATGTATATATGTATATTCTGTTTCTCTAGCACCAGATGCCTTGATCTGCCGAAACTGTATGTCTGTTTGGCCATTGGCACCATGCATTCCTCTGGAAGCCACCTGTCATGTTCACAATGGTTTGTGCATCACCCTGGAAATCTATGGGGGTAAGGATTCTTCCATAAGGATATACATTGCCTTGGGCCTATTCTTTAGTAGAATTGGTTGCTCAGGAGAGCAGACTTATAGGATGTGTGACCTGCCAGGATAGATGCGACAGCTAAATCAGCTTTTGGAATTGAAAACACATCTCTTCCGGCAGGCCCACCCAGTCAATTTAACTTAAAAATTTTAACCTGCATTTTATTGGTGATTTTAATCTGCATTTTACCTGTGTATTTTTGTTAGATGTATTTTAATAGTGTTCTGTTTTATCTTGTTGTACCCTTCCTCGAGCCACAAGAAGAGGTTGGTAATAAATTATTATTAGCAATACTCCTGTTCCTATACTCACAACAACCCAATATTACTATTACTATTGTTACACACTAGGGCATGGCCGGTCCCAATTTAAGGTATAGATCATCACCTATAAAGCCCTAAACGGTTTGGGACCCGGCTACCTTCGTGACCGTATCTCCCTCCATGAACTGGCCCTATCCCTTAGATCTTCGGGGGAGGGTCTCCTTTCACCTCTGCCATTGTCCCAGTCCCACCTTGTGGGATCAAGGAAGAGAGCCTTTTCCTTGGTGGCCCCCCCATTTATGGAATGCACTGCCTGGTGAGATTAGGCGAGCCCCTACTCTAGAGAGTTTCAAGAAGAATCTTAAGACCTGGCTCTTCCGCTGTGCCTTCGAAGATTAATTATATAATCTCATGCCACCATTCACCCTCAATATCCACTTTTAATGTACACCCCCCTTTACACGAATGTGCTTTCTTGACTTCTCTTGAAAGAGCCTTCTCCCTCACAAATAATTTCCCCAACAACTATCTCACCCCGTTTTTATCTCCCTATTTTAATCTGTACATGTGGCCCGCTCATTGTCATGCGTCATAAATGGTTCTATTTTATTGTAATTTTGCACTGATTGTTGTATCTTATAGTTTATGTTCTATGTAATTGATTATGTTGTTTTTTGATTGATTTTATTGTCTTGTTGTGTTGATGGGCTTGGCCTCATGTAAGGCACCCCGAGTCCCCATTGGGGAGATGGTGGCGGGGTACAAATAAAGTTTATTATTATTATTATTATTATTTTAACTCAGCATCAAGCAGAGTGCAGTAACTGCTAACTACAGAAGTGTATTTACAAGAGGCAAACACAAAAGGCAGTCAAAAAGGTACTTAAAAATAACAATAGTAAAAAAAAAACCCAAAATCAATAGTCCAAACTGGCAATATCCATGAAAATACAAGGTAGCAGAATACAGGAAATCCAAGAGCAAGATACGTGGAAACTAAAATAGAAAGACAAAAATCCATACAAACACAAAGGCAAACTTGAGGGCTGGTCATGAACAAGATCGATTAATGAATTTGGCTGCTCTGAAGAGTTCAAAGACACTGAATCTAGTTTAAGCTTAAACCTCATCCAACAAACATGAAATCATCTCTTTCGCACCTGAACTTCAAGGACTGCTTCTCACAAATTCTTTCTGACCTCCTCGTTAACCTTTCTTTGGCTATCTCGGAGCAGAGACCTAGTCTCTTATCACGAGTCAATGCCCCAATCTGACTCTCAGGCAAAACAGGAAAAGCATCCTCGATCTCAGTGGTTCTTAACTTATGGGCCGTAAACCACCAGTGGGCCACGAGGACGAAAATCTGCTCCATGAGCCTCCTTCCTCTTTATTTTATTTTATTTTTCATTATTATTACTATTATTATTATTTTATTTTATTTCACTTCCACTCCTTTCATGCCGCCTTCCACTGTCACTGACCAGCCCCAAACCCTTGGATAAACCACATTTATTTATTTCTTTCTTATTCAGTTTTATATTCCGCTCCTCCCTGCAGGCTCGGGGCGGATTACAGCACATAAAGCATACAGTAAAACATACAATAAAAACACACAATAAAAACATGCAATAAAAACACAATACATGACCATAACGATGACAGGATTACGGTTCTTTGGCTCGGGCGAAACGCACCGATTACATTGGATTTAGCCAAACGCCAGCCTGAAAAGGACAGTCTTACATGCCCTTCGAAAAGGGACAAGTTCAGGGATCGCTCGAATGTGTTCAGGGATCGCTTGAATGTGGTCAGGGAGCGAATTCCAGAGTACAGGAGCTGCAGCAGAGAAAGCTCGCTGTCTCGTACTGGACAAATGACAGGAGCGGGACGATGGAACAACCAGCAAATTCTGCTCTTCCGAGCGCAGTGATCTCGGGGGAACATATGGGGTAAGGCGGTCCCTTAGGTACACAGGCCCCAGACCGTGCAAGGCCCTAAAGGTTAAAACCAGCACCTTGAAGGTGCTGGGTACTGGTTGTGGGGGGTCGGGAGCAGGTTAGGGTTTTGTCCTCCCTTCTGCTCGAGATCCCCGTGTACAACTGGGGGCCACTGTGTGATACAGAATGCTGGACTAGATGGGCTGAGGTCCGATTCAGCATGGCTCTTCTTATGTTCTTATGTTCTTAAGGCAATTCGGTACTCGATAGGAAGCCAGTGCAGTTGCCAGAGGATGAGAGTGATGTGCTCCCTCACTGGTGCTCCCACCAGCAAGCTAGCAGCGGCATTCTGCACCAGCTTGAGTTTCTGGATTGTCGACAAGGGAAGGCCAACGTAGAGGGCGTTACAGTAGTCCAGCCTCGAGATGACCGTCGCTTGGATCACCGTGGCCAGGTCATCCCTGGACAGGTAGGGGGCCAGTCGCCTAGCCTGTCGTAGATGAAAAAATGACATTTTGCTGACCATGGAGACCTGGGCCTCCATGGTCAGCAAAGGGTCCAATTGGACACCTAAGCTCTTAACCAAGGATGACGGGCTAAGTTGCTCGCCATCCAGGGTAGGCAACCGGCACTCATCCAGCCCAGGGCGACCAGGCCACAAGATCTCCATCTTTGATGGGTTCACCTTCAGCCGGCTAGCACGCAGCCATCCAGTCACGGCTTCAAGGCATAGATGGAAACAATCGAGTACGGTGTCCGGCCTGCATGAGCTCTAGATTATTGAATATGGTTTTCTGTGCGCGAGCATATGTGGCATATGAATGGCATATATTCTGTATCACAAACTAGAGCTGATGTGGGCTATCCAATGCAATTTTCCGAACCAGCGCCCCAAATAACCAAACTGGATCTAAAGTTGACAAAAAAACGGATTTGTAACCCTTTTGGTACTAATGTTGGAGAGTGGTCCAGGGTCAAAGTGGTCCCTGGTCAAATTGTCCCTGGACAAAGTGGTCCCTAATAAAAAAGAAAGAAAGAAAGAAAAAAAGTTTGGGAAGCACTGGTCTATCTCCTCTGGCCCTGCCTGCATTTTAACCTGAGGAGACACAGAGTAAAAATGTCATCCTCAGAACGAGACTCCTCGGCATCCTGCTGAGCCCCAACAACTATTACTGTTAGCAATTGCTCAAATTTTGCCATCTCAGGATCTCATCCTGAGATGGTCTACACTCCATTGTGTTTTTATTTTCAACTTCCTGGCAACATCACATTTCTAAGCTAATTTCTGCTGGTTTTGGGAAAATGACTAGGCACCATATCTGGAAAAGTATATTTCTCTCTGAGCTTCTTTCCCCCAACCTGACTGCTAGCTCTCTGTTTGTGACCTTGAATACCTCAAAAGAACATTTACACAGAAATGTGTAACTATGTGTACTTTCTCTGTTCTTAAATGTTCTTAAAGCAAAAGGGATCCCAGGCAACAAAAAAGGGATCTGTCAGGCAAGAATGCAAGCAACAGCACTATCAGCCCTTTGCGGACTTTGGCAAAGGCGCCAAAGTGATCTGAGGAAAGACATGCTAACTCCCTTCCGCGTGGTCAATCATATCCTTCAGAAAGTTTGATAGATGTATTGGGGCAAATGTGTCCGCTGTGTCGGACTGGATGAGGGCTAGCAAATTGAAACTGAATCCAGACAAGACAGAGGTCCGCCTGGTCAGTTGTAAGGCTGAACAGGGCATAGGGTTACAGCCTGTGTTGGATGGGGTTACACTCCCCCTGAAGACGCAGGTTCGCAGCCTGGGAGTGATGCTGGACTCATCGCTGAGCCTGGAAGCCCAGGTCTCGGTGGTGGCCAGGGGAGCTTTTTCACAGTTAAGACTCGTGCGCCAGCTGCGCCCGTAACTTGGGAAGTCTGATCTGGCTATGGTTGTCCACGCTCTGGTCACATCCCGAATAGATTACATCAACGCACTCTACGTGGGGCTGCCTTTGAAGACAGTTCGGAAATTGCAATTAGTCCAGCGGGCGGCAGCCAGATTACTAACGGGAGCTACATACAGGGAGCATACCACCCCCCTGTTGTGTCAGCTCCACTGGCTGCCTGTCCAATTCTGAGCTCAATTCAAAGTGTTGGCTTTGACCTTTAACGCTCTATACGGTTCTGGCCCAGCTTACTTGTCCGAACGCATCAGCCGCTACGTCCCACCTTGTAATCTAAGATCATCCGGGGAGGCCCTGCTCTCGCTCCCGCCTACTTCTCAAATGCGGCTGGTGGGGGCGAGGGCCTTCTCGGTGGTGGCTCCCCGCCTATGGAATGCGCTCCCTATCGATGTACGATCCACCTCATCCCTCCTGGCATTCAGGAAAAAAGTAAAATCCTGGCTATGGGACCAGGCGTTTGCACACCAGCACAAGGCAGCATTTTAGATGGGATTTTAATGGAAAGTGGATGAATAGGGCCAATGCTTTTATGGACAGAACATTGTTTTAATCTGGAATGAATGTATGATGCTAATGTAATTGTATTTGTATGTATTTTAATGTATTTTAATTGTTGAAGGGTTCTGGGGTTTTATATTGTTACTGTGTGGGCATCGAATTGTGCCTTACTGTAAGCTGCTCTGAGTCCCCCCTCGGGGGTTGAGAAGAGCAGAGTAAAATCCTGAAATAATAATAATAATAATAATAATAATAATATGTGTCAAACTCAAGGGCCGTTGGCCAACCTCTACCCTCCAGATGCTGGACTCCAACTCCAAATTTCTCATCATTAGACATCATGACAAAAGCTGTGTGTGTGTGTGTGTGTGTGTGTGTGTGTGTGTGTTAGGAGTGACTTGAGAAACTGCAATTTGCTTCTGGTGTGATAGAATTGGCTGTCTGCAAGGACGTCGCCCAGGCGATGCCCATATGTTTTTGTTGTTTTTCCATCCTTGTGGGAGGCTTCTGTCATGTCCCTGCGTGGGGAGCTGACAGAGGGAACACATCTGTACTCTCCCTGGATTTGAACCTCCGACCTGTCAGTCTTCAGTCCTGCCGGAACATGGGTTTAACCCATTGCGCCACCGGGGGCTCCACTAGAGATGATAGGAGTTGAGTTTTAGGCCTCTTCAGCACTGCCATATAAAATCCAGATTATCGGTTTTGAACTAGATTATATGGCAGTGTAGGCTCATTCTCTCCCCTCTGTTATTCAACATCTACATGCAGCCGCTTGCACAGCTGGTGCGGAGTTATGGGCTGGAGTGCCACCAGTACGCTGACGACACCCAGCTCATTCTGAGGATGGAGGACAGGCCGGGATCCATCCCCGATAATTTCCAACACTGCCTCGAGGCCGTTACTGGATGGCTGCGTGCCAGTAGGTTGAGGGTGAATCCGGCGAAGACGGAGATCTTGTGGTCGGGCCGCTCGGGTGGTGTAGATGTCCAGCTTCCGACCCTGGACGGTGTGGCGCTATGCCCATTGCCTTCAGTTAAGAGCCTGGGGGTCCATCTGGACTCCCAGCTGACCATGGAGGCCCAGGTCTCCGCGGTCAGCAAGTGTGCTTTCTTTCATGTGCGACAGGCTCATAGGCTGGCCCCCTATCTCCCGGAATGACCTGGCCACGGTGATCCAAGCTACGGTCATCTCAAGGCTGGATTACTGTAACGCGCTTTACGTTGGCCTTCCTTTGTCGGCGACCCGGAAGCTCAAGCTGGTGCAGAACACTGCCGACCGGCTCCTGTCTGGAACCCCAGCAGGCCGCCACATCACACCTGTTTTGCAGGATCTGCACTGGCTCCCAATCGAGCACCGGATCTCCTTCAAGGTGTTGGTTCTTACCTTTAAGGCCTTGCATGGCCTGGGGCCAGCGTACTTGAGGGACCGACTCACCCCACACTGTCCCCCGAGATCACTACGCTCCGAGGATGCTAATTTGTTAGAGATACCCTCGGCGAAATAGGCTAAACTGACATCTACTCGCCGGAGGGCCTTCTCCGTTATAGCTCCTACGCTGTGGAACGCCCTCCCGGCTGGACCGCGGGCTATAAAGGACCTGCTCCCGGTTAGACGCGCCTGCAAAACTTATTTGTTTAAGCAGGCCTTCGGTGAGTAGGTCCTGCCCATGTTCCGCTTAGCCGCTGTCCTGGGGTGTCACGCTGTCTAATTTCTGAACTGTACCTGGGGGTTTTGTATTTTGCTGTTTTAACTGTTTAATTGTCTTAGATGTTTTATCGCATTGCTTGTGTGTAGTTGTACCTTCGGTTCCTGTGAGCCGCCGCGAGCCTCAGGGAGTCGGCGGCATAGAAACCTGAATAATAAATAAATAAATAAATATAATCCAGTTCTGCTTTGATAATCTGGATTATATGGCAGTGTAGAAGGAGCCACAATCACATCCAGAAGGCTGCAGTTTGTTTAGTTGAGAGAGTGGGTTTTAGATAGAAGGCTTGTGGATAAGATGTCTGATTTTAAATGCCTTTTAACCTTTCCCCAACTTCAGAGTCACAAGTGCTGCTGGGTTTCAGTTTCCACTATCATCAGTCTGCATGGCAGATAATAAAAAATGGGAGGAGTTGTCATTCAGTAACCTCTGGGCAGGCATGTAGCCAGGGGGGGGGGGGCTAAGGGGGCTTCAGCCCCCCCCGAAATTCTCAGGGTGGTCCGCGAGAAGGCCTTACTGGTACATTATTTAAACTGTTATGTTTATTCATATCATGATCTGATCACCATGCTCATTATATCCCACATTCATGGGGTTATTGGGATAACAATACAAAAGGTTTGCTAGGGTAAACCCTCTTCCACCCAGTCTCAGCCCCCCCGAACCAAACGCCCCCCGAACCAAAATCCTGGCTACGGCCCTGCCTCTGGGGATCCAAATTGGGTAAAAACTAAAAAGCACTGACCACTATGTAAAAAAAAATTGGCCGTCAGTATCACGGATTCTCCAACCATGTATTCAATGGCCCTTTGAAGGCAACCATGGGGCTGATGTGGAGCTCCATGAAAATGAGTTTGACACCTCTGACCTAGAGCAATGATTCCCATACTCTGGTTCTTCAGGTATTTTGGGTGTTTCCAGACAACACTAAATCACGGGTTTTAAATAGGGGCCAAAAAAATCCCGAGACTTCAGACGAGGTCCACATACCGACTTGTTGGTCCTGGGATTTCCGCCAGACTTCATGCTTTGTTGCAAGATGTAGAGGCTCCCAAGAGGGCCACTAGGGGACATGCACCGGAAACTTTGGAGTTTTTTAAAAAACTATCAAAATGCGGATATGTGGAGAATCCCTGCAAAAGTTCAATTATTGGTCCTGGCCATAAAAACTGTGCCCTCCTGACGTTTCGTGAAGTACCTGCCACACAAACAAAGTTTATAGGGTAGGACCACTTCTGCCCAAGTTGGCACTGCACAATCAAACAGGAACACACACGTTCAAGCCAGGAACAGAACTTTGTCATTAGTGACACTCTGTAGAACCTGGTTGCCTGGCCATCTGTCCAGACAGATTTGGTTGTGTACTTGTGGCATCAAACAATAGGGTGCTGTTTCTGGGTTATACATGGCTATTCCTGATTGTTCTTCTTGTGAAAAGATGTACAATGTTGACTAAGAGGCCACAACTTTTTGTTTTTATTCTGTGCTGTTTCTTTGATGTGTTTCTCGGTGTTGTGAGCTGCCCTGAGCCCGCCGGGAGTGGCGGCATAGAAGCCAAAATAAATAAATAAATAAATAAATAAATAAATAAACTTTGTCCTCGCAAGAAAAAATGTACCCTCAACATGTTTCATGCAGTTTCTGGCACACAAACAAAGTTTTTGCCTTCTGCTCAAGTGTCACCTTCATTTTAGTAACCGACTCATCAGGAACAAACATGTAAAACCCAGAAACAAATTCAGATTAAAAAATCCAGTGATTTCTGATTGCAGGGACATACAGATATGCGAGGATAGAATCATATAGTTGGAAGAGACCTCGTGGGCCATCCAGTCCAATCCCCTACCAAAAAGCAGGAAAATCGCCTTCAAAGCATATTCAACTCAAAATCATGATATTCACACACCTGGAAATCTCACTTTTTTGCCTTTCATAGTGATTGCTTCCGCATTTACAGGGAACGGCATCTGTTTGCTGCGGAAGCTCCTGGGATAGAAGTACTGTCTGGACGGGTCCTTGGACTTCATCTCTGACCATTAGCCAAAGTAGTTGAGGCTGCTGGAGGCTGAATTCAAAAACACCTAAAGGACCAGAGTTTGGGTACCACTGATTTAGGCCCCATCTGCACAGCCAGATATAATCCAGATTATCTGCTATGAACTGGATTATATGACAGTGTAGACTCGTAAAATCCAGTTCAAAGGAAATAATGTGGATCATCTGCTTTGATAATCTGCATTATATGGCAATGAAGAAAGGGCCATAGAGGATCTCTGGAATGAATAAAAGTCCTCTGTCAACACGCGTGACCTCACATCCTATAGAATAATCAACTGTACCAATATAACAATGGCTCTCTCTTTTCTCCTTAATCCCAGAGAAACGTTTGGAGAAATTTATGTTAAGTTGCACAGACACGGATAAGAAGAGATGTGGAACAACATGGAATGACCCAAAAACTAAACTACGATACAAATATAACTGCTGTTCCAATCAAGACAGATGCAATGTGAAGCCCTGGATGCGCCCATGGTATACCCTCCCCGTGATATATTTAGTTCACTCACTTTTTATGGAAAATGCACATACCAGCTACATGATAACATGTAGTTCTTCTCTTGTATTGTCTCTGTGTTCTTCTCTTGTGTTGTCATACCTCATTTGTGGCCACAGAGTGCACTTGCTGCCTTGTCAGTAGTTTGATTTTTTTTGGTTGGGAGTGTGTGTGTTTGCGTGCTTTACTGTATTTCAAAACAAAAACTCCTTGTTTGAAGTTTCTGATTATCTTCCTTTTCCTTTTCATTGCAGCAAGGGAAATAGTGATGAATTGGTTCTCGGTGCATCTTTTTTGTTTTGTTTTGGCCACAGTGCTAAACCTACCTGTACTGTATACACAGATGGGATGAAACTATCAAACTAGATATTTATTTATTTATTGTGTCAGGAGCGAACCAAAACAGTTGTATTGGATTAAAAACAAACAAACAAAACACAAAGTTTGCAGACTTGGTATTCTATTAAATATTCTTTGACCAGTAGCTGGCCACTTGAAGTACCTCTGGTGTTGCTGCAAAAAGGTCCTCCATTGTGCATGTGGCAGGGCTCAGGTTGCATTGCAGTGGTCTGTGGTTTGCTCTTCTCCACACTCGCATGTCGTGGACTCCACTTTGTAGCCCCATTTCTTAAAGTTGTCTCAGCATCTTGTGGTGCCAGAGTGCAGTCTGTTCAGTGCCTTCCAAGTTGCCCAGTTTTCTGTGTGCCCAGGAGGGAGTCTCTCATTTGGTATCGGCCATTGATTGAGGTTCTGGGTTTGAGCCTGCCACTTTCGGACTCTCGCTTGCTGATGTGTTCGAGCGAGTGTCTCTAGATCTTAGAAAACTATTTCTTGATTTAAGTCGTTGGCGTGCTGGCTGATGCCCAAATGGGGTGAGCCGGAGATGTCACTGCCTTGTTCCTTTCGCTCCTTTCACTATTGGTTGGATGTCAGGTGGTGCAATAACGGCTAAACAGTGTAATTTCTTCAGTGGTGTAGGGCGTAGACACCCCGTGATAATGCGGCATGTCTCATTAAGAGACACATCCACTGTTTTTGCGTGATGAGATGTGTTCCACACTGGGCATGCATATTCAACAGCAGAGTAGCATAGCGCAAGGGCAGATGTCTTCACTGTATCTGGTTGTGATCCCCAGATTGACCAAACTAGCTTAATTTGTGTCTTACTATTATTGTTCCACTTTTCTCTCTTGGATAATTGGAACTGTGGCAAAGAGAAAGTTCATTTTTGGTAGCACCATCATTTTAATGGCGGCTATCTTCCCTAAGAACGACAGACCCATTCTGGACCAGCTTTCGAGGTCGTTTTTTATTTCCTTCCATTTTGGCAGATAGTTGTTTTTGAATAGTTGCGAGTTTTTTGGAGTAAGTGTCACGCCTAGATACTTCACCTTATTGGTTATACTTATACCTGATTTTTTTTGTAGCTCCTGCAAGTTTTTTTCTGTCATATTTTTGACCATCATTTGGGTTTTGTCCTTATTTATCTTAAGCCCTGCTACTTTGCCGAAGTTTTCAATTGTTTCCAACCACGCCCCCATGGAATTTGTGGGGTTTTCCACTATCAGAACTAAATCATCGGCAAAGGCAAGGGCCTTTATTTGTTCTTTTTTGATCCTAATTCCTTTGAGATGATCCTTCCTCCTTATGTCCTCCATTAGAACCTCTAGCATCATAATAAATAGAAGGGGGGACAGCGGGCACCCCTGTCTTACCCCTCTTTCAATTTTAATTTTTTGGGTTCTCCCTTGATTAATTATAACTCTGGTCGTTTGATCCTGATATATTGCCTTGATTGTGTTGTTTATTTGGTATCCTATGTCAAGCTCATTTAGCAGGGCTTCCAAAAAGTCCCAGTTGGTTCGATCAAAGGCTTTTTCGGCGTCGACAAACACCAGGGCAGCCTCTCTATCTATGTTCTTATCATAGTATTCAATAGTATCAATAACTGTTCTTAAATTGGTTTTTAACTGCCTATTTGGCAAAAAGCCATTTTGTTCTTCTTTAATCCATTTATTTAAAAAAAAATTTAGTCTTTCCGCAATTATACTTATAAAAATTTTGTAGTCCGAATTCAAGAGAGATATTGGCCTAAAATTCCCTGGGTTTGTCGCGTCTTTGCCCGCCTTCCTGATGAGGATGACATTGGACTCTTTCCAGCTATTAGGAATTTTCCCTTCTAGCATAATTTCATTGAATAGTCTGTCTAGGAAGTTCACTAGGTCTTCCCGATGCTCTTTGTAGAATTCTGCCGGGAACCCATCCGGGCCGGCGGCTTTCCCTAATTTTGCCCTTTTTATGGCCCCTTCTATCTCTTCTTTGGATATCCTATTATTGAGATATCCCCTTTCCTCATCCGTTATTTTGTTTATCTTCCTTTCACCTAAGTACTTCTGTATTTCAGTTCTATCTATCCAATCTTTCTCATATAGTTTCGCATAAAATGATTCTATTACCTTCTTGATTTCCTCGTCGGTTGTATATTCCGTATTATTAACACATAATTTTGATATAATGTTTCTCTTTTTTTTTCCTTTAATTGCCAGGCTAGTAGTCTCCCTGGCCTATTAGCAGACTCGAAATATTTTTGTTTTAGATATTTCAATCTTTTCTCTATTTCCTCTAGTTCATATTGCTCTAATTGTTGGCGTAGGGATTTAACTAGCTTCTTTTTCTTTTGGTTGTTTGGGTCTTTTTTAAGTTCTCGCTCTCCCGCCTCTAATTGGCTGTATATATCTTTCAACTTTGCCTGTCTTTTCCTTTTCCAATTCGATTGAATTTTCATATAAACCCCCCTCATGTACGCTTTGCCGGCATCCCATATAATATTGGTGTTTGGGTTGTTGATACAATTTATTTCTAAATATTCTTTTAGGGCCTTTTTGCTCTCCTTGGAAGCTTCCCTATCTCTTAGTGTTCTCATTGGGAATCTCCATTGAAATTCCGATGGCTTCTTCCTTATATTTAGCTCAATTTGTCCATGATCTGATATCTCCCGGGGAAGTATCTTAATTTTTTCAATTTGATGCATTAAACTATTTGATGTCAAAATCAAGTCGATCCTTGACCAGGAGTTATGTCTATCAGACAAAAAGGTGAAGTCTTTCTCTTTGGCGTGTAACTCCCTCCAACTATCTCGCAAATCCATGGTTTTCATCAGTTCAAAAAAGCTTTTTGGGAGTTTTCCCCCTGGGTTTCCCTTTTTTGGTTCGGGTCTTCGGTCCATGGTGGGGTCTATGACCCCGTTGAAATCGCTTTTCTCTCTTGGTGAAAACCCAAAGCCGATACTGTCGATTACCAACTTTTGACACACCGCCTGGCGGTAGCGGGGGTGAGGGGGACAGCCCTCAACTGGCTGTCCTCCTTCCTCCAAAACCGCCTGCAGCGAGTGAAGTGGGGAGGGGTGGTCTTCGGGGGTTCCCCTCTACTTTGTGGGGTCCCTCAGGGGGCCATTCTCTCCCCGCTGTTATTAAAATCTATATGCGACCACTCGCCCAATTGGTGCGGAGTTTTGGGCTGGAGTGTCACCAGTATGCTGATGATTGTCCCCGGGGTGGCCTCCGTACCCGATAATTTCCATCTCTGCCTTGAGGCCGTTACTGGATGGCTGCGAGCCAGTAAGTTGAAGGTGAACCCGGCGAAGACGGAGATCTTGTGGCTGGGCCGCCCGGAGGGGGTAGAGACCCAGCTGCCGACGTTTGATGGCGCGGCCCTTTGCCCACAACCATCTGTGAAAAGCTTGGGGGTCCGGCTGGACACCCAACTGTCCATGGAGGAGCAGATTGGCTGCGCCTGCAGGACAGCTTTCTTCCATCTGCGTCTGGCAAAACGTCTGGCTCCTTACCTCTCCCGCTGCGACCTGGCCACGGTGATCCAAGCCACGGTGATCTTGAGGCTCGATTACTGTAATGCGCTTTACATTGGCCTTCCCCTGTCGGTGATCCGGAAACTTAAGCTGGTGCAGAACGCTGCAGCCCGCCTGCTCTCAGGAGCTTTAAGATCTGACCACGTGACGCCACTCTTGCGCGAGCTGCACTGGCTTCCAATTGAATTCCGGGTCATCTTCAAGGTGTTAGTTCTAACTTTTAAGGCCTTGTATGGTTTGGGGCCAGTGTACCTGAGGGAGCGACTTACCCCTTATGTGCCTGGGAGATCACTGCGCTCCGAGGGGCTCAACTTACTAGAGGTGCCCAGCATCGGAGTCTGCAGACTGGCCACCACGCGGTGGAGGGCATTCTCTGCAGCCGCTCCAATTCTGTGGAACGGCCTCCCCGAGGAGATCCAGGCCATTCGGGCCCTCCTGCCATTCCCCGAGCCGTTGGGGGGCACAGACAAATGCGAAATAATAAATAATAATAAAAACATGGCTTTTTAGAATGGCATTTGGCCCTTAGCCAATTAGGTGCTATGCTGTGTTTATGGTCCTACTTGGCATGCCAATATTTTTAAATTTGGCCTGCCGCATGTTTTTACAAGGGGGGTTCAATTGTTTAATGTGTTTTAATGTATTTTAATTGTATTTTTAATGAATTTTATGTGCTTGCTTCTCTTCTGTAAACCGCTCTGGGCACCAGAGAGAGCGGTATAGCAAGTCGAATTTAATAAATAAATAATAAATAAAATAACTGCAGAAAAAACAGCTGACTGGAAAATTGGCAGTTCGAAACTGCGAGTCGGAGTGAGCTCCTGTCAGCTCTAGCTTCTGCCAACCTAGCAGTTCGAAAGCATATAATACAAGTAGATCCATAGGTACCGCCTTGGTGGGAAGGTAAAAGGGCACCCCATGCAGATATGCAGACTGCTGGCCATGCTATCGGAGATGTCTATGAACAACAGACTCCTTAGCATGGGAAAATGGTACAAAAACACCTCCCCGTGGCTGGATTTGAGCATCGCCTTCGGATGCCAGAGATGAAAAAAAAAGGGGAAGGCCTTTACTGTTGTCTGTGTTGCATGCCTGTGTTTAAAAGGCATTGAATGTTTGCCTCATATGTGTATTGTAATCCAGTCTGAGTCCCTTCAGGGAGATATAGTAGAATATAAACAAAGTGTAAAAAATAGTAGTAAGCTACATGAAAATCCATACAGCTCATTTTTGAGATGGCACTATGCAGGCTTTTATTATAATAACATAAATAAAAGGAGAAACAATTGAAACAGTTAAGTACAGTTTACCAAACAGGAAATATAAGTGACTAGAAAGAAGCAATGAGTGATGAATCACATCTTATAACAGTGGTGTGTTAATCTGGATATAAGAGAAAACATTCTTGGTGGTTAATAGATGCATTAAATGAAATTGCATGCAGAGTCCATTCAGCTGACAAAAGCCAATAATGTTCACAACTGAGTTATGTATTTCTGTCCCGCACACACAGGAGTAACACCATGCCCCCCCCCCTTCCATCCCTGGGTTAGTCTTATCCAAGTTCCCAGTATTATTTTTAAATGAATGATATTTTTCAAAAATGCCTCCAGTGTTCAGATTAGTTAAGGATGTTAGCCTTGTGTTGTCGAAGGCTTTAATGGCCAGAATCACCGAGTTGCTGTGAGTTTTCCAGGCTGTATGGCCATGTTCCAGAAGCATTCTCTCCTGACATTTTACTCACATCTATGGCAGGCATCCTCAGAGGTTGTGAGGTCTGTTGGAAACTAAGCAAGTGGGGTTTATATATCCGTGGATTGTCCAGGGTGGGAGAAAGAACTCTTGTCTGCTTGAGGCAAGTGTGAATGTCATAATTGGCCACCTCGATTAGCATTGAATGGCCGTGCAGCTTCAAGGCCTGGCTGCTTCCTGCTGCAGTCAGAAAAGTCAGCCATAGCAGAGCACCTGATGAACCAACCTGGATACAGCATGTTATTTGAAAACACAGAAATGCTGGACTATTCTAACAACTACCATGTCAGACTACATAGAGAAGCCATTGAAATCCACAAGCGTGTGCACAGTTTCAACAAAAAGGAGGAAACCATGAAAATGAACAAAATTTGGTTACCAGTATTAAAAACTCTGAAACCAGGACAGTAAATAAAGAGCAACAATAAAAAAACAACCCCCCCACCCAGGAGATTTCCAGACAGGAAACAATCAGGGCTAGCTAACACCTCCCAACAAAAGACTCCCCCCAGTAGGAAGCAGCCAGGCCTTGAAGCTGCAAGGGCATTTAATGCTAATCAAGTTGGCAAATTGCAACATTCACATTTGCCTCAAGGAGACAAAAGTTCTTTCTCCCACCCTGGGTCTTCCACAGATATATAAACCTCCCTTTCTTAGTTTCCAACAGACTTCACAACCTCTGAGGATGCCTGCCATAGATGTGGAGAGAATGCTTCTGGAACATGGCCATACAGACCGGAAAACTTACAGCAACCAAATGGTCCCCTTGTTGTTAGTCTTTACTATTTTTTTTTAAAAAAAGATTATTTTTTTATATAATATCTTTATTAGAGAATGCTTTTTTCAAATATATACATAAAAGCAGTGTCTGAAAGTGGGGAAAGAGGGGTAGAAATAGGAACGGGACAGAGTATGGTAAAATTAGGGGAGGGGGGTTGGGTGTGGGGAGAAAAGGGGAGGAAGGGGGAGGATGTAAAGAAGAAGATAGAATAAAAGTTGGGAGAGAGAAAAATAAAATTAACTTCCATAGTCCTTTTCCTGGTGGAGTTCTTCCTTTTCCTTAGTTCCTTTACTTCAGCTTGTCCTCTTCCAGTCCTTCTCTACATCAGTGTTTCCCAACCTTTTTTGAGCCGCGGCACACTTTTAACATTAAAAAAATCCGGGGGCACACCACCAACCAAAATGACACAAAATGACACTCTAACACAGTAAAGAACGGCTGGGGGATGGTGAGCTGCTGGGAGCAGCTGCTGGGAGTGCCGAAGCCAGGGGAGGAGCCAGGCCACACCATGCCCTGCCCCCTCCTCCTGGCTTCAATTCTCCCACAGCTTCGCCAGTCTTGAGGGGGCAGTGCCAAGCCAGCATTGTGCTGGCTCTGCCACCGCTGGCTTGGCACTGCCCCCTCAAGGCTGGTGAAGCTGTGGGAGTGCTGAAGCCGGGAGGAGGGGGCAGAGCCAGGCTGCGTCATGCCCCCCCTCCCCTCGGCTTCAGCTCTCTCACAGAGGAGGAGCATGAGCGGTGGATGGGCTTCAGTAGGTGGGGCTCCTCCTCCGCGCGGCTTCAACAAGCAAGGGGCGAGAGTCATGGCGGGAGTCATGGCAGATTGGAGGCTGGTTGGGGAAACGGCCGAAGGAGGCGGTGCCCCTGTCCCTTCTTCTTTTTCTTTGCGGCTGCCCGTCCCTTCCTCCTCCTCTCCCAAGCAGCAGGAGTTCGGCAGGAGGAGGGGGGAAGGAAGGGGGGCAGAGAGCTTTTCTCACGGCACACCTGATGATCTCTCACGGCACACTAGTGTGCCACGGCACACTGGTTGAGAAACACTGCTCTACATTACTGTTTCTATTGGGATACTTCTATATTTAGTTTTTTGTTCTTCATATACTCCAATACTAGAGTCCAATCGGTTTCTCTCATAGGGGATCCCTTATTCCTTGCCATCAAGTATGTAAGTCTGTCCATGTTTCTTATGTCCAGAATTTTCATCAGGAGTTTTTCCTCATCCGGGATGTCTGGATCTTTCCAACTTCTCGCGTAGCATATTCTGGCCGCTGTACTTAGGAGAAAAAACAGTTTATCTACATTGTTTTCCAACTTGTTTTCATTCATTCCTAGCAGGAAGGTCTCAGGGGACAAAGGTATTTTTATTTTTAACATTTTTTGTAGTATCTCATGGGTTCTTCTCCAATATGTTTTTAGCTTTTTCACAAGTCCACCATAGGTGGAAATATGACCCTTCTATTTTGCTGCATTTCCAGCACTTGGTGTTCATGTTTTTATAACTCTTCCCAAGTTTTTTCGGGGTCATATACCACCTATATGCCGTTTTAAACCAATTTTCTTTAAGCTCTATAGCATACGTATATTTCAATTTCCTTTTCCAGATTTCTTCCCATCTTCCTCTGTCTATTGTCCTCCCTATATTTTCATTCCATCTTTTCATGTACCGTATTTTTCGCACCATAAGACGCAGTTTTTTTCCTCCCAAAGTAGGAGGAAAAATCAGCTGCGTCTTATGGAGCGAAGAGGGGGGAGGCGAGAAAGCCTTTCCCTTGGCCGCCTCCTCCTCGGTCCCGCCTCCTCCTCCGCCTCCTCTGCCTCCGCCACCGCCCCCCGCCCGCCCCCCGCCGCCTCCGGCGCTGATCGCCGCCTCCGCCGCGTATCGCCCCTTTCCGCCGCTTTCCGCCCCTTTCCGCCGCTTTCCGTCCGTTTCCGCCGCTTTCCGCCACCTCCGCCACTTACCGCCGCCTCCCTCCGCCGCATGCGCAGGTCCCAAGCGCGTCTGGCGCGTCTGACGCCTGACGCAGGTGCGCCAGGCGTGCCTGCGCCAGCGCCAGCGCCAGACGTCAGACGCTGCGTGGCGCGCTTGGGACCTACTGCGCACGCGGGCGGCGGCCGAGGGAGGCGGCGGTGGCGGAGGCGCGAAAGGGGCGGTGCGGCGCAGCGGCGGCAAAGCGCGAAAAGCGGCGGCGGAAAGGGGCGAAAAGCGGCGGAAAGGGGCGGAAAGCGGCGGAGGCGGCGGTAAGCGGCGGAGGCGGCGGGCGGCGGGCGGTGGCGGAGGCAGAGGAGGCGGAGGAGGCGGGACCGAGGAGGAGGCGGCCAAGGGAAAGGCTTAGGGATGGCGGAGGGCGCCGAGGAGGGTCCACCCTTCCAGAAGAAAATTGGAAAAAAAATATTTTGGGCCAAAAAGTGGGCCCCGCGCTTGAAGCACTTTTTGGCCCAAAATATTTTTTTCCAATTTTTCTTCTTCTAAAATCTAGGTGCGTCTTATCATCCGGTGCGCCTTATGGTGCGAAAAATACGGTAGTTTTTTTCTTCTTTTTTGTCCTGATCCCATTCTAATAATTCTTTATATATCTTTGTTATTATTTTATGTTCTGATTTCATTATTATGTCCCAAAAATTATTTGTTTCCTGAAAACCTCTCTTTTCATCTTTGACAAAATATTCTTGTAATTGTCTATAGTGCAGCCATGATATCTTATTATCTATGCTGAATATTTCTTGCTGGCTTCTTAGTTTTATCTCTCTGTTTTCTTTCCTTATTAACATAACATTATTTTTCTTTAAACAGGAAGAAGTTCTCAAACCCAGAAGGAAGTCATCAGGGAAACAAGAACAGTTCCGATCCATTTGTGGCAGGATCAAGTAATCTAATTCAAAACTTGGTGGATAATAATAAATAATAAATAATAAACTTTATTTGTACACCGCCCCATCTCACATGAGGCCAAGCCCAGACAACAATTACAATAAACGGAACAAATAAGTACAGGCATACATTGATTAACAAAGTATCCAACAGAAAAGCTTGTTTGTAAAATATTCTTAATGGCTGTCCAATGCTGTTTTTCCTTCTCATTATTTGTCTAGTTGGAAGTTTTAGCAGTTTGCCATTGGGAGGAATATGAAAAAGGACTAGAGAAACACTGACTTTCATTGTCAGTCTGTAGCAATATGTATGCAAAAAAACCATGCAATATTGCTTGGATTGGTTGTCTTAACTGATACTACTGTTATTGAGAAAATTGACCCCTCAAGTAATAAAATTTAAATAATTATAAACAAATGTATATTAAATAAATTTTCTGGATAATCTTGTAATACCAGCAGATTTTCTGTCTATGTTTCACCATTTTGATAAAGCCAAGTGAGCTGTGTCTCCTTCCCATGACTGTGTTAATCAAATCACCGTTGGAAAACTACCGAAGCCCCTGGACATGTGAACTCAGTCCAACTAATTATTTCACAATGAATCGGGGGTGGGAAAAGCCGGCTAAGGTATTTGTATAGTCCAAGCACACCCTGGTCCCATTTACCCAGTCATGTACTCATGAACTGAAACTTCTCTCCATTAATAAACTCTCATCTCATTGCAAAACTTCCTGCAATCATTGAGCTATTTCAACTCCCGTTGATAAGATTGGGATTTTTCTCTGCTAGATATCAGCACATGGGTTCCAGGCAAGCCTAGCCCATTGAACTGTTGATTACTTCCAATCACCTTTTATGTTCTCTGGACTATCTCTTGGTTTTCACCTGGACTAGACATTAAGTCAATCATGAACTTATTTGCATTTGACATCAATACATTCCTGACGACCCTCATGAAGTTGGACATTTACATGGACCCATGCTTCAAACCAGCAAATGACAGGTCCTTGAATTTCCTGCCACCAGGAGGACCAATCCTCGGAGCGGCTGCATTGGGCTCCCACCCAACAGGATCCTAGCCAGGTTGGCTTTCAGCCAATCAGGGGCGGTCTAAGGGAATTTGCAATGGTAGGCGAAGATTATTTTGGCGCCCCCCCCATCCAAAAAAATTATTTCCCCCACCCAAAAAAATTATTTTGCCCCCCCTTTTTAAAAAAAGATGTACCTTGCACGCGCTCCTTCCATTCCTCCCACACGTCGCCACTCCTTGCCCTGTGCAATTTGGCCTTCGAAGGCCCCTCCTAGTGCTTCCTGGTGCCCGCTGCCAGCCCCACCCACGGAGCGCTCTCCCTTGCCCTGTGCAATGCCCCATGGGAGGGGCCGGCAGCGGGCACCAGGAAGCGCTAGGAGGGGCCTCGCACACATGCGCAGTGCCTACGGAGCTCAAGTGAGCTTCGTAGACACAGCGCATGCGCGCGGAGATTTTCGCGCACGTGCGCAGTTTTTACGGAGCTCACTTGAGCTCCGTAGACACAGCGCATGCGCGCGAAAATCTCCGCGAGCATGCGCCGTGCCTACGGAGTTCACTTAAGCTCCGTAGGCACTGGGCATGCACGCGAAATTTCCGCGCGCATGCGCTGTGTCTACAGAGTTCACTTGAGCTCTGTAGACACAGCGCATGCACGCGAAAATCTCCGCGAGCATGCGCAGTGCCTACGGAGTTCACTTGAGCTCCGTAGGCACTGGGCATGCACGCAAAAACCTCTGCGCACATGCGCTGTGTCTACGGAGCTCTAGTGAGGTCCGTAGGTACTGCGCATGTGCGCAAAAACCTCTGCGCGCATGCGCAGCGCGCGAAACCGCGGAGGGTGACGCAAACACCCTTTTGTGGGAATGAATTCCCCCCATTAACACATGAAAAGGCCACAATTAAAACATGTTGAAAACCCCTACACAGCTTATACAAACTTGGCATATTGAACTCTCATTCCCAACAGAAAGTACTGAAAGGGTTTGTTTGGGGAATTGATCTTGAGTTTGGAAGTTGTAGTTCACCTACACCCAGAGAGCACTGTGGATTCAAACAATGTTATGTTATGTTGTTGTTTGTTTTCTATCCAGAATCACAATGTTGGAAGGAGGCTCACCACTTTAAGGTCCCTAAAACAGGCATGGGAAAACTTCAGCCCTCTGGGTGCTTTGGACTTCAACTCCCACCATTCCTAACAGCCTGAGGCCCTTTCCTGCTTAAGTGGCTGACGGGGGGAAAGGAAAAGGGCCTGAGGTTGCTAGGAATGCCAGAGGACCATTCAGCCCAACCACACAGTTGGTGTCAAGTGCCCTGATGAGGTTATCTGGTGCAACCCACACCTTCTGCACTTGCTCAGTGATGCCACTAGAATATAGCATTGAGAGCTCCAACAAAGTAATTCCATGAGATTGCAATGCTAACCTGAAATCAAAATTCTGTGTGCAGTTGTGCTAAACTGACTTCAGCACTGAACTTGAATTTCAGAGACCTTGAGTTAATTTCTGGATATAGCTGTCCTTGAGTTAGGCTAATCAATTACTCTTTCTAAAGTTGTAATCAAATCCTAACACTTAAATTAATCCTAATAAGAGAGGAAGACTTACATCTGCCTGAGTTTCTTAGAAGAAATGGGAACAAAGATATAAAGTAAATTGTATGTTGTAAGACCAATACTGATATGTGAGATAGTAAGCATAAGGGAAGCTCTAATACATATTTGGGCCTCCATTAAACATTCCCAAACAGGATGCCTTGGTACATCTACACTAAAGTAATTATTAGTCGACACAACTTTAACCGCTATGCCTGAATGCAATTGAATATTTGGAATTGTAGTTTTACCAGGTCTTATGCCCCTTCCAGACAAGAGAGGCCTTATATTCCAGGATCTGATTGCAGGTTTATATAAGTTCACACTGCCAGATAATCTGGAATAAACACAAAATCTTTCCGTAGTCCAAATATCTGGGAAAAGTCATATATAAACATGAACGCTTCCATGATTGGTATGTATGCCATGATTGTATATGTTCCTTTGTTATGTTAGACTAGAGAAAGATTGCATTATGTTTATATATGACTTTTCCCAGATATTTGGACTACGGAAAACCTATTGATGGCCTTGAGAAAGCCCCGCCCGGGGGCGAAACGGGGGAGTGGCCCTGAGAAGTTTGGCATTGCCAGCCCGCCGGCCAACTTTTGATTCTAAACTTTGGGAGCATACTACAGCCTCCCTGGTCCTTGTATCATCCGCTGTTTGGACTTTACAGCACTAGGGAGTCTATCCCTTTAAATTCGGACTGCCTTATTGTTTCTGAGGTTTAGCACGGTTATAATTACTGTTTTATTTACTATCCTGCGGATGTTTATCCATCCTGTATATGCGCCTCTTATGTGTGATCTTTGCATATGGCATGTTCTGTGTGTTATCTGATATATATATCTATATATATAAAAAGAGAGTGGTCGTGCAAAGGACTTTATGCACGGCCAAACTATGCCCCCCAGAAACACCAATCCAACGAGACACATTTCCCCAGACCACGAGGTATAACCTTCACACAAAAACCCACCTCCCTACCTTGCAACCCCCCCAAAACAAGCCCCCAAAAACCGCCCATTGCCTCCCGCTCTGCGCTGGCCGCGAGCGCAAAACACAGGGAGAGCAATCACGCAGGTGCACTCCGAAACACCCTCCCCCCAACACACCAACCCATCCCATCTCCCTCTCTCCCCACTCACCCTGAACCTTCGCAGCCACACCGCCAGCGCCCTAACCGCCTCCTCGCGCCACCGTCGTACGCGTCCCGTGGGTGGCGTCAGGCCGCTGCGGGACACGTACCATGCTGGCCTTGCGCGCCACGGCGGGAGGCAGGGCCGGAGACCGGCGATCCGCCCTCCGCCTTGTCCCCCGTGGTTGCAGCGACCGCGCCTGAACGAAGGTAACCTCCCGGGCTTACCTTCTTTCAGGCGCCACCGCTGCAACCGTGGGGGGCACGGGCAGAGGGCGGATCGCCGATCTCCAGCGGCCCTGCCTCCCCATGCACGCCAGGGCGGGCAGAAGCAGGAAGAGGGCAGAGATCGGCCCTCCGCCTCCGCCGCCCCCTCGGATCCAGCGACCGCGCCTCAAAGACGGTAAGCTCCCGGGGTTACCTTCTTTGAGGCGCCGCCGCTGGATCCGCGGGAGGAGGCTGCGGAGGGCGGATCGCCGATCTCCGGCCCTGCCTCCCCATGCACGCCAGGGCGGGAAGCAGGGCCGGAGATCGGCGATCCGTCCTCCGCCGCCGCCCTTCTCGGATCCAGCGAACGCGCCTCAGAGAAGGTAAGCTCCCGGGCTTACCTTCTTTGAGGCGCCGCCGCTGGATCCACGGGAGGCGGCTGCGGAGGGCGGATCGCCGGTCTCCGGCCCTGCCTCCCCATGCGCGCCAGGGCGGGAGGCAGGGCCGGAGATCGGCGAACCGCCCTCCGCCGCCGCCCCCCTCGGATCCAGCGACCGCGCCACAAAGAAGGTAACCTCCGGGCTTACCTTCTTTGAGGCGCCGCCGCTGGATCCGCGGGAGGCGGCTGCGGAGGGCGGATCGCCATCTCCAGCCCCTGCCTCCCCATGCGCGCCAGGGCGGGAAGCAGCGGCGAGAGAGGGGACTGAGACAGACAGAGGGGGAGGCCTAAGACAGAGAGAGAGGGGGGAGGAAAGATAAGGGGGGGAATCAGAGAGAGAGATGGGGGAGAGAGAGGGGAGAGTGAGAGAGAGAGAGACGGGGAAGCGAGAGAGAAAATAGGGACTGAGAGAGACAGAGGGGGAGGCCTAAGACAGAGAGAGAGGGGGAGGAAAGATAAGGGGAGAATCAGAGATAGAGAGATGGGGGGGAGAGAGAGGGGAGAGTGAGACAGAGAGACGGGGAAGCGAGAGAGAAAAGGGGGAAATCAGACAGAGAGGGAGGGGGGAAAGATGGGGGGGAAGTGTACATACACAGACAAATACATACACACACAAACGTACGCACACACATGCATACACATACACACACAAATACATACAAACAAACATACACATACATACACAAACACATATACATACACAGACACACACACATGCGTACACAGACACATACAGACACACACAGAGACACACAAACATACATACACATACATACACACACATACACATATATACACACACAAAACACATTGTCACAACATTACCAACCCTTACATACCTACACTTCCTCACATCTCCTAAATAGGGCACAGCAACGCGTGCCGGGTTCAGCTAGTGTGTGTGTGTGTGTGTGTGTGTGTGTGTGTATATCCTAGTGTTGTGCACCAATTAGATATGAAATAGATATTTTTATATCCAAGTCTTTTGACTCTGTGTGTTTATGTTAGAGGAAAAGGCCATTCTGTTCTAAGGTCATTGTTTTTAAAACACTATGTCCCACATTTTGCTGTAAGTGGAAGATAATGATCTATTTTGCAGTTATTTGAAAACAAATTGGGACATTTTTGGTCCTGCAGAACATTTGTGGAAGAACATATGAAAATAGAGAATGCTGTGTTCTGTATGCTCAGGCAAACATCACTAGTCAAAGACACAATAACCACATTACTAAAGAACAGACAGGTATATTATTGTTCTCTTTTCAAAGGAGTTTGAGCTAATCTAATAGAGGTGACATTGTATTTATGGGAGAGAAAGTGCAACCCTAGACCACTGCTTCTTAAACTGGTGGAGCCAAAGCAACTTGCTACAATTTAATACAAAGTTCCTCTAATTTTACAAAAGTTTTATTAAATCAGATAAGCTATTTTATTTTTCAAAAGCATGTATTTTAGACATCTGCCGGATCTCACCAAATATGTCATTACTAAAGCTCTTCAGGCTGAGAAAAGTTCAAATTGATGAGTGATTTAACCACAAAAAAGCAAGGGGGCAGGTCCAAATTTTCAATAATGAAATTACTTGGGAAATGAATTGTTGGCCTTGCATATCTTTTGTCCAGCTCCTCAGAGTAATGTGTACCTCAATATGAATTGATGTCTACAGAATAGAAATGTTGCCTATGCTCACTGAGCTGTTCACTGACCAATTGCCAGGCATAAATCCAGGGCAGTCTATAAAAGAAGAACAGACTCAACTTGAACAAGAAATCGGTTTCTCTTCATCTATGGCTCAAAGCTATCAATGGGCATGCAAAGACTATACCTGGCTCATATTTGGCTGTTGGCAGCAATCTGTATATTCCTCAGCCTCAAATCAGAAGGTGAGTCCTACCTATAAGACATAAGGAGAGCAAAGTATTACTATGTATACAGCCAGGCTTCCACATAGGTGGGTTTATCAGGCATGGGGAAACTAAGTAGACAAACTTGTAAGTAGAAGTCAACCTAAACAAACACACTGAGAACTATAATAAATATACAAAGTGATGTATTCAGTAGGATATGATATCCAGAGCACTAATAAATAAAGTACACGCAAAGTACTGTATTGTTCTAATCATATAATGTCATTAAACACATATCAATGTGGGATGCGGTCTAAATAACGCTATAACGGAACTTATTCCGCTATCAATACCTCCTTAAGAACACAACGGAGTCCAGAAAAGGAAATCAGGGAGACAGTCCAAGGAGCGGGGATAATCCAGGGCTTTAAATGACTATATGATTAGAACAATACAGTACTTTGCGTGTACTTTATTTATTAGTGCTCTGGATATCATATCCTACTGAATACATCACTTTGTATATTTATTATAGTTCTCAGTGTGTTTGTTATGGGGAAACTAAGGCCTGCAGGCAGTGCCGGCCTTTGCCATTCCGCCGAGTAAGCGGCCGCATAGGGAGACGGGTCCTGGGAGGGACGTCGCCGCCTGGGAGGCGCCGCCAAGCTGGCCACCCCCCCGCCCGCCTCTCCGCCACCCCTCCTGCCCGGGAGCCAGTGCTGCCCGCGCCTCCGTCGCAGCCAGTGGTGCAGCACTCGCGCAGCTGCGCGGGATGTTGGTGCACACGTGCAGCCGCGCATGACGCACTTGCGCAGCTGCACGGCATGCCGGCATGCATGCGCAGCCGCGCGTGACGCAGCCGCGCGTGACGCCGCCGTGCGGGCTGCATCGTCGTCCAGCAGCCATGGGGGGGGGGGCGCAAAAATAAGGCTCGCCTATCCCCCGGGAGAGGTGAGACCGCCCCTGCCTGCAGTTCAGACCCAACCCCTTGGGCTTTGTCATTTGGCCCACAGAGAGCAATGAGGAAAGGAGGAAAGGAAGCTGAGATGTGTCCTAGAAGGCTGTTTTTTTTCATCTCCTACAGCGGCTGAATTTGCTCAGCTTTAAGAACTAATATGGCCTCTTTCAGCGAAGGCACTGCTCCATCTCCGCATGTGCCAGGAAAATAGGCAGCAAATAGGCAGGTAAGCAGACTGCCCACCACTACCCCATGTGAGGTGGTCCCACCCCACGAGGACCAGGTACGGATGCCAACCGTCCAGCCACCCACACCTGTCCTCAGCTCCTGTTTCCCTCCCATTCTGCTAGCTTTTGGCCCTGAGCCAGGAATAAAAACACATACATACATACGCATCTCCAGGAAAATACTCCCCTCCATAAAATGAAATCAAATCACCCAAGGTGCCCCTTTCTCCCTAACCTCTGGCTCATCTCTCATCTTGTCAGTATTTGCCCTTGAGCCTTCTCTTGGGTCCACGGATGAACGTATTAGGCATGGGTCGGTTCCATCGGAAACCTTGTAAATCAGATTAAAATAGGAGTTAATCCATTTTTAAATCAACTTAGAAGCGCTTTGGGAATCCAGAAGTAATCTTGCCCTTTCGAAGCCACTGATGCCATCTTTTTTCCGATCCAGGAAGTGAATTGGAAAGGAATCAACCTTTGGAGGCAAGCAGCTGGTTGCATGCTGGGATGCTTGCCTCCAGCCAATGAGGCTAAACCACCCCGGGAGGAGCAGGGTTTCGGCACAGCAGCCATTGCCCTGTAAAAAGGGCCACACATGCCTTGTGGGCTCATGGCGAGCCGGGGACATGAAAGCAGAGGGACTACGGCAGGCTGCTTGAGTGGGAGAGGTGCCACACCACCACTTTGCAAGGGAAGGGCTGGGTTGGGAACAATTTCTCCTTTGCTGTTAATTCCCTCCCTGAAGCAGGGAATACAACTTTTAAGGGTTTTTTTTCCTCCTGGGGTTTGACTTCTGTGCTTTGGAAAACCAGAATTCCCCTTTGCTGATAATAATTTCCTTGGGAAAACACACAAAGGTTTGGAGACCCCTTTGTCTGCCTGGGGTTACACAATGTACTTTAGGAAACTAGAAATCTAGTAATTTAATCTTTTCCTTGGGAAACAACATAAAAAAGTTTGGAGGCCCCTTTCCTCTCCTTGGCCTTACACATGGTACTTTGGGAAACTAGAAATCTAATAATCCAATCCTATTCTTGGGAATCAACACAATAAAACTTTGGAAGGCCCATTTCCTCTCCTTGGGCTTACACGAGGTACTTTTGGGAAACTAGAAATCAACTAATCAAATCATTTTCTTGAGAATCAACACTATAAAGCTTTAGAAGGCCCTTTTCCTCTCCTTGGGCTTACACATGGTGCTTTTGGAAACTAGACATCTACTAATCCAATCTAATCAACACAATAAAGCTTTGGAAGGCCCCTTTTCATTTCCTCGGGCTTACACGTGGTACTTTAGAAAACTAGAAATCTACTAATCCAATCCTTTTCTTGGGAATCAACACAATAAAACTGTGGAAGGCCCCTTTCCTCTCCTTGGACTTACACGACGTACTTTTGGGAAACTAGAAATCAACTAATCCAATCCTTTTCTTGGGAATCAACACTATAAAGCTTTGTAAGGCCCCTTTCCTCTCCTCAGGCTTACACATGGTACTTTGGGAAACTAGAAACTTAATAATCCAATCCTTTTCTTAGGAATCAACACAATAAAAGTTTGGAAGGCCTCTTTCCTCTCCTTGGGCTTGCACGTGGTACTTTTGGGAAACTAGAAATCAAGTAATCCAATCATTTTCTTGGGAAGCAACACAATATAACAGTGGAAGGCCCCTTTCCTCTCCTCGGACTTGAACGTGGTACTTTGGGAAACTAGAAATCAACTAATCCAATCGTTTTCTTGGGAATCAACACTATAAAACTTTGGAAGGCCCCTTTCCTCTCCTTGGGCTTACATGTGGTACTTTTGGGAAACTATAAATCAAGTAATCCATTCCTTTTCTTAGGAATCAACACAATATAACAGTGGAAGGTCTCTCTCCTCTCCTCGGTCTTACATGTGGTACTTTGGGAAACTAGAAATCAACTAATCCAATCCTTTTCTTGGGAATCAACACAATAATGCTTTGGAAGGCCCCTTTCCTCGGGTTTAGACGTGGTACTTTGGGAAACTAGAAATCTAATCCAATCCTTTTCTTGGGAATCAACACAATAAAACTTTAGAAGGCCCTTTTTATTTATTTATTTATTTATTTATTTATTTATTTCTTCAATTTTGTATTCCGCTCCTCCCTACAGGCTCGGGGCGGATGACAATAAAATACACATGGGCAGCATGTCACAGGCATGCAGTCCGACAATAAAACACAAAACAAGTTAAAAACATGGTTTGACATATCACGAGGTGCAGGGAATATACAGAGAGTATACGACATACCATCCGTTAGGATTTAGTTGAACGCTAGTTCAAAAAGGGCGGTCTTACATGCCCTTCTGAAAGGGGCTAGTTCCGAGATGGCTCGGGCACTGTCCGGCAAAGAGTTCCACAGCACTGGAGCTGCCGCTTAAAAAGCTCTCTGACGAGTCGCGGATAGATGGCAGGAGCGGACGGATGGTATGGTCAGCAGATTCTGTTCATCTGACCGCAGTGATCTCGGGGGCAAATACAGGGTAAGGCGGTCCCTCAGGTACGCAGGCCCTAGGCCGTGTAAGGCCTTAAAGGTCAGTACCAGCACCTTGAAGACAATTCGGTACTCGATGGGAAGCCAGTGCAGTTGCCGGAGAATGGGCGTAATGTGCTCCCTCACTGACGAGCCCGTCAGTAAGCGAGCAGCGGCATTCTGCACTAGCTTGAGTTTCCGGAGTGTCGACAAGGGAAGGCCAACGTAGAGGGCGTTACAGTAGTCTAGTCTCGAGATGACCGTCGCTTGGATTACTGTCGCCAGGTCATTCCCGGACAGGTAGGGTGCCAGTCGCCTAGCCTGTCGCAGGTGATAGAAGGACCTGTTGTCAGTAGCGGTCTAAAAATGAGGGAAAGGGAATCACCCAAGTTTTGCCTGTCCCATTTGCAGGTTTTCGCGCATTGCCCAATTGCAGACACCATTAATGAAGCCATTTGGAAATTTCAGAAAGTTTTTTTGAAAATTTTTGGAAATCTATTAAGATTTGAATTGCCAGTGCCCCCTACATCCGAAACGAGTTTTGAACCATTTTTTCCTTGATCAAACAAGCCTAGAGTGTATACATACACATAAACCTTTTGGAAAACAATCCCTCCTGCCACACGAATGTAATTGAAGCCTCCAAGCCAATTCTCTCCTCTGTAACCAGGAATGTGGCGCAGCTGGCTAAGTGTCAGCTGCATAAGATCTCTCTGACCAGTAGGTCATGAGTTCGAGGCCTGCCTGGGTCGAGGTGGGTTCTCGACCTTAAGTGTAGCCTGCTGTCGACCTTTGCAGCCCGAAAGACAGTTGCATTTGTCAAGTAGAAGATAAAGGTACCACATTAAAGTGGGTAGGCAAATTTTGACTGATTTATGAGGCCATTAAAAAGAACCCAGGAATGGCTGAGGATGTCAGGCCCAGCCAGAGCAGTTCAATAAACAGCTTGGCTTTGGGCTGGCATAGCAACAAGGAGCCAGCAGAGGGGAAGGGCCTAAGTCTGGGAGGAGGGAGGGAGTTTACCAGAAGGGTTTTTTCTCAGCGTTTTGGCGGAAAGCTCAGATTCCTCTTTGCTCTGCCTGGAGTAAGGCTGAATAAAGCTCAATTCCTCTTGTTAACTACTTGAGTGAGTGTGCCATTATTTACAGGCCTACCAGGCCTGACATAAAGAGGAATCTCAACAACAATGGGTTTATCCCAGTCTCAGTGCTGGTGAGAACCCAACCCAACTATGGAGAAGGTCTGTGCTCCCAAGGCAGAGAGGCACGACCTCCCTCTCAGAGGAGAGGGTTTTGGCCGCGAAGAAGCAGCGGCGACAGAGGCCTGCGAAGCAAAAGGCCCCCACCCGGGAGAATGGAGTCGGCATTCCCCATGGCCTCAGGATGGAAACTGTGGGTGTCTGGTTGGAACCAGAGGAAGATCGGAGTCCATGCCGTACTGGATGGGAGACCCCGGTAAGGTGGATGTAGCCGAGGCTAAGCGGCAAGCTTTTGAAAACCTCAGAGGCGGTTCCCGGTTTGGTGCGGCGGATGCAGGCGGAAGAATGGGACACTGACTCGATCCCTGAGGAGGAAGGCTGCGAGGATGAGCCTGCCACCACAGGCTACGTGCTGGGAATTCCCTATGTGGTCGAAGAGCCCCTCCTCGGGGCTCGAATTGTGCCATGCTGTGCGAGTTCCTGGGCGATGACGATGGCACGGAAGAGCCCTTCATTCCCCTATCCCCTGTGAGGAATCCGCAGCTTGGTTGGAGCCAGCAGCCCTGAGGAGGAGTGAAAGTTCCGGCCCTTCCCGGGCCTTCACGTAGCTCAAGCGCGGCGGGGCAGGAGGGGAAGGAAAGGCGAGTGCAGCCTTCAGAGGCGCTGAAGGGCAGTTTGCCTGACCCCATCCTGTGTGGCGACCTGAGCGAGGAGGAGGATGAGGGCCCCGTGCGAGGAGACCCCCTCGAAGCAATCCCAGCCACCTACGGCTGCGATGTGTGTAGGTTGGGGACGACGCATCCATGGGCAGTGATGTTCGCGGGCCACCTGGGCATGGCCCCGGGTGTGAGAGGGACACCCGGCTCCCGGGGAGGAGAGGCGAAGATGGACCCTGGAAAGGCTGAGACAGAAGTTGGAGTGGAGAGTGAAGCGCCTCAACTGTGCTGACTCAAGGCCAGATCCAGTGATGGTGCTCTTGAAGGGCAAAGAACTGGAGGAAGGAATTCAAACAGCATTGGAAGGGAGAGTGCAACTTTCCCTGAGAAACAGGTTGCCGTGGAAATGGAAATTCCAGCAGCAAAGGGGTCGAGCCGTCGCAACCCCTGGCTGGGGATGACGCAAAGGAAGGTGAAGAATGTTTAGGCCTGCCTGCGGCTGCTGAGAGTACAAGGGAAGCCATCCAGCGCGTGCAGTCGAGGCCCATTCCCAACCCGGGGTGGGGGCTGCACAAGGCTCTGCTGCACAAGAGGAGCAGCAGGAGGCCCTCGCCGTCAGCGACCCTGGTGCAACGGCGGAGGTGAGCGAGCCCCTGGGTGGGAGTGAGTGTGTGTCCTCAAGATGAAAGCCGTTATGGGAGAGCCTCTCCAGCTGCCCGACTGTGCTGATGTGGAGGAAAAGGGGGAGTCAAGGCAAGTAGCTCCCAGCTGATTTCACTGTCTCTGGAAGACCCAGATGAGGTGAAGACGTGGGACGCCGTTGCAAAGGGACTGAACCCAGCCGATCCTTCCAGCGTAGCCCTGGGGGAAGATCGGCAGGCTGATGCAGCGCCTGTAGCGACTGGAGAGAAAAACAGCCTCATGATGGGTTTTTGCGAAGAGCTGCAAAATGAAGCCCCAGTCGCTTTGTGTGGATCTGCTGGATGAGACGAAACAACTAAGCGAAGAGGAGGGTGTGCAATTTCCCCCTCAGTGGAAAAGAATGCTGAAGAAAGTTTTGCTGAGCGGGCCCCTGTGGGTACTTTGATCTTATGGGGAGCGACTCGAAGCTTGGATGTCCGGTGGCGTAAATGGCGAAGTGGGAAGAGAATCTGGGGCTGCATACGTGATGCCTCAGCGAAGCAGTAGATGAACCAGAGGAGGCAGTTCCGAAGGATGACCTGCAGTGCACAGAGAGCCCGGTGGGGCTGCACGTTGTGTCGGGGGCTGCAGAGGAGTCTACAGGGCTGCAAGAGAGCGCAGGCCATGCCATGCCAGGTGGGATCTTAGTAAAGTTGCCACCTGAGTCCAGGGAGGAAATCTGGCAGTCAATCCTGGAGGGAGGAAGAGGCCCCTCGGAGGCCCAAGTTCCAGAGAGAGGCCAGGAGGCTTTTGTGGAGTTCTGTTTCGAGGAGAAAGCGCAAGGAGTCCATCGTGGCTTTGGGAAAGGCACAGAGAAATAACAATCGCCCGCCACTGAGTCCCTTGCGGTTGAAGAGATTCGGCTGCCTGAGGCTCTTCCCGTTCTTACAGAAAAGAAGCCCTCCAACCAGTTGGAGGATGGAAAGGGAGTCCAGCTGCGTGATGGGAGGGCGTGGTTCCTGCATTTGGAGGTTGCTATCCAAGCTGCTGTTCCGGGAGAGGGCCTGCAGTGTCTCCAGGTGACTGCAGCCAGGTTCTTTCTGGAGATGTGGGGCCGAGCAGTTAATGGAGGGAAGAGTTGCAGAGCCGAGGAAATTCAGTGATGGGCAGCCCTTCTGGGTGCAGCCGCCTTTGCTCGGAGTTGTCTTTGAGTGGGGCAGAGGTGCACAACAGGGGTGTCTTTCCGGGGCCCCAGGAGAGCAACCGAGTGATCGAGGCCCAATCTTGAACTGGGAGAAGTTTCAGAAGGAGATCCCAGAGACTGAACTTTGCTTCAATTTGGATCCAGGGATCGAATGGGAACCCTGGCAAACGGCAAAGACTAAAATGTTTGAGCCGAACGTTGGTCTACTGTCCCCAGGGAAAAGAGACAATATATGCAGCCCTTTGGAGCCTCCCTTGGGGGACTAGCACACAGATGTTAATGATTGTAAATGTTGGGAGGGGTTGTTGATGTGGTGCTTTATTGTGCTTCGACCCTAAAAGGAGGAAGGTTATTAATACGGTCACCCTCTAGGAAAGGCAGAAGCGGGCAGATTTCATTGAGGGTAGGTGTTACGTGAAGAGGTTGCCTTATATATGTTCTGGATGGGTGGAAAGGCAAATGACGAAGAAACGAAATAACGGTGTTGCAGGATATTCTGTAAATGCATAAATGGAACTGAAAATGCCAGATTAATGTGTACTTCATCTGTAGTAATGAAGATAGTTTAAATGATGTTTTGGTTTATGATGAAACAAAATTATTTTCAGTTATATTTATGCATAAGTTAATGCATTGCAATTTAAGTTTATATAAGCTTAGAAGTGTAAAGTAGAGTGATGCTATGTATGTGTACAATGCTTACTGCTAGGAATGTGTTAGATACTGTTATCCTGATATAGTTTAAATGGTAGTTATGATTTTGTTAAAATATATAACATGCCATTGTATTACCTATTTGTATAAGTTGCCTGTAGGATTGTGTGGGTTTTCTGGCTCTCTCGTCTCCCATTCATTCTTCTCTCCCTGTGGGGCAGGTGTTCCGGGGCGGGGCGTATGGTTGACAGATGACTTGATCTTTTGCAAGTGTGTATTATGTGTACCAATTTGAGGGGTTTGTTAATGCTTTGCAACTGATTTACATTGTTATATAATTCCTCAATGCTCTGCAATGCAGTGTGATGTTGGGGTCAGTTAGTTTTAATAGTTAAAAATGTATGCCAGTTATGAGATCAAGTATATTGTGTGCGTTATAATGTTAAATTCACTGCTATGTTATATAATAGTCTTGGGGGGGGCGCCATTCCGAAGGGGGGCGTAATGTCAGGCCCAGCCAGAGCAGTTCAATAAACAGCTTGGCTTTGGGCTGGCATAGCAACAAGGAGCCAGCAGAGGGGGAAGGGCCTAAGTCTGGGAGGAGGGAGGGAGTTTACCAGAAGGGTTTTCTCTCAGCGTTTTGGCGGGAAAGCTCAGATTCCTCTTTGCTCTGCCTGGAGTAAGGCTGAATAAAGCTCAATTCCTCTTGTTAACTACTTGAGTGAGTGTGCCATTATTTACAGGCCTACCAGGCCTGACAGAGGAATGCGGAAGAACAACAAGGGACATTGGAGAAACACTGAGAGATGAGGAGTGTGTCAGCTCCCCCTGGCGGCCAGAAAGTTTGCCTCTGTTCGTCTATATGTGTAATATGTCAAAAATGTATGTACTGTACTGTACTGTACTGTGAAAAATGTCACATGTTTATATGTCATCTGTTGAACTGCAGGGATTGTCTGCAAGTATGTGTACTGTAATCCGCTCTGAGTCCCCTTCGGGGTGAGAAGAGAGAAATATAAATAAAGTAAATAAAGTAAATAAATAACCTCGGAGGTTCCTTTCTGTGCCCCTGGGATGTGCCCACTTCCCTACTCACATTTCCAAGAGGTGGTTGTTTTTTTGCTGACATACCATTTGCTCTCCCTGTCCTCTCTCCCCATGGAATCACTCAACAATGGCTGTTAGGAATTGTGGGAATTGAAGTCCAAAATACCGTGAGGGCCAAACTTTCCCCATGCATGCAAGAGATGGGCCCAACTATAAGAATGCAATATTATTTTCACAATCTAATTGAAAACTAAAAATTCCCCTCTTTGTTTCGTTTTATTGCAGTGGGTGCCATAACATGCAGCGAATGTAGCATTCTTTTCCCGGGTGTCTATTCCACTTGTGCCTCCTCAAGCGGAACCTGCACAGTTGACAATGGAGTCTGCGTAGTCACAAAGTTCTATGAAGGTGTGGCTTTGCATTTTCTTTTTCTTCTGTTATGCCAAAGAAGTTCAACTACACTGGGAAAAATCCTGTTGCCTTCAAGAGTCATTATTGCATAATTTTATTTATTTATTTACAGGTATTTATTATTTCGATTTGTATACTGTCCTATCCGATTTGGCTTACAGTATATCGACTTAACAATTTAAAACAGTACAAACAATAAACAGTAAAATATCAAAACAACTTAAACAATTAAAACAATGTTGTCATCCACAACCAGGGTGGCTAAAGATTAAATACCTGCTGAAAAAGAGCTGTCTTACAGGCTTTCTGAAAAGTCGGCAGCTCATTTATTGCTGGCAGAGCGTTCCAAAGGCTCGGTGCCACCACAGGATAGGCTCCAGATCACTGACAAAGGAAGACCAATGTACAGGGCGTTATAGTAGTCTAGCCTCAAGATGACCGTCGCCTGGATTACCATGGCTAGGTTGTTACTGGTAAGATAGGGCGCCAGTCGCCTAGCCTGTCGCAGATGGAAAAAGGCAGATCTGCTGACAGCAGAGACCTGAGTCTCCATTGTCAGCAGTGGGTCCAACTGGACCCCCAGGTTCTTTACGAAAGACGATGGGCATAGCGCCTCACTGTCCAGAGTGCCCTCAGAGTGCCTTCTCAATGAAGTGCCCTTGGGCGCATCTACACTGTAAAATTAATGTAGTTTGAGACCACTTTGATTGTGGTTTTGCAAGGTCTTTAGCCTTCTTTGCCAAAGATTGCAGGTGCCTCACCAAAATACAAACCCCAGGATTCCATAACATGGCGGTTAAAGCATAAACTGCATTAATTCTACATTGTAGTAGACAAAAGTAAGGATGGGTGATAATTGTTTTTCTGTTTTGTTTTATTATCTTTATTATTTGCCAAAATATGTAAATTCCTTCATGCTTCAGAGAGAAATAAACTGAAACATTTAAAACTCATACTGGGAGAAGTCAAAACAAGACAGATTAGTCTCTTCAAGCCCCGGGCTTTGAGAATTTAACCTTGAGATATCTGGAGCAAGTTTTTAGTACCATCGTCTATGGCATAGAAACAAGCCCAGGAATCAGAATTTGCTTCAGGACCATGGAGAGCACCCCTGTAGTTTAGGACTCATCCAGAAGGGGGAAAGACCTCAGGAAGTGTCAAGCCTTCACAATTCTTTTTGCTCTGATTTCACCTGCTCATTCTTATATTTGCATCCAAACTTTCTTGGAAGATCTTAGGTTTCTCTTCCTCTTTCTTCCACATCAAGACTTCTGCAACATTTCATAAATTGTTCTTCAGTCATTTCTCTCTGGCATTACTTCGCAAACGAAGAATCTTAGGAAGGACTCATCCCACGCTTTCTACAAGCGTGTTGATGATTCCGAGGTTGGATGTGCCTTTACACTTAGAGCAGGGGTGGGCAATTACCGGCCCTCCAGGGGTTTTGGACTTCAACTCCCAGAAATCCTAGCCAGTTTACCAGCTATTAGGATTTCTGGGAGTTGACGTCCAAAACACCTGGAGGGCCAGTAATTGCCCACCCCTGGATTAGAGTGTTAGATACACATTATATAAATCTTGGCTTTTCTTTGCAAACAAAGATTCAGGAAGGACTCATCCCATGCTTTCTACAAGCACGTTGATGATTTGGAGGTTGGATGTGTCCTTCGAGCCTGTGCAATGGATTTTTCTGGTGGAGCGCAGCGTGCACAGAACTGGCCTCACCCTTTAAATCAGAGGTTCGTGTGCCGGGACCTAGCAAGCTGGGATGGTGGCAGCGAGATCCTCAGGTCGTAGGTTTGGTTCAAGTTTCCTTCTCTAGATGGTTGACCTTACAGGGTTAGATGAGCACCATCTGACCGGGTTTGAAATTAGAGTTTTCCTTCTCCTAGGATGGTTGCCAAAAGGCTAGAGAGCCCATCCTGCCCTTTGACGCTCTTTGTCAGACCCTTCGGTTGTGACCTGTCTGGCATGGGAGGCCCTACCGGTGATTATTATGCCACCGCCAGCATAGCTCACAACTTCATTAGGGTACGCAAGCCTGTCCCCCACAACAAGGGGGCACCATTTCGAGAGGAATGTCATTCGTTTAATATATAAAGCTAGACATGCAGCCAATAATCAGCCAAATATCTATTAAGGCAGCTATATCACCAAACAAAATATATTAGGAAATAATTCTCCTATATAGAAGAAACATAAAGTATAATCACATGTAATACAACATCATAGTGAATAAAGGCATAATGCAAGGAAAATCCAGGCAGGATTTGGCTGATTAGATAGATAGATAGATAGATAGATAGATAGATAGTCTAACACTCTAATCTATTGCAATATTGTGCACTCCATAGTGCGTAGGTTTACCCTCTTTGTTGTTTAGTCTTATCTCTAGTAGAGTTTCCCAGTTTTGTTGTTCTTTAGTCTTCTCTGCTAAAGAGAACTACCACACCCAGTATTCCATCACATTGTGCCAGGGCAGGTAAAGTGTTGTTTGACTGCATTATTTCTACAGTGTAAATGCATCCCATGGTGCGTAGGTTTACCCTCTTTGTTGTTTAGTCTTATCTCTGGAGAAGACTAAAGACCTTGTCAAACTACAACTCCTGTGATTCCATAGCATTTAGCCATGGCAGTTAAAGTGGTGTCAAACAATGCCGATCCACCCTAGGTTAATACATAAAAAGGAACTCACTGCTTGGTGCTGTTCCTATAATAGCCAGGCCCGTTTCAGGAAAAGGAAATCGTTATTTTAAATTTAAGTAAAACAGATCCTACATCAACACAGAGACATTATCTTGTTTTAACTCCTCTTCCGAGTCCTGAATCCCACCTTAAAAGCAAGGTGCTTATCCAGAATGTTGGAAGTCTGTTTTGCTGACAAACATATGACTTGATCAACCTCACCAGCAACCTAAAGTTAAGCAGGGTCTGCTCTGTTTAGTGCTTGGATAAGAATACATGGTTCAACAAATATTAAGTACTGTCAGCTATATTCCAGAGGCAAGCACTATTTCAACAAAGAGTTGAAAAATGTCTCTGCAGACTGCTGCACAGACCTCATCAGCAGCAATTTACTTTTACTTCAGATGGCTGACTGGCTTTTAAGCTGGGTTTGGGGGCCATCTATGGTAATGTCTGGAGTACCATGACTGCAAATGGGGATATGAAGCTGTTACAGTGTCTTAACCCCACAACAGAATGCCAACTAAGGGTAATTGATTACAATGTATGTGTTTGGAAATATAACTGTAGTTTGTTAATTTTGCAAAAGTAACTCTCCAAACACACATATATTATTTCCTATGTAATGGAAAAGTAATGCATGGAAAGATGATGTCATGATAACAGCATAAACACAGATTCCTTTTTTATTCTTCCACTTTTTCTTTCTTTCTCATATTCCAGGTCGCTGGTTGAAGAAAATTGCCAAAACCTGTTCTGGAAGAAACATCCAGACATGCGGACGTACAGCAATCAGCCAAGATGGAAAATGGCGGCAGGAAACCTTCTGTATTATAGACAATGAGCAATACATTTAAAGGCACAACTCTGCCTCTGTTCAGGATTACCCTTTCCACACACCTATATAACTCAGAAAATCCAGTCAGAAAATCCCACAATATCTGCTTTGAACTGGGTTACCTGAGTCCAGACTGCCATACTGTATATTCCAGTTCAAAGCAGAAAATGTGGGATTTTATTCAACTGTGTGGAAGGGACCTAACTGTTTGCCTTCAAGTCACCTGTCATCTTATCGTGACCCTATAGATTTCATAGGGTTGTGTTAGGCAAGGAATATTCAGCCTTGATTTTGCTGGTTCTTTTCTCTGAAACCTAGCTTCTCTGAAACCTGGTATTCATTGACAATCTCCCATTCAAATATTAAATACAGCTGATCCTGTTTGGGGAGTCCTGCTCCCCCCCCCCCCCAATAGCATTTCTGGGTTTACTTACTACTTATTTATTTACCATATTTATACTCCACCCTTCTTACCCTGTAGGGAACTCAGAGCGGCTCACATATATAGACAACAATTTGATACCACACGAACATATATCCAACAAAATAAACATATACATTAAAATCAACAACTAAAAAGATGTCGAACATTAAAACCACTTATTTAAAATCATGCAATCCAATGTCATAGTCCAAGGCTGTTCCAGTTGTCATTGCACTGTCCCATATTCACTTATTGCACTGGTAAATTATTAACCAAAAGCTTGGTCCTACTTCCACATTTTTAGTTTTTTTTCCTGATGGTCAGGAGGGAGGGGACTGATCCAATATCACTAGGAATGGAGTTCTGCAGCCAAGAGGCCACCACTGAGTAGGCCCAGTTTCTCATCCGCACCAACTGAGTCCCTCCTCGGGGGTAGAGAAGAACGGGGTAGAAATGCTGGAAATAAATAAATAAATACCTGCAAAGGGGGATGTGACTGAGAGCAGGGTCTCCCCAGAGGAAGGTCAACAGTGACAAATGTAAGTTCCTCCACTTAGGCAGAAAAAAATGAAATGCAAAGATACAGAATGGGGGATGCCTGGCTCAATAGCTGTACATGTGAAAAAATCTTGCAGTCCTTATGGACAACAAGTTAAACAACAACTGAAGGAAACACTTCTGAAATCGTCCATGACTACTATAACTCTTCTATGTGTCTATTTGGTCAATTGTTGGCAGAGTTCTTCATCCTGGCTCAGTGGTCTATAGCAGATGACCATAACAAGATCTTTTTGAGTCTCGGTTCCCTTGATCCTTATCCAGATGCTTTCAAGCTGGTTTCCCGGATTGGAGTCTTGCATCTCTTCTGCGGCATAACTGTTTTTGACATATAAGGCTTCTCTCCCTCCTCTCCCCTTTGTTCTGTTTCTGTATTAGTATTTAACAACATAAGAAGAATATGGAAATGTGACTTTTAGAAGGCCCATGCTGTCTGGGGTCATAAAAATAAATATCCAGACATTGGAAAAATAAGCACAACCCTGACATGTTTGTTTCCTGCAGCAAACTATCTAGATGTGATCTCCTCCACACTAACATCACAGTTCAAATATCAACTTTGTGTTTGTTAGATTTCAAACGGGGGAAAGCATAAGTAGTTCCCAACCTGTAGGTCCCCAGATGTTTTGGCCTTCAACTCCCAGAAATCCTAACAGCTGGTAAATTGGCTGGGATTTCTGGGAGTTGTAGGCCAAAACATCTGGCGACCCATGGGTTGAGAACTACTGGTGTAAGGGAATACATAGCACCTACTTAGACATAGCACCTTTTACCTCATCTCCTAAATTATCTCCGATAATTTCCAACACTGCCTCGAAGCCGTTACTGGATGGCTTCGAGCCAGTAGGTTGAGGGTGAATCCGGCGAAGACGGAGATCTTGTGGCTGGGTCGCCCGGGTGATGTTAATGTCCAGCTTCCGAGCCCGGACGGTGCGGTGTTATGCCCATCGCCTTCCGTAAAGAGCCTGGGGGTCCATTTGGACTCCCAGCTGACCATGGAGGCCCAGGTCTCTGCGGTCAGCAAGATCGCTTTTTCATCTGCGACAGGCAAGGAGGCTGGCCCCCTATCTCTCTCGGAATGATCTGGCCACGGTGATCCAAGCCACAGTCATCTCAAGGCTGGATTACTGCAACGCGCTCTACGTTGGCCTTCCTCTGTCGGTGACCCGGAAGCTCAGGCTAGTGCAGAACACTGCCGCCCGGCTCCTGTCTGGCACGCCAGCTGGCGCCCACATAACACCTGTTTTGCAGGATCTGCACTGGCTGCCAATTGAGCACCGGATCACCTTCAAAGTGTTGGTCCTCACCTTTAAGGCCTTACACGGCCTGGGGCCAGCGTATTTGAGGGACCGTCTCACCCCATATTGCCCTCCGAGATCACTTCGGTCCGAGGACTCCAATCTCCTGGAGATACCTTCAGCTAAACTCGCAAGGCTGACTGCTACCCGCCGGAGGGCGTTCTCTGTCATAGCACCTACGCTGTGGAACGCCCTCCCAGCCGGAACTCGGGCTATGAAGGACTTGCTCCCGTTTAGACGGGCCTGTAAAACATACCTGTTTAAGCAGGCCTTTGGTGAGTAAGTCCTGCCCATGCCCCGCCATCTATTCGTTCTTCTGAGGATGATGTGCTGTTCATTGTTTTAACTGTGTTATTAATTACTGTACTGCTGTTGTTTTTAATTGTTTTTAACTGCTTATTGCCTGTATTTTACTGTGCCCTTCGGCTCCTGTAAGCCGCCGCGAGCCTCAGGGAGTCGGCGGCATAGAAGCCCGAATAATAAATAAAATAAATAAATAAATCAAGGTGGAACAAAAGACAGGTAGCAAATAGCCAGGCCGGAATCAAGCATTTTTCAAGGCAGAATTTCTGTCCCATTGGATAGCCTTTTATTTGTTTGTTTGTTTGTTTCATTTATATACCATTTTTCTCACCAGTAGAGGGACTCAAAGTGGTTCACAAAACAGTAAATGGCAAAGATTCAATGCCTCACATCCATATAAAAGAACATAACAAATTTAAAAGCAATTAAATATAACCATAAGTTAATTCAGAGCCCCCGGTGACACAGTGGGTTAAGAACATAAGAAGAGCCATGCTGAATCGGACCTCAGCCCATCTAGTCCAGCATAATGTATCACACCGTGGCCCACCAGTTGTCCACGGGCAGCTCGAGCGGAAGGGAGGGCAAAACCTGAACTGCTCCCGACCCCCACAACCAGTACCCGGGGAAATCCTGCCTACCTCAACCAACTCCGAGGTGGCACTTGAATGTCCTTTTCAGTAACTACCGATACACTTGGTATCCATGAATCTGTCTAATCCTGCCTTGAAGCTGTTCAGGCTGACAGCTGTCACAACCTCTTCTGGAAGTGAGTTCCATAACCCAATGACCCTCTGGGTGAAGAAATATTTCCCTTTGTTAGTCCTAATTTTCCTACCTTGGAGCTTCAGGGAGTGCCCTCTAGTCCTAGTGTTTTGTGACAAAGAAAACAGTTTTTCTTTATTCACCTTTTCTATCCCATGCATGATTTTATACACTTCGATCAAGTCACCTCTTAAACGCCGTCTTTCAAGGCTGAAAAGACCAAGGCGTTGCAACCTGGTTTCATAAGGGAGCCGCTCCATCCCTTGGATCATTCTTGTTGCCCTTTTCTGTACCTTTTCCAGTTCCGTTACAGAAAAGGGCAACAAGAATGATCCAAGGGATGGAGCGGCTCCCTTATGAATGCTGAGCTGCTGAAATTGCTGACAGAATGGTCGCAGGTTCAAATCCGGGGAGCAACGTGAGCTTCCACTGTCCACCCCAGCTTCTGCCAACCTAGCAGTTCAAAAACATGCAAATGTGAGTAGATCAATAGGTACTGCTCCGGCGGGAAGGTAACGGTGCTCCATGCAGTCATGCCGGTCACATGATCTTTGAGATTTTCCCGAACAACAGTGGCTCTTCGACTTAGAAATGGAGATGAGCACCAACTCCCAGAGTCGAACACAAGACTTAATGTCAGGGGAAAACCTTTTACCTTTTAACCTTTAAGTTAAATCATTAAAAACTATACAAACAATCAGCGTAACCATAAAGCATTAGAAAATTGAGCATTAAGGCATTTAAACGTTGCATTGATCCCATGGTTTCCTTAGATGCTTTTGACAATATAAAATTTGAAATATAGGGAACAATTGGGCTGGCAGTTTAAGGAGGCCTAGGCAAAGCTTCCAGGAGAGTTGTAGTATCTTAGTTTCCAGGAAGAAACATGAAAAAACAGTACAGTTGAAATCTACACTTAAAGAAGGGCTGGTTGGCCACTCTGTGGACAGAATGGAAGACTATTTGGGACTTTGGTCTAATCCAGCATGACTTTTTTGTTCTTAGGTAGGAGTGTATTGGGTCTTTAGGTACAGCTGGCATGACTTCTGACAATGTGCATGGATAGCACTGAAGAGCAACAGAAAGCTCACTGTCAATTTGTCTCCAGTGATTTGGGAAGTAACATAACAATTAGTTCCAGTAGTCTGAGTGGCCAGCTGAATGTTGTACAGAATGTTTCAGATTGCTCCTTGTTCCTGATACAAACCTCTTTTCCTCTGGACCTGCTGAACTGAGACAAATACTAAACCAAGAACGCGACAATACATATGCTTAAAGTACAAATGTATCAAAATAGATGTATTATTTTAGTTCCATAGGCTAAATAAACATCATACACATTTCGTGCTAGACATACAAACATAATAGTAAACAATTTATTTATTTGTCACGTTTCTATACCGCCTCTCTCAGCCCGAAGGCGACTCGGGACGGTTTACACAGGTAGTCCCTGCCCTCAATACAACACAGCAACAAGTCAACCCCCCCCATTCCTTATATCCAATTAAGCCTTATATTTCATCAACAAATGCCTGCTCAAATAACCAGGTCTTGACTTTCTTGCAAAACGTCAGGAGGGAGGGGGCCGATCTGATGTCTTTAGGGAGGGCGTTCCAAAGCCGAGGAGCCACCACTGAAAAGGCCCTGTCTCTCGTCCCCGCCAGTTGCGCCTGCGAAGAAGGCGGGACTGAGAGCAGAGTCTCTCCAGATGATCTTAAACATCTCGATGGTTCATAGGGAGAGATGCGTTTGGACAGGTAAGTTGGACCCGAACCGTTTAGGGCTTTATAGGGTAAAGCCAGCACTTTGAATTGTGCCCGGTAGCAAACTGGCAGCCAGTGGAGCTGGCACAACAGAGGAGTTGTACGCTCTCTGAATGGCACTCTTGTTATCAACCTGGCTGCTGTCCGTTGGACTAGTTGCAGCTTCCGAACAGTCTTCAAAGGCAACCCCACGTAGAGAGCATTGCAGTAATCTATACGGGATGTAACCAGAGCATGGACCACCATGGCCAAGTCAGACTTCTCAAGGTAGTATCATGGTGCGGTGCACGCCTAAGCACAATGACCTGGGTACATAAGGAATGGATTTGAAGGGAGGATATACAGACCGGTTATTAGGGAAAATCGTAGGAGGGAAGAACTTAGTCCATCATTCAAACTTCATATGATTCATTATAGTTCCCAATGTCCCGGAGCATTTGTATCCATAAATTCACAAAGATGGTCCAAACAATCAAAGTACCCTAATGATAATCCAAAGTTACGAAGGTGTGATCCCAATACACCTGAGTAGAGCCTGTTGAAAGCCACAAAAGATGCTGGGCAGGCTGCAACGGTTGAGCTGCAGGGCCCGATCCGTTTCGCCCCAGTGGGCTTTTTCAAGCGGCAAAATTCAAAGCCTGATGTAGCGCGTTACAGGAAAATAATTCTGTAATTAAAGAATAACATAATATTGATGTCCATTTTCTACTTGAGCACTAGCGTCGGAAAGGTAATGCACCTACCTTGGCAGAAGCCGTTTTTTCCTGCGGACCCGAGGGTAACTTCACACTAAGCCCTGATCCATAAATACGCATACTTGGCCAATCCCCGTGTATTCTATTCACGTGAGAAGGGCGTTTATTTATTTATTTATTTATTTATTTATTATTCAATCTTATATTCCGCTCCTCCCTGCAGGCTCGGGGCGGATCACAACAAATAGTAAAAATGCTGCGCATACAACTTGCAGCCATACATAGCATAAAAACATAACACATAAAACTGGTATACATTAAAAACAGAAAATTCGATTTCTAAAAACTCCAGGCATAAACCCCTCAGGGCAGGATTAATTTGTCAATTAGTCAAAGGCCATTTTAAAGAGGACAGTCTTGCAAGCTCTTCGAAAAGGGCCGAGCTCTGGAACTTCCGGGGGAGGCAAGATGGCGGCCGCAGCAGGCCTCTGAGGCTCCTGTGCTCTCGAGTGAGGTCTGACCCCCCCCCCCCACGGCAGGGCTGGCAAGGTGAGCAGCCCAAAAAAGCAGTGGGATAAGGCTGCTTTGTGCGGGCTCCAGTTGTGGTACCGGCCAAGTGCGACCCCCCCTCAAGGGAGGCCGCAAAGTGCCGGCGCGCAACAAGCGGAGCGGCTGCCGCTGGGGAAGGGAACAGCACGCCAGTGCTGCCTAGGCCGACCGCCTTCCTTTTTAATTGCACGGGGCAAGCGACGAAAAAGAGACAAGGGACCGAGAGGACAGTTGGCGGTCCTATGAGAGCAACCCCAGGGGAAGAACATAAGAAATACATACATACTGCAGGACGCGGTTAAACGGAGCCGGAGCAGACTCCGTCAGGCGGAGCTCAATCCGGGGAAGCAAGGAGGAACACCAATCGGCGGACGGAGAAGCTAACCGCCTGGGTATTTGTTCTTTGGCTATCTCTCCTTATCCCCTTCCTTTTTGAGTTATAATTAATAATCAGGCAAACAGACAGCAAGTGCCAAGAGGAGGGGAATCACAGCAAGGAGACGAGCAAGGAGACGAGCACCCCCACCCCACCCCCAGGAGGTAAGGGCGGGCTTCTCGCAAAAGAAGGGGGAAAAAAAGAGACGATACACCTTTAAGGAACAGACGGAGTGCGAGGGGCTGAGCTGTGGGAGAGACCCAGGAGGAGTGACGGAGACGAGGGGGAGGGAACGCGACCCTCACGTCACCCTTCACGTCACACGCACTTGGTGAACGAGGACGTCCTGACGCTCAGCCAATGCTTAGCCTCACAAATTGACATTGACACGGGAAGGAGGGACATTTTCATTTTGGACTACCCCGTAGCTCCCAGATTAACCCCTTAGCCTTCTAAGAGGAGGAAAAATGAATCAAGCGGAGGAATAGCCCGGAGTACCAGGCTCCACATGACTTATTTAATTCCATTGTATCGACTAGGAAGTGGATAGTGCAAAGCCTCCTTTGGGGCTGGAAAAGGGGAGTGGGGTTTTTTGTTTATTGTTTCCCTTTTTCTGGGCGTAGAAGCTGGGAAGCACGATAGCCCCTCTCAGGGAAGCACAAGGAAGGTGCCATGGATAAATTTACTAGTAAAACCAACAAAGGAGGAGGGGGCACTACCCCCAGAAGAAATTCACTGGCAGGGGAACTCCCGTCGAGGGACCTCCTATCTGAAATTCAGAAGATGAAGGAGGATATTCAGCATCAGATCCAGGATAACAGTGAGAGGATGAAGGTCGAAATGAAATCAATGTTTAAAGAGGAGCTGGGAATCATGAAGAAGGAGCTGAAAGAGGAGTTAAGTGAGGAGATGATGGTTTTTAAGAAAGAAATGGATAGTCTGAAACAAGAGGTTAAAGAGATTAAAAAGGATTCGATTGGGACTAAGAAAGTACAGAAAAAGATAGAGGAAAGGATGCAGCAATTAGAGGAAAATAACAGAAAGCTCGAGAAGTGCCAGGAATTGGCGGCGATCAAGGAAACAGAGTTGCAGGTGAGAATGAGAAATGTGGTCGAAGCGGACACACAGGACCTGAAAGCGGTGACAACCGAAATTCTGGCAAATATTCTGGACATCTCGAGTGACCAACTGATGACCGAAATAGAAAGTACTAAACGGATCAATTCAAATTTCGCAAAAAGAAAGAAGTTACCAAGGGACATCGTGGTGACTTTTGCAAAGAGAGCGACAAGAGATGAAGTGATTCAGATGAAAACCAGGAACCCCCCAAGATATGGAGGAAAGGAGGTTATTATTTTAAAGGAATTTACACCCTCCTCGATGATGAAAAGAAAGAAATATTATTTTGTAACGGACGAACTGAGGAAATACCAAATCAGGTTCAAGTGGGAGAGATGGGAAGGCTTCTCGCTGTTCTTCAAAGGATCCAAGAGATGGATTACCTCCGAGGAAAGGGCGAAAGAACTCTTTGAAGAACTTAAGAGTTACAACACTGAGAACCCTCCAGAACCATCCCAGAGACAACAACGAGAGCCCCAGAAGGAGAGGGAGCACACGAGGCCGAACCACATACCTGGCCAGGACAACCAACCAAACTCAGAAAAGAAACGCCCCAGACCTGCTTCAACAGAAGATCAGGAAGGGCCCCCAAAGCGACCAGATTTGAACGACTCAATTTCCTCTAATAAAGAGAATGATGGAGGTGACACTCTATTGTAACAACGTTAACGGTTTTAACTCTCCAAATAAAAGGCACCTTTTTTTCAATGCAATTAAGAGGGGACATTATGATTTGGTGGCGCTCCAGGAGACACACATTGCGACAAGACATGTCGCACACTTAAGGAGAAAAGAATTGGAAGCCGAATTTGTGGCCTCGGGGCAATCAAAGAAGAACGGAGTGGTAATATATGCTAAAGCGGGAGAAGAGACGGTTAGAGCGCGAGTGGCGGAAACTCCGTGACGGAGCCTCAATATCGGCTTATAAGTTATTCAAAGAAACTTATGAGCAAGCTGTCAAGGCAGCCAAAAAGTATACTTCTCTGCCTTGATAGCGTCTGCTAGCTCACGCCCGGCCGCCGGTGTTTTCCAGAGCTTTTTTTGCAGACAAGATACTGAGCCTCCGCCGGGACCTCCCGGCCACAATTGATACAGTGAGAGAGCTCGAGACTCCGTGGCCCTCCGCCGGGCCCACCATCGACCGGTTTCGGCCACTGGACGCAGATGCTGTTGATAAGATAGTGGCTGCGGCTCGCCCACCACCTGCTCCTCGACCCGTGCCCCTCCTGGCTTGTTAGATCTTGCCTGGAGGGGTTACGTGGGCCTCTGTTGAATGTCATAAACAGCTCCTTGAGCAAGGAGTCTTTCCAGAGTGCTTAAAGAGGCGGTGGTGGCTCCATTACTGAAGAAACCATCATTGGACCCTGCGGTTCCCTCCAACTACCGCCCAGTGTCGAATCTTCCATACCTGGGCAAGGTAGTTGAGAGGGCAGTAATGGAGCAGCTGCAGTCCTTCTTAGATGATGCAACATGGCTTGACCCCTTCCAGTCCGGCTTCCGTTCGGGGCATGGGACGGAGACGGTCCTGGTCTCCATCACAGACCAACTCCGCTGCCAGCTCGACCAAGGCGGGTCTGCGCTGCTCGTGTTATTGGACCTCACGGCAGCGTTTGACACGGTCGACCACAATCTTTTGATCCACCGCCTGGCCATGGCCGGAGTGAGGGGACTGTCCTTAAATGGCTGTCCTCCTTCCTCCGCCAGTGGTCTCAGCGTGTGAGGAGGGGCGGGGAGTCTCCGAGGGCTCCCCATTAGTGTGTGGAGTCCCTCAGGGGCCATTCTCTCCCCTCTATTATTTAACATCTACATGCAGCCGCTTGCACAGCTGGTGCGGAGTTATGGGCTGGTCTGCCATCAGTACGCCGATGACACCCAGCTCATTCTGAGGATGGAGGGCAGGCCGGAATCCGTCCCGATAATTTCCAACATTGCCTCGAAGCCGTTACTGGATGGCTGCGAGCCAGTAGGTTGATGGTGAATCCGCGAAGACGGAGATCTTGTGGCTGGGCGGCCCGGGCGGGGTGGGTGCCCGGCTTCCGACCCTGGACGGTGCGGCGCTGCATCCAGCGCCGTCTGTGAAAGAGCCTGGGTGTCCAGTTGGACTCCCAGCTGACCATGGAGGCCCAGGTCTCCATGGCCAGCAAAACTGCTTTTTTCCACCTCCGCCAGGCAAGGAGGCTGGCCCCTACCTCTCCCGGAGCGACCTAGCCACGGTGATCCAAGCCACGGTCATCTCAAGGCTAGACTACTGTAACGCGCTTTACGTTGGCCTGCCTATGTCGTCGATCCGGAAGCTCAAGCTGGTGCAGAACACTGCCGCCCGGCTCCTGTCTGGGGCACCAGCAGGATGCCGTATAACACCAATTTTGCAGGATCTGCACTGGCTGCCTATTGAGCACCGGGTCGCCTTCAAAGTGCTGGTTCTTACCTTCAAGGCCATACACGGCCTGGGGCCAGCGTATCTGAGGGACCGTCTCACCCCATATTGCCCAGCGAGATCACTTCGGTCCGAAGAGGCCAACCTGTTGGTAGTACCATCTGTAAAGTCGGCACATCTAACATCGACCCGCCGGAGGGCGTTCTCTATTATAGCTCCCACACTATGGAACGCCCTCCCGGCCGAAGCCAGAGCCCTGAGAGATCTGCTGCCATTTAGACGGGCCTGCAAAACTCATTTGTTTAGGCAGGCCTTCGGCGAGTAGGCCTCGTCTATACTCTCTGGGCTGTGATATCTCCTGCTGCTCAATTGTTATATTGCATTTTGCTGTTTAATTGTTTTAACTGTTTTTAACTGTTTTTATGTTTTAACCTGTGGCGTTGTGCCACTGGCTCTGTGAGCCGCCGCGAGCCCCCGGGAGTCGGCGGTGAAGAAGCCCCAATAAATAAATAAATAAATAAATAAATAAATAAATAATAAATAAAGAATCATTAAACCCATCACTAGCATTTAAAGACACAGAGGGAAGAATGGTCGGGATCATGATCAAAGTTCAAGGGAAATCAGTTCTGGTTTGTAACATCTATACCCCGACAGGTGCTAAATCAAAATTTATCCGTCACCTGAGGAACCAGATAGATAGTCAGTCCTTTGATGAACTGATTATTGCGGGGGACTTTAATGGGGTCACGGATACAGAGTTGGATAAATCAGGAAAAAAACAAAGGGGAAGGGTCCCAATATGGGACAATTACCAATAATGATGACTAAAGTGAGAGAGGATTATAATTTGACAGACATTTGGAGAAGCAGAAACCCAAGGGAAAGGGATTACACCTTTTTCTCTCACCGCAATCAAACGTGGTCGCGCATTGATATGTTTTGGGTTTCAAAGATATTGGCAACGCAGGTGAGGACGACAAAAATTTGGCCTAGAACACATTCTGATCATGGCCCCCTCACTATGACGATAGGCATGAAAAGAAGAGGAGAAATTGGAAATTAAATGAATCCCTGCTTAGAAATGATGAGGATATAGAAACAAACAGAAAATTGATTAAAGAATTTTTTGAACTTAATGATCTGGGTCAGACATCATTGGAAACCCTCTGGGACGCTAGTAAGGCGGTCATGAGGGGGAATTTTATTCAACAAGGGATAAGACGGAATCGACAGAGAAACGAGAAAGAGAATCGCCTGAAAGAGGAGTTGATGCTGAAAGAACGTCAACTGAAACGGGCAACCGGAAAATAAGATGGTCGTCTGGGACATCGGTAGAATTAAATCAGAGCTGAATTCACTGGAAACCGAAAGGATGGCATGGAATCTCAAAAGATTGAAACTGAATTACTTAATAAATGCCAACAAACCAGGAAAGACCCTCGAGGGAAAATGAATAAAAAAAGACAGAAACAGTGTATTGTGGAACTCGAAGAGGAAAACAAAAGGCTCACTTCTCAGGAGGAGATAGCAAACTGCTTCCAAAATTTCTACCGGGAACTCTACAGGAAGGGGGACATAAAATTAGAGGACGTCTCGTCTTACATATCGAATCAAAAAATAAAGAAGATAAGCGATGCCCAAAGGGAAGAGTTGAACAAACCAGTTACGGAACAAGAGATACATAAGGCGATAAAGAATCTGCCAGGAACAAAGCCCCGGCCCGGATGGAATGACAGCAAAATACTATAAGGTCTTTCGGGATGAGGTGTCCCCGTATCTGAACAGTTTGATGAATAATGCTCTAATTAACGGTAGGATTCCTGAGTCATGGAAGAGGGCTAACATTATTGTCATACACAAGAATGGGACTGACCCGAGAAGGGTAAAGAATTATCGCCCCATTTCTTTGTTAAACAATGACTATAAGTTGTTTGCTGCGGTGTTAGCGAGCAGGCTAAAAAACCTCTTACAGGAACTAATACATCCAGACCAAGCCGGCTTTTGCCGAACAGATTTTGAAAAACAATATTAGGGCTTTAATTAATACAATTGAATATTTTGAAAAATACCCCCAGAAAGAGAGCCGGCCTGCTTTTGTCGACGAAAAGCGTTTGACAACGCAAACTGGGGTTTCCTTATTTACTTAATCAGAGAACGGGATATGGGGCATGCTTTTGAGAATGCGGTCAGGGCCATATACTCAAATCAGAAAGCATCGCTACTCATTAATGGAGATTCCGCTGGATCATTGGACATTGAAAAAAGGGACGAGGCAAGGATGCCCTCTCTCGCCTCTGTTGTTTATACTTCTTTTGGAACCACTTTTAGAAGCTATAAGGAAGGACTGACCTCCTAAAGGGCCTAAGGGTGAAAACCGTTCATTGGAAGGTAAAAAGCATATGCAGACGATATCGTCTGTATCATGGAAAACCCGCTAGAGAGCTTCGAGCTATGGATGAGGAAAATAATAGAGTTTGGGAAGGTGGCAGGCCTAAAGATTAATAAGGAGAAAACAAAAATCCTGACTCAAAATGTTAATCCAGAAAGGGAGGGCCCTCCTACAACAAATATCAGGGTGTGATGTGGTCAGGAAAATAAAGTACCTTGGCATACAACTTACGGCGAAGAATAACCAACTCTTTCAAAATAATTATGCCCTAGTATGGTCAGAGATTAAAGGAAAACTGGAAAAGTGGAAATTTCTTAATTTGAACTTGCTAGGCAGGATCTCAGCAATCAAGTTGGGAGTCCTTCCGAGACTTATGTTTTTATTTCAGAACTTACCGATTATTAGATCACGTCTTTGTTTCAAGGTATGGAGAACCGACATACTTAAATTTGTATGGTGCTCGAGGAAAGCAAGAATCAAGTTTAATATTCTATGCGACCGTCGGGAGAGAGGGGTTTGGGACTACCCAATTTCCAATTATACCACGATGCGGCCGCTTTGAGTTGGGTAAAAGAGTGGGCAACATTGAAAGATAGTAATCTGTTGGCTGTGGAGGGCTTTGATCTGCGCCGGGGGTGGCACGCCTACCTCTGGCATGAGAAGGCGCTGGTAGAAAAAAAACTTTCAACCATTTTGTTCGAGGCACTCCTCAAGAGTTGGAACAGATATAAAGATCGACTCTATCAAGCGACACCGCAATGGATATCGCCACAGGAAGCCCTACAGATCAGGGAACTCCCAACCAGTAAATGGTACACTTACAGTCAGTTGATTACCAAAGTAGGATCTGAGTGGGCACTCAAATCGCTGGAAGTACTAAGAGATCAGTCCATCGATCTGTCATGGTTCCACTACGCTCAATGTAAAGAAAGTTTTAAAACGGATTCACAAAAGAACTTCAACACACAGTCAAATGTTTGGGAGAAGATAATGAAGACAAACAAAAAATAATAAGTTCTATATGGCCAACTTCTTGAGTGGGAGACAGAAACTGAAAGGATAAAGGACACAATGATACGATGGGCTCAAGACTTGGGACACTCTATTATGTTACAGGAGTGGGAATCACTCTGGAAGGTTAAAGTCAGGCAATTGGGCTTTTCACATATAACAGAAAATTGGTACAAAATGTACTACCACTGGTACCACACTCCGATGAGCTTAGCCAGATGCTACCCTTCTATGAGTGACCTTTGTTGGAAATGTAAGAAAGAGAAAGGCAGTTTCATGCACTGCTGGTGGCACTGTAAGACCCTAAGGAAATTCTGGGGGGAGATTCATTCCCATATGGAAAATATATTGGGGGATAAATTTGAGTTGAAGCCAGATTTTTATTTACTCCATATTATTGATAAGAACTGGGATAGTAACAAAGAAAAGATATTTTCTATGCTAGCCACTGCGGCAAGAATGGAAATTGCCCAGAATTGGAAAAAGGAAGGCCCGTTATCAGTAAAAAATTGGTTCCTCCGCATTAGAGAAATTATGGCTTTGGATAACCTAAGGAGTATGATAATGGACCACAGTAGCAAGAACAAAACGAACTGGGCTAAAGTTAGCAATTATGTGAATGAACTGAGTCCAAAGTAATTAAATAAACCAGCTAAGGACTGCGCCTGCTCGGGTAACAGCAGTCCCTGGGGAACCAATCTGGTATAAGGGCCAGAAGGAAATAAATGGGAAAACCGGATCTAAAGGACCGGACCGACTGGACGGGAGATCAACGTGTAACCTCAACCCCCTTGTGTCTTACCCTCACTTCCCTTCCTTCCCTTTCCTTCCTTTTTTCCCCAAGTTTTATTCCTGTATTGAAAACACAATAAAAATATCATAAATAAAATAAAAATAAAAAAAAAAGAAAAGGGCCGAGCTCTGAAATCGCTCGGGTAGCACCAGGCAGCGAGTTCCACCATACTGGGGCCACCACAGAGAAGGCCCTCTGCCTAGTTGTGGATAGATGGCAGGAGCGATCGATGGAACCCGATAGCAGATTTTGCTCTTCTGAACGAGTGATCTCGGGAACGTGCGGGGCAAGGCGGTCCCTCAGATACACAGGCCCTAGACCGTGCAAGGCCTTGAAGGTAAGTACCAGCACCTTGAAGACAATTCGGTACTCTATAGGAAGCCAGTGCAG